>CM057380.1:10492500-11092500 GCA_030015415.1 Cynopterus sphinx
GTTTCAGAGCAAAGTATTCTGCAAATAAACAATTTCTATATAATAGACATTTAAAATTTTAGCTCTTAATTTTATTTATTGTAATGATTTTAAAAAAGAAATCTTTCTTCTAAGTTATATCATAGAAATAATTTTTCTTAAATAGTACATAAAATGATAAAAAGAGAATAGGACGTTAGAATCAGATAAACACGGGCTTAATTTCAGTTCTGTCCCTTATTAGCTGTGTGGCCTTCAGCAACTCACTTAAGTTCTCAGGAAAAATAGGGATAATAGCATGTACTCCTTAGGGTGGTTTGGAGGATCAAAATAAGAAAAGAATAAAATTTCTATGTTAGTTGCCTAGGTATTCTGTAACAAATTACCATAATCTTGGAGGTTTAAAAAAACGGGAATTTATTCTATCACAGTCTGGGGACTGGAAGTCTGACATCAAAGGTTTGGCAGGGCCATGCTCGAGGGGAGAATGCTTCTTCCATTGGGAGGAGACTTTCATTTTTCTGATACCAAACATGATCCCTGATATAATAAAAGTATTTCCCACCTTCCCACTTAAGGCTAATTTTATTCTATACTTACAATCATATTCTTTTCTCCCTCCTTAGGAACCTCATGCTGTCAATTCACACTTTCATATATTAAACAGGATAACTCTTAGTTTTCTGTTTTTTATTATTGGCTAAGTGATTGTGAGCTAGGTAACACTGGGACATTCAAAAATAAACAATAAAATCAAGTTTGTTTATGTGTTTGTGAGGTATTAAGTAGGTGGTCGAAAGGATAGAACTGGAGCTATGAATATATGTCATTTATCAAGGTTATTTTCAAAGATTTGAACATGATTACATGCCGGAACCCGCCGGCGAAAGTCGAACAGTCCCTGAGAGGGGGAGTGAGGATGAAAGAATAAACAGAGACAAGAGAAAGATTCGGGAGGGCTCACAGTCAATACTGCAGCCACGAGTTTATTCAGCTCACCCTATTGATGCGTCACGATTGCGTGGGAGACCGACAACTGCTTGCACCTGCACAGGGAGCCTTTTGCTCTCTCAAGGCTCCCATCCTCCTCCTTAATAATCAGCTTGTTCTCTGGAGCAACAGGTGCTTCTCAGTCGCTACCAGAGTAGCAAGGTAACTGCAAACACCTGCTGAGCAAACAATCCCTTGTTTACCCAGAGGGCGGCCATCAAACAAACAGCTCCAGTTGACAAGAGAAAGACTATAGGGCCAAAAAGAGAGAGGATTAGATCAGGACCATGACTTAGTTAACTAGGAAGATACGATGCTTTCAAAAGAGACCAATAAAATGTGGCCAGAGAGGAAGAAAACCACAGCACATTACTCCATACAGAAGTTATAGACAAACCATTCCAGATATTTGACTGTAAAGAATGTTAGAGCCATAAAGATATAACTGGAGAGAGATGAGTGGAATATAGAGGGATTATTTCTTTATCCTTTTAATTTGGGGATACTACATTATATGATTATTAATAAATTTCTTCCAGAGGATTATGAACTCATTATTATAGTCAACAACCCTATTATGTCCTATTAATTATGTTCTATTAATTAGTCTATTAATTATTGTCAAACCTATTAGGTCCTGAGTTCTCTTTTAGGCTGGGTGAATAGAAGTTGAATAAAGCATATATGGTGCCTTTAACATGGTCAGAGTCAAGTGAGGGAGTTCTCTATTGCTGGTTTTTGTTATAGGATCTTGTCACTATACCTGAATGATTGTGGGGGTAAATGCCCTTAAAAAGAGTATGAGAGAGAAGAATGAAGACATCTTAAAAAAAAAAAAGGAAGAATGTTGTTCAATAAATGTTGTCTTTTGTTGACTGATTTACCATCAAAATCTAAGTCATCTTTGAAGTTAGAGAGAATGGGTGGGGAAATAACATAAAATATGGTACCAAATCACCCTCATTATCTCAAAGTCATTTCTAAATGAAAAGACTGCAAAACCTCACATCTTCAAATCTTTGTTATTAGGGTAATATGGTTCAGGCTGTCTTCTTAAAATTTTATTTTTTGAGAAATGAAATTATAATAAGTGCTTTTTCTATAAAACTCACATTTTGAGGTAGAAAATCATAACAAGGAGCTAATATTATGACACAATAGAAGTGCTTATAGTGCTTTGTATTCTGACTTTTTCAACAGTATTTCTGTGGGATAGTCTAATTATTTATCTTTGCTGACTTTAGCCTTGTTTAATATTGAGTTACAAAGACAATTTTAGGAAAATTGTTGTATGTGAATTTCCCCCAGATTTCATAAGTAAATGTTCCAATATTTATTTCTTGGTTGGACAAATGTTGCTTATCTTTTGAATTTTGAATGCTCTGCAGTAAGTGAAATAATGGATTTCTTTTTTGTTATCTTTAAAGAAGGATAATTATCGTGTAATATATGATCTGTTTATAGTTTCTGTGGATGTTATCTAACCTAAGATGTAAGTGATCAACATAAAGCAAAGCAGATGGTGGAGCATCTGGTTTGTGTCCGAGAGTAAGTGTACCTGAGAGCTGTAAAGTCCTCACACAAGTGTGGGTCATCGTTGTGCCTGCTGGCCTTCTGCAAAGAGGCCCTTTGAGCCTCAAAACGTTATCAGGCAATTACCTGGAAACTTTGAGAGAAGAAGACATTTGACAAAAACGTTAACTATCTTATGTCTTTCTTTTGGATTGTTCTGCCTCATGCATACAGATAAATACAGACAAAAACACAGAGACTTTACAATGCATAATACTCCATTTAAAATGTAAGACATTTAAACTTTAGTTACGATGAATTACAGGTTCTACAGAAATTAACATCGAATTTTGTTTTCAAAGTTGATATGAATTTCACTTCTGTGGCCATAACCACTGTTAAGTTTCTTGTGCTAGAACCGTGTTTTGTAGCCATTGGCATTTTCTCCATAAGTACATAACTCTGATTGGATTTCGGTGTTGTATTATTGTATTATAATTATCGGTTTCTGTGTCTGTTTTCCCACTGAGAATCCTTAAGGTTATAATCTCTATCATTTTGTATCCTGGCATCTCATGCATACCATGGCATATAACTAGGGCTTCAATGAAAGTCCTCTATAAAAGGCAGATGTTTTATATGTTAATCCATGAGATATACATATTTACACACAAAACAAATGAATAAGCAAAAGAGATTACCTTCTCATTTACAATATATTTTTTTCATAGAATGAGATATAGTTAATAAAATATATTTATTCCACATTTTATTTAATTGTAATTGTTACATTGCTTTAATCATGCCAAATTCTAAACCTGACATCAGTTCTTATTAATAGTTCTGGTAAGCTTAAGTGTAGTTTCCTATATTTTCACGCAAGTCTGTGGATGTTTATAATTAATTTAAAAGGCACGTTTACAGTTTTATTAACTATAAAAATTTGTTATATTGAACTTTCTGTAGTACAAATTCTTATAAAGTCTGAGTAAATATTACAATTTTATAAAGTCTGAGCTATCTTAAGAACTCTTATATAGTTAAACACAGCAATAGGAATCATTACTACCTATAGCATTTAACCGAAAATATTAGTAAATTCAAACTTTGGGGGAGTGGAGTGCCAAACTTAAATCTAATCACAATGATTATTTTTTTCTCAGAATGCCTTCCCAGATGATATGCTCTACAGCATTTCTTAATAGTTTTTTATTAATTGAGGCATGACATATGCATTTACATACTCAAATCTTTAATAAACTTCTTGATTTATATCTATATCACTGCCTAGATCAAGATACAGAACATTTCAAGCTCTCTCAAAGGCTTCCACATATCCACTCCCAGTCAGCCCACCTCTCCAGAATGGCTACTATAGTAGCTACCAGTGATTTATCTTACTACAGAGTAGTTTTGCCTTTTTTTAAACTTTATATTGATGGCTTCGTAGGTGTACTATTTTGTGCTTTCTGACTTGACCTAATAATAAATCAGTAAGATTAATCCATGCTGTTGTATACATCAAAAGTTTATTCTTTATCCGCAACAGCTTAAATTTCATTCTATGTACTCATAACACAATATATACTTATTCTACTATTCTCTGTTTATGTCTAATATAAACACAAACATACACACACACACACCTATGTATCTTTCATAGATATACATATATATGAATATATCCTATTAGTTCTACTTCTCTGGAGAATCTTGATTTATTCACCCATCTTTTTTTATTTAAATTTGTTTGTTTGTTTGTTTATTTTAATGGTGACATTGGTTCATGAAATCCAATGAGTTTTAGCTGTACACTTTAACAGTAAGGCATACGTGTATATATATATATATGTGTATATATATATATATACATATATATATATACACGTGTGTGTGTATTTATTTATTTATTTGTTTATTTATTTATACTGTGTGTTCACTTACCGTAGTTAGATTTCTTTCTGTCACCACACATTTGACCCCCTTTACACGGTCTACCTCTCTCTTTCCCCCTACCCTCTGGTAACCACTAGTCTATAATCCATGTCCATGAGTCTCTGTTTGTTTGTCCTGTTCATCTGTTGCTTTTAGGTTTATATTCCACATGTAAGTGATATCATGTGATTTTCAACTTTTTCTGTCTGGCTTATTTTGCTTAGCATAGTTATCTCGAGGTCCATTTACATTGTCGCAAATGGCAGTATTTCATCTCTTATGAATGAGTATATATGTACTACCACTTCTTTATTCAATCATCTATCATAGATCTATTATATCTATCATATCACTCATCTTGATATGATTCTCTTTAGACTGATGTCAAGGCTTTTGTTAGCATATGAGTGTCCTCAGATATAGTCTTTCTTCATGAAGCACATAAAAAACTTTCTAGAACTGGTGATATCACTAAAAGTTAATTAAATTTAGGATATAAATTTTCTGTCTTGAGTTAATAAATTGATAGTATTCAGCTGAGGGAACACGCATTATGGTTAGAAAAAAATGTGATAGAAGAAGGCTGGCTCCTATGTCATTACAAGAAAGGGTGAGAACTTCTCTGCATTCGATCATGGTAACTGAAAAATCCTTTTAGTTAATTGATTCATAAATATGCCAGGTACTTTGCTGGTCTTTAGTTTTTATGAAGACATGTGATATGGGTATGAGTATCCGCATTTTATGTATGTTACTTGTCTAAGGTCATGTGACTAATTGGTAGGTAGTAAAGTAGGATGAAGTACAGATTTACCTGCCCTCAAGGCACATGCTCTCAATCATTACAAAAATGTTCAATTGGAATAATGGCTTAAAAAATACCCTGTGTTTTGCTAATATATTTTAAATGTACAGGAAAATCTGGAAGTATTTTTAAAAATCCTGATTTAAATACAGGACTATAATTTTTATTGTAAAAAACATATAAGCCCAGGTGTCTGTAAGAAATCAGGCTAGTGGTGCCAATAAAAATTTGGCTGTGCGCCTGAAAGAACATAAGAACACTCTGATTTTTTTATTCATTAATTTATTATTTTAAAGAAGATGCTTACAAAGAAACATTAATTTTATGAAAATTTGTTTTTACAAGTCTAATGATATAAAGGAATAAGAGAATGATGAAAGTTTTGACACCTGGATCATCCTTTGAAAAACTCTTAAGATTGAACTACATACATAAATTAATGCATTTTAAATAAATATGGAGATTATACTGATCACTACATTCACTTTTGTTTTTTAATCCACTTAGATTAGAATGATCTTAGTTTATATATTGTGCTGAATTAGCTACATCGTCAGTTATTTAAGTCAGTTATTTTATATGTGATTAATATGTCATTATATGTGTGAATTACAACTCTAGAAGTATAGGTAGAGCAGCCTCAGGAACTGATAAATACAGAAAGAACAACTTGTCTTTCTCTCTTAATCTGAAACTGGGAACCTCACTTTCCTTCAAGCATTTATTATTCCTTGACTCATACAATATACAACCCCAATCAAACATTTTTCAAAAAAGAAAATCTGTTTTTGAATTATCTGGAAGAATTTCTGCTTCTAATTCTTGTTTATTGTCATGCAATGAAAATGTCATCAAATATAAGTTATTGTAAAGGATCAGCCTCACGATCAGCTCCGTTTTTACTAACCTTATGAGTTTACTCTGTGCGAGATCTGATAAATAAGCAATAGAGCATGCTTTGGGTTTGAGCACAACTGCATGACATGCATAAAAATCTATCAAACAATGTCTACTTTTTCTTTTTTTTACTTTTTAAAAATTAAGTTTACTGGGGTAACATTGGTTAATACAATTATATAATTTTCAGGTGTACATTATCATTTGACATCTGTATATTCCATTGTGTGTTTACCACCCGAAGACCAGTTTCCTTCAGCTACCATATATTTGATCCCCTTTACCACTCACACTCCTCCTACCCTGTCTACCTCCCCCATCTTCCCCCACCTTCAACCCTCTGGTAACCACCAGTCTATTATTCATGTCCCAGAGTCTCTGTTTGTCCTGTTCATTTGTTGCTTTTAGGTTTATAGCCCACGAGTGGTATCATGTAGTGTTCAACTTTTTCTGTCTGGCTTATTTCGCTTAGCATGATTATCTCGAGGTCCATCTACGTTGTCGCAAATGGCAGTATTTCATCTCTTCTTACAGCTGAGTAATATCCCATTGTACATATGGACCACAGGTTCTTTAGCCAATCATCTATCGTAAGACACTTCAGTTGCTTCCATGTCTCGGCTACTGTGAATAATGCTGCTATTAACAGCAGTGTGCAAATAAAATGATGCCTTTTTTGAAAACTTATATTGGCTTGCTTCACCTGTACTATTATTTTACTGCCAGTTCCCTATACGTTTCCAAACTTGTTAGAAATTATATGTAACTTTATTCATTCAAAGTCAAAGTCATTTATGCATGTTCTTTAGCCTTTTTGACATTTTCCTGATCATCAGCTTCTAAATTTTCACATTTCATTGATTACCAAATTATTGCTTCTATAAGAGATCATTTATACTCACATCAACTCCTCATGAGGATCTCAGTCTTTCTACTTTCATGGAATGACATAAATTCATTCCTTTTTACCATTCTATTTGTAATAATATCTAACAATTAGAATAAATTATTATTCAAATTATTATTACTCAAAATATTGAGTGAAAAAGTTCTCTGTAAAGTGAAAAGAAAACCCTAAAACTAATAACAAATCCCATAACCTAATTTATGAATAATCTATTTTAGAATTCTATACAAAATCAATTAAGTTGTCTGTCTTTCGATGCTCATCCTTTTCTCTCCTTCATGCTTTCTTGATAGAGGGATAATGGCAACCCCGTTTCTCATGTTTGCATGTAGCATCTTTTCATATTCCTCACTCTCCTCATTCCTTCACGAGAAGAGTGAGGTATTTGATTGGTGAAATGGGAAAGGCAACTGAGATGAAAGACTCAGCCCCTTCCTAGGGGATCCAGCCTGTTCACAAGACTCAGATTCTGGTCTGTTCTCTGCCCTACTAGGACTTGTCTTTGAGGGTAAGGCCTGTAGTTGAACAATTGTGACAGCAAACCTACATTTCCTCTTATTAAACTTCTGTTGTCCACTTAGCATTAACACAAATAAAGGTTATGTAATTTGATCTCCGTCTCTGTGATTCGTATGTCTATACCACAATTGATTCTGAATGCAGAAGGAGATAGAGATATTTTTTAACTCTCTCTAGAATCCCAATAGTCTTCTCTTGCATTTTTAATCTGTGCCTTCCCATTGATTTTTTCTTCCACCACTACACTATGAGTTTGCTCTAGCTTACTACCAGTCCTGTCGTTTTCCTGTTATCTTTTTTTTTTTTAACTTGGGTTTTTTTCTCAGCATGAAACATGTCAAAGTATATACAGTATTTGCTATTTCAATGAGTTGCTCCCTCTTACTTCTCTAACTCCATTAAAACTACATTTAGAAAAATCTCCAAAGTTTCTCATATCCTGTATTCCTTTGTTAGTCATCATCTTTGTAGATAAAAACAAGTTCAAAGTTGCCTAAAATCTTGCTGATGACAAGGCAATATGTCTAGTTATATAAGGCCTATGGTTCTTGGCACTACAGTCTAAAATCATTTTCCCATTTGTGGCTTTATACAGACAGCCCAATAATGTAGTGGGTCATGTCTTCACTTGAGCAAATGCACTAACTCCCTGTAGAGTTCTGTTGATGAAGGTGAGAAAAAGAAAGTCAGTGAAAGAATTTTTTCAGGTATACGTATGTCCTTGGTGTAACAATATAGAATAGTGAAGGAGCTGGATGGAAGAAACTGGTGTTTAAGCAAACATTCTATAAGTACCTCCTTTATCAGCCAGACTTTTGAGGTTGTCTTCTATGAAATAAACAGGATCATCAGCATTCTGTAGCCTTAAGGAAGATAATTGAGAATGCTTTAGAAATTAAAAAAGTTGTATTTTCTTTCCTTAACTATCTCTTGGTTTATATTATGAATGTCTAGTGGTTTTCTGTTTGTTTTCCTAGTATGTCCCACTCAAAAATTTTAAAGGAGAACTTTTACCTATGTCTCATCTCTCCCTACATTAAAGCAACTTCTGGTCTCTGTCTCTGTCTCTGTCCCTGTCTCTCTCTCTTTTGAGCTGGAAGATTTAATATTTCAGTCACTGCTTATACTCATTAGTCTTTTCCTTACGCAATGCCATAGAAATGTGTTTGTTTGACAGCTATAAATGTAATGGTTTGAAAAGAAAGAGATTGAATTTAACCTTGAGAGAAGGCTATCAAAAATGGCTGCGAAAGATATTCAAGCTCTTTGGTCAGTGTGTGAATGATGGTTAATCTCAAATAGTTCTTAGCAGGAGCAGGGTGAGATTGGTTGAAAAGAGACAAGTTGGGGATAGTTTGGACCAGCTGCTCTAGCCATGGAGCAACATTTCTTTCTGTGAATGATTTTTCTAGGATTTCTATTTCCCAGTCTCTTTATATCATAAGTAGTTAAACATGAGAGTGCGGATATAGGGGAAAAGAGCCACAGGTGTTTATATGCCAAATATGAAAATGGAAGAGCAGAGTCCTGAAGGTTCATATGGGGTATAGTCCACCATCTCATAGAGTCTTAGGACCAAAGCCATATGGGTACAAGTGATGTAAATTTGTCTGAATATTTCCCTGCGTATCCTTGAAAACCTGTGCTAGTGATCATGGGAAGATTCTTGATTATATTGCTATGGCTTTCAATCAGAAACATGACTAAAACCAAAAATAAAAATATATGTCTTTCAGAGTTACTTACTGGAAATTTGAAAAGTAGACTCATCAAATATTCTTAATTTTAAGTTTAACATCATGAATATTATATGTCATCTATTTGCCTCCATAAAACTATAACAATATAATTTTGATAAATCTCATACAACTCACCAGTAAGCTCTTTTCCAAGTGCTACAAAAAAGGAAATCTTCATTGGAAATAGACTTAAATCTTCTGATAACTTAAAAAGAAAATAAATAACAATAAAAAAACAAGACAATATGAAACCTAAATATTCTTAGTATTCCAGTTTGAATAATCTACTGAGGTTGTTGGTCTTCTAAGTAAATGTTTCAGGTTTGTGGCTTTTTGGTTTTCTAGAAAAGCAATAACATTGGGCATTATATTTTCTAAAATGAAACATGACTATGTTACAGTTTTTAATGAAGGTAGATTTTCTATTCCTTGTCTTGTTTCAGTGTTTATTCTGATTTAAAAATAAACATATCTTCTAAAAGCTGATGGAATCAAAAAAGAAAATTCCATAGCTAAAGGCAAAACAAATATATCCATTAGAGATTTTTATACTATTGTAGTAGAAGGTTTTCAAAAAAGTAAAGTTTCAAATTCTTATTTAAGTTTATTTCAACTGGGAAAAAGTGCTGACTGTATCATTTGGACTACTTACTTCCATAAATTTCCAAGGAAAACAAATAATAATTAATTTAATCAACATGATTTCAATCCAACTTCTTTTAGTCAGTTTTATTAATGTGTTTCAAAAAAGAAAAGTAAACTATTGACCAATTCTTAGGAAATTAATGAGCCTGTTGACAACAATTGATTTCAAAACAATTCTAATTCAGTCACCAGCCAAATGGCAGGAATTAATTCAAATACCTTAGTATTTGAGGATTTGGGAAAAGGTTTGGAAAATTTAATTGAAGTATTCTATTTCCTCTACCCTTTCCTTATCCTTTAAAGCACTGAATATTTTTTAATAGGTGCCAGATTCTTTGGGGAAAAAAATCTATTTTTTGTTACACATACACATGATTTTTAATCAACTTGAACCCTCTAGGGATTGATATATTTATAAATAAAAAATAAAACTATTGTTGCAACTACTCTTCCTTTCCATAATGCGTAACACTATTTTTTCCTGGCTAAGATTAATAGCAATTCATTTATGCTTTCCTTATGTAACTGTCATTTTCTTGAACTGATGACCGAGAAAGTTCTCTCTTTAAGTGAAGTGGTTTAATGCTGCTTGATAAGAGTTTCTCTGCAATGCAATGGTTTTGAAGTCCTGAATGCTTTCATATAAATCAATTTAAAAAAAATAAAATTCGTGCTAATTAAGTATAATACACATAGCTAGATAAGTAACAATTTATATCATTAGAATTATAAGACTTCATTTTTTACTACTTTAGTGATCTTATTATATATTTTTTCTGATTATGAATATAACATTACATAAAATCTCCTGAGATTTATAATTAAATTTTGAAGAGAATAATCTGTTTTTCTCTTAAAATACTATTCCAGGAAAAAATGAAGCTATGAATTTATACTTATTGGACTTTTCAGGGATATGAAAGTTATTGTCATTGTCTGCACTGTCTACCAGCTTTCAATAAGTTAGCAAAATTGCTTCTATAGAAGTCAACAGATAGAAATAACATCATTTCATATACTTAAGAGCATGGTGTCAAGAGTGAGAATTTTGGGCACTAATCCTGTCTTCATCACTTATTGGTTAAATGATCTTAGGTAAGTTATTTAATCATTCCCCCCCGCCCCTTTTCTTCTGTAAAATGATCTACCTCCTGGGATTTGATGATTAAATGAGATAATACATGTGCCTGGCATATGGTAAGAACCAACTCTGTGATAACTATTATTACTATTATATCAAAAGCTAGCTGAAATTAATAGTTATCATTAAGTGAGAAAGTTTTAGTTGTGACAACATATTAATATATTTACATAATAGCATTTTTCTATTTTGTAATTTAACTGTCATAGTAACTCCAAATCACAATATACATCATCCATTAAATTTCTGACATCTTAGTGCATCACTCAGTCACTTTATGTCAAGAATATTAGAAATTAATAATCACAGACATCTTATTTGAAATATATTTAGTGGCCTTGGAGAGGAAAACAAAGTCAAAATCCCAGGCCTGTCCAAGCTGAAGTACAAAACAGACTAAAGATGCTTTTATCTTTAAGCTGAGTCATCAAAGGTTTACAAACTCACTGTAAGGGAGGTGTGAAGTAAGCCCCTAACAAACTGCTACTTCTTATAGATTAAAGGGAGGTCTCCTTTGGCTTGAGTTGAGCACAAAGAAAGGTGGAAAACAGTATCTGTGGGTTTGCATCCCAGACTAGGTTAAGAGTGTCCCCAGTCTCTTCAAACTATGAATTGAATTGAGAAATTCTCAGACTGATAGTGTCTCCAGAAGCGAAACCAGATACACTTGAGAAGAGCAACTTTAGCTAGTCCTTAGAGTTTTTCATTTTTAAAAAATTTCTTAGTATAGCCTTCTAAAAGGACCAAGTGCACTAAACAATGTATCATGAGCAAGAAACAGCAGAAAAAGAAAAAAAAAATGAAAAGGGAAGAAACAATGGAAACAGATCTACATAGTTTTTAAATATAGTGATTACGGATAACAGCAGAGCTATTTTCACTCTTTTAAAGAAATGAAAGGATGCCTTTAAAATCTGAAAGTAATGAGAAATATAAAATGCATCATGGCATATTTAAAAAAATCATATTGAATTTCTGGAAATAAAAAATACAATAAGCAATAGTAAAATCTCTGCAGTTGGATTGAACATCAGAATAGAACAACTGAAGAGATAATTAGCAATCTAGGAGCTAAGTCAGAAGAAATTATCCAAAATGCTGCACATAGAGCCAATAAAGATAAAAATATGAGAGTTTAAGAGATATGGCATTCGTTAATAAGTTCCACATATGTTTAATTAGAGTTCAAGAAAGAGAGTAGGGAAAAAATAGAACAAATGCAAAATTTGGATCCATTACAGTTGAGAATTTTTCAGGTTTGATGAAATACACACATCCACCAAAATCCCATTGAATTCCCAGGATGAATAATGAGAAATCCACACTGAGATACATCATAGCAGCACATGGGGAAGTCAAATATCAGAAGATCTTCAAAACAGCCAGGGAGGAAAGGGAAGTGACTGTCAGCTTATTTGTCAATAGCTAGTGCAATCCAAGGAAAACTTCCGCTACTAGAATTCCATGCTTTGCAACATAAATCAAGAATAAGAACTAAATAAAAACAGAGAGAGAGAGAGGAGAAAGAGGATGAGGAAGAGGAAGAAGGAGGAAGAGGAGGAGGGGGAAAAGGAAAGAAAGACTCAAAGAGTTTGTCAAGAGTAGACCCTCACTTCATTCATGTAGAAAGATAGTGAGCTCAGATGGAAAATATATGAAGCAAAAAGAAATAAAGTGCACAGATAGCTGTAAATGTATGTAAAACTGAGTCAGGGTTTCTCAACACCAGCACTATTGACACTGTGCACTGGATATTCTTTGTTGTGAGGAACTGTCCAGTTTGTTTTAAGATGAATGGTTTGGCAGTATCTTTGGCCTCTACCCACTAGATGCCAGTAACAACTCATGTCTCCCAGTCCCCACAGTTGTGATAATAAATAATGTCACTAGACATTGCCAAAAATCCCTGGGGAGCAAAATTGCTTCTACTGAGAACAACTTATTTAAATAAATATATATTTATAAAACAAAACTAATGTCTTGTGATTTAAAAAGATTGTGTTAAACACCATGAGAATAATATATAAATCAGGAATGAAAAAGAGATATGATAGAATAGAAGAAAAAAAAAGAAATAATAATAAGAACCCAAAGGAAAGGAAGAAAAGAAAACTTAACAAAGAAGAGGCAAGAGGCAGAAAACATCAATTAAGTAGGCACGCTGATAAATCAATGATTACATTAAAAATAAATGAAATAAATGACTCCATTAAAGACAAAGCTTTACAGATTAGGTAAAAGAATTAAATTCTAACTGCATGCTGATAATGAGAAACACTTCCAAAACCAAGGAGCATAGGTAATTTGAAAGTGAAGAGGAAAGAAAAGATATACATAGAGAAATGACGAAAACTGCTAAAACTATTATTATCAGACAAGGTAGTTTTTAACCATCAAAGATATGTCAACATTTCTATCTTGATCATCTCACCTCTGTGACGCAAGGGAAAGAGCCAGCCTTTTGTTGCCCTTTCATAGTGTGTTTGTACATTTTGCTTTGCGCATGTAAATCCAGAAAAGAAGCTCTTGCAGAAAATAACAGGATTTTACTATTGCCAGGAGCAAAACTGATAACAGTGAAGAACGAAACACTTCCCGCAGGTTTTACACTAAAACAGGCTGGCTTTCATCTTAGTGACAGAAGTAAAAACATTCTAGACAATATCTATTGAAACGCTTTTAAGGAGAATGCAGGCCCCTGGTTTGCAGTGAAAACATTCTTACCTAAAAGCATCATGTGTAAAACTGTGTTAAGTAGTTTTTGGTGATTCTACAGTCACTACCTGTCTCTCTAGCTCTCTTTCTTCGTTTTGCATCTCTCTCTCTTTTGCACACACAATAATAAACAAGAACCAGCATATGGAGACATCTTGTACTCCCTTAGAAAGAAATATGAACCTGTTCAAAAAATTGTTTAGCATAACCCCACAGAATCATCTGCTTAATTTTATTTATTTTGGCAAAGCCGTTGTCACAGATGTTCATTGTTATGAAATGGAAATCCGTTCATAGTGTGGTATGGCTTACAGTGGGGGAACACTGCATGCAGAGAGGAATATCTCAGTAAATTTTCTAAGTGAGTTTATGTGTGACCTGGTCATGGGTGAGTAAGTGCATATTAGCCACTTGTAAGAGTCTGGTTTCCTTTTAGAACACTGAGGTAAATTCACTTAACCCTATTAGAAGCTGTTGAGATAATTGAGCAATCACCATTAATGGAAGGGGGGCAGGAATTGCACGTAGGTGAAAAAGTTTTCAAAGGGAGGTTTGGGAGGATCTGGGAAAGATCAAGCGTCCAGGCCGCTCTTTTATCACATTCTCACGCCTGGTGCACCTTCACTTCAACCTGGGGAATTTGGACCTCGAGGTTGGAGTTTCCTTTCACACAGGAATTCTGCACGACCTGGTCAACCCTGAGAGCAGTCCGATAAACAGCCCAGAGCTTTCAAGAATGACCCATGTTTTAAAAATTCTATAAATAGACACCGTGGTTAATTATTTAGCTCTCAGGCTGTCTAGTAAGTGAACAATGACATCTCCAACCTAAATAGCTAACTCCTACGCACTTCTGAATGCTCTGAAGTTTGGATCCACTTCCTTCCTCATATTCATTATCAACAGAGCTTTTTGGTTCTTATTTTATATTATTGAAATTGCACATTTCTTTTTTATATCTTCATATTATTTGCATTGCTAATGAAACTCTACATGCACAGGTGGCACCATAATTTAATGAATGCATCAAATTTACTTCCTTACATATAGATATAATTTTAATGAGCACCTACTCTTAAGATGGGGTATGTTTTGCATGGATGCATTATTTTTAAAATTTGTTGATGTTTACTAAAATGCAGTTTCAGTTATTTATTATATTCCATTTTCTTTATTCTGATTTTGTTGACAAATGTCTTCTTTGTTGCCAACATTAGCTCTTTGGTCCCTCAATGAGGTTGCCTCTCCCATTATGAATTCCCCAGACCTTCATTTATTCTCCTCAAAACTTAAGTCCCCAAACCTCAATCCAGTCTTTTGCAAAAACCTATTACGGTTTAAGAACAGCTTATATCATATTCAGATACAATAATCCAAAAATGATGATACTAGAACAACAATGTCTTTGTTTGAGAGACTTGCTCCTTACATAGCAGGGCTGGTGAAAGCATATGTTAGACAGAACTTTTCATTTAATAAAATTCACAGTAACTGGATCAGGCAACCACTGTTACTGCAGGCTACCTGCCAGGACATACTACACTTGTTACATGGAACCATCCATTACAATGGTTTTCATTTAGACAAATTCTGCTTCTGGAGCCAAAAACATGTTTAGGCTTGTGAAAATATTCGCTTTCTCCCCAATATGAATAGGTTCTGCACACAGTTACCACACTCATTTTATCATTTGGTCATCAATTCCTGTATTTATCCTAGGTCTAAAATTGTGTTATCCTCTTTCATAAAAGATGATTTTTTAAAAAAATGCCTTTGTTCTGAATTGTGTTTCCAGAAATGGTGATTACCATTAAACGAGTTCTGCTGTTTATCACACTACCTGAAATGCATACTTTTATTTTATTTGAAAGAAACATTGCCTCTGTTTGTCTCCCACTGACGTATGTGTATTTTATTGTCTAATATTCCCAGAGGCGGAAAGTACAAATATATATATCATTTCAGATATGAGGTGAGTCGTTGGGAATATGCATAATATTTCAGAATGTTTGGTACAAAGCATTTTAGAGATCAACTTTTCATAGATAAGATGCATGAGACCCAGAGAGAATAAATGACTTGCTAGTATATTAAATCCTTGTATTTAAATGACAAGATATATATGGAAAGAAGGTAAAAATAAGCTGAGATTTATATTTATATTATGATATCATTTCTTGGTAGTCAGAATAATTTAACAGATATATATATATATAGCTTTTATGTTTTTTGTTTTAGGACCTATTCTTAGTGATGGAGATGAAAAGGCTCATTCTCCATGGGTTGTTAGCTAGCTCCCTGGGGTGCCTGACACATAAATGGCTGCTAGAACTTAGAGCTTTGTGAAAACAGCAATTCTTGTCTTATTCAACGATGAATCTGCAAATGGGCCTGGAACATCTTTGATACTTAGTAAATGTTGGTTGAGTTATAGAACAAATATACACGTGCTCTGTGCTGATAGTGAGTAGTGAGCATCATTGAGTAGCGAGGCCACTGTGCATTGAGGAAGGTGTGCCACAGCCATCGCTTTAGTTCCACTGAAGGTGGGGTTTTATATTTATTTAACTTGCCTAGGGTCTTAAAACATTTTAACATGTGGTTTGCTTAGCACTTCTGAGATTATACACTCTAGATTATACTACACCTTAATATGTAAATTAATTTTTTACCTTGTTATGGCTGTTCATAGTGAAAGCTGTTAAAACTATGCTCCTATTTTTTACAGTTTAAGATCAAATGTAGACTTGAAAATTAGTCATGCAATACCACCAGCGGCACATCTGCATAGCGTGCTGAAGGGAGGAGGCAATAGAGACACAAAATACGCCCTGGAATATGTCAGGGTGTCCACAGCACAGTAACTCTGCTAAATGAAAACATTCCAGAAAATGATTATGTTGTGCCATGTTTGTAATAAGAATGGAACATGCATGGGAAGCAAAAGGGGATAACTTAAAGTTTCCCCTTGGCCTTTCCTCACTATTTTCTCTTCCAGAAAAATGCAAAGCACAGCCTATCATGGGCAAAGTCCAAATTATAATAATGAGTCATCATATAGTACATGCATAGTAAGTGCTGAGTATTGCTTCAACTGTTTGCATGATATTTAAGAGTATAGAACAGCATGTGCGAGGGATGTTCAAAAATACCCCTCTATATATGCACTACATAACAATGGGGGTTTAGGTTGCATAAAAACTTCTGAGATGCATTAGAAATGCATGCAGATTGGAAGGTTAAAAATGACCCTGTTAATCACTATTATGCGGGCTAAACCTCTACTGATAGTATGTGAATAATCATTTTCTGGCTGTACACTTTCACAAATATCTCCTGCAGTGGGCCAGAAAAACTGCTCATCAGTGAGCTGTGTCTCAGCTATGGTCAAGAATGTTCTGAAGTTTCGAAAATATCACCGTGTACTGAGTATATTTAATTAATTCTATGACAAGTTTATTTAATTGAGCTCCACCCCCATCTCTTCCTTCTCACACATGGAGTTTCCACATTTTTCTTTCTTCTTTTAAGCTTAATCATGAGATTAAAAATATGATTTATATCTCGCTAAGAAATTCGAGTTGTCATCCATTTGCTTTTTCTAATACATATAGAGATGATTTGACAGCAAAAGATAGACAACATTATGGAAAACCTGTTCATTTTTTTCTTAAAAAATTATCTTTACATTAATACTATAAAAGATTGAAGTATTAAAAATATATTTGCAGCCAATAAGAAGAGTGGCCCCAGTGACACTAATCGCCTACTAGGTTTACCTAATTAAAATACAAAGCCAGCAAAAGTTTCACAATTTTCTCAATTCCAATGAAATTTATGAAAATGGCCTAGATACCTAAGCAGGGATACTAGATATAGCAAATAAAAATATAAGATGCCCAGTTAAATTTGAGTTTCAGATTATAAAAAAATTTTTGTGTGTGTCAATATGTCCCAAGTATAGTATCCCAAGTACTGCATGAGTCATATGTATTTTTTTTTAAAGTACTTGTTTATAAGAAATCCAAATTTAACTAGGTGCCCTGTGTTGTAATCAGAAAACTCTAGAACTGAAACACACAATGGAAGAGGCTGATCTCAATATTATTGACCCGACTTTTCTTCAAGAGGAAAATAACGCCACACAGGAGAGGATTTGTAGAGGGATCAGGCCAACACTATGGCAGATTCGTTGAGACACAAGCTGTTTTCTATGGAGCCACTTTGCTCAGTATGGACAGTTTACTATGGTGAAAGTCTGCCTGCAGCTCACCCCAACGAGTGTATATCATTTGATCGTAAAAATTAATTTCATTCGACAAATATTTATTGTCTGCTCTTTGCCAAGCACTGAAAGAACAGCTTGTGGTATTTCTTATGAAACAAAAGAAAAACAAGTTGAGCACTGATACACATGCATGCCTCCCATTAACTGACAGCATGATAGTGTTTAATACATATCAGTTCATAAATAAACACATGGCCCTTTTCACTCTTCTGTCATTGCTAAATTTGATTAGGACAAACGACTCTATGATTTAGGTGCTTTACTAAATGATGAATAAGCCTGAAGAAAGATTTTAATTTGCTTGAAAATTTACTCAAAAACTTTTAAGGTAAAGAATAAGTCAGTTAATATTTATTTCAAATTATTCCTGTAAGGACAACAAAAAGTCATCATGGATAATTGAGAGATTTTTCACCTGTTAGTTAGCTTTGATTTATATTCAGATCGAGCCACATGCATTCCTTACAGGTCGGACTCTTAGAACAGCCCAGTGAGTAGACGAAAACTGCACAGCAGCTATTACATAAGAGTTAATATATAAAGATGATTTGCATTGATTGTCTTTAATTTCAATGGCCATGGCACTTATTTAAAAACCCAAAGGAAACAGGTTTTATTGACATGAAGAGTTAGCTGATGACCACAGCAACAACAAATTGCCATTGGACAACTGGTGTAGGGAGTTTTTTTGTACAGATCTCACATAATAGGTTATATTTGGTGACTTTGCTATAAAATTGGCAACTACGCATGCATTTTTTTTTTTTTTTATCATTTGGCTCTTATCACCATACCTTTACTTGTGTATTTTGTCATGCTTCTAATAAAATATTCAACTTTCATTAAAAAAAGTAACTCATTTTTTAGGTTTTCTTGAAGGCAAATTTTATTCTATCTATTGTCCTGTTACTCAACTCTTCAATAATAATATTATCAATAAACAAAGTGACTTTACATTTCATAAATCATTAATTAATTTAATTTAAATTAATGTCTGTAAGAGGGGCCAAAAAGCCACATAAGTTGATTAAGACTGAGTAAACTAGAGAGCAACTTGAAAGTCGAAAAACATTTTTTGGGGGACACTTTTGACCCTAAACACAACCCAAAAGGAGATAAACCCTTTGCTGCGGCTTTAAGTAGAGTGGCGCCTGAACAACATGATGAATGTGCTGACATGTGCAGAGGCCCCAGTTAGAACCCAGATATCTTAATGCACTGTTTGGCATCCCGGATTGAGCCCACACACTCTATACGAAGGACCTTTAGATTTACGGTGTGAAAGCGGCCCTACCATATAGGCCACAGCTCTTTCTTATTTTGCACTTTTCCCCTAGTATTGGTATAGAATTGCTCTTTTATTTTGATCCTTTCTTTCTTAACTACTTGTAGACCACATTTTTCCCCCCAAATAATTTTTTGTCTATTTTTTTCTCATTCTAATCTTTCAATATCCCTTTGAAATAGAGCAGAAAAGGTATTTATGCCTTCACAACTCATGATAGGGATTCTTAGATATATTTTTCCACTTAAAACTTGAGGTAACTTTCTCTTAAGTTTATTTTCAAAGGAAAGTAGATCAGGGATGTGGGAAACAGGTATATTCTTTTTTTTTTTAATATTCTGGAGAACATTTACAGTTGAATAGACAGAAAAATACTGCTTAAAAAAGAAAAATTGAATCCTGTGTGATTTAACTTTGAGGATCATTAAATGTGTGAAAAGAATTTCATTTAAACGACACTTTGGAATACAAAATGATTGAAAATCTAGAGATTATTTTAGAATTGAAATTGAGTTTCACTGAATTGCATTAGTTTAGAATTTGATGTGGCAACTAATCATGTTGTATGCAAATCTCTGTTAAATATTTTCAGTATTAAAAATGTTATTATTAATGCTGGAAAGCCTGTTCTTTCAATGATATATGTATCTAAATGTCTTTGAAAGTTTTAACTGTTTTTAAGACAATTAAAATCATATCAAATTCAATGTCATTTTTATTTAGGCTATCCAAAATTTGTTGAACTTGTGGATTAGATTGGCTATCTCTTAAACTCAGATGGTCAACATTCACTTAAATTTAACACATCAACATGCTAGTTTGGAAAACCTCTATTAAAGAAACTTGTGGGTTCACAAGGCTTCTTGTGTGATACTTTATAATTTCTCAAACATATTTATCATAAAAATTGCACTGAGAATAATTTTTTTTATTTATTAAGTTATAAAATTTACGATCTCTTTGGGAGTAAAATATGAAATCAAATTTATGAAAGTCACAGATATTATTAGTATGACATAAATAAGTCTGTTTTATATTTAATAATCTTAAATTTTCTTCTTTCAATTGAGCTGATATTTTATCACATCAGATTCACTGTAATTTATTATTATGTGCATGTCATATGGTGTTAATTCTAGTGATAAAATCCAAAATCACTACTTTAAAATAAACATGCTGTCTGCAAAAATAAGCCTAAAGAAACTGATTACACACATTTAAAAATATTTTTGTAGATAAAATATAGAGTACCAAGTATTTTAATATAATACCAGTTATTTTAAGTCACATATTTAACATATATTTAAAATACATCATCTTTATTAGAATAGATATACATGCTTGTAGAAGAAATTGTATAAAATGTAATATAAGAATTTAGGAATAGTGCTATGCAATTTAAATATAGGATCGTCCTAGAGGTTATTTTTCTCCAAGCTTTTTACTTGTCCATACCCAAAATAACAGTAATTTTTAAAGAAACTTTTTTAAATTTAGTTTTTCTAAATTATTCAATGGTTTTCAGGATAACTTTTTTCTAAATATTCTTAATCTGTTATGTTTAAATTAATGTATATAATTAAAATAATAGTAATAAATAGAAAAAGCGGGTTTAGAAAAACATAATTTATTTGGGAACTAAAACTGAAATGTCGAGGGTAGCAGTGTGCAAGCAAACAGACTACAGAATGTTTTACAGGTAAATAAGAATTAAGCAAATTGGTTAAGTGGAGTTCCATTTGAAATAAAAAAAATGAAGACAGCTTCTAAGAAATTAAAAAAAATAAATATAGGAGAAAATGTCATTTTTTAAGAATAAGTGGTTAATATTTTCAATAGTCCTTTTCGGGTGTATACAGCTATACTGAGCCAACATTTATTCTATTTATTCTGCCAGGCAGTAGGCTAAATAACTTATCTTACTTCAATCTTAACTAGATATTTTTCAGAGATACCGGTTCATAACTTAATGTAATCATAGTTGAAGTTGTAGATGAATAATATTTATTCTCCAGGGCAAGTATGCAACTGACAGGCAGAAAAAACTTTTTAGACCAGAATATTTCTTAGCAATCCTGATATCTCTAAAATAGTCATTAAACTTAGAGCTCACTAGATCCAGTAAAAAAATTTGTTTATATTGCAATATTTACATTATCATATGATTACATCCAAAATATATTAGTATTAATGGTATAAGAAAAGATAATGATTTAATATGTCTGAGCTAATTAATAAAATTATTTTAAGAAAGAGTAAACTTTTATTGTAAAAAGTTGGAAACTTAAAAAAGCAAAATGAACAAGATAAAAAGGGTACCACCTATAGTCTCACTATTTAGTAATAATCATTACTATTTCGGTGTATAATATTTTAGTCATTTTTATGTGTGTTTGTGTGTGTGTGTGTGTGCACATGCATAAGTGCATGTGCGCATGTATGTGAATTTTAGAAAATATAATTACCCTATGCAGATAATTTTGTTACATCACAGCTACCACTGCTTAGTGTGACATGAGAACATAATCTAAGTACTGCATGCCATTTAACAGTTCACACTCTAGAATTTGACTGCTTGATGAATGGAGTTCTGATTCCCTCTCTTGCTAGCTGTATGGCCTTGGCAAGTCACAGGATCTCCTAAGCCTTAAAATCCTCATGGCCAACATAAGAATAATAAAATAATAGTAGTATCTAGTTTGTAGATTTAAATGGGGTAATCCCTGTGAAGTTTTTGGTTCAGGAAATACTATATTTTTAATGGTGGCTTAGTGAGCCGTCAATTTTATATCTTTGTTTAAATAAACTGTTGTTTCACAGAAAATTATATTTTACGAGAGGGTGGAACATATGCATGTTTATACACTAATTTTCAAAAGACCGTGATTATTTAACTTTTGTTATAGTCATTTACATAAAGCAATTAAATCATGAAAGAATCAACTTCACAGAAAACACAAAACAAATGTAATTACCAACTGAAATAAGAAAATGGTTTATGAAAAAAATTAAATTATAAATCCTCCATTTAAGTTGTCTTACTTTCTTCTATGTTGTATTTATTCTTTTTAAAAGTATACATGTTGCCCATGGGGACAAAAGAGATTGTATCTTGAGTATTTGTAATCTAAATGTTCAGAATGTGATCAAGGTTTTCGACTGGTTACTAAGCTCGTGTTGATAGAAAATTTAACAAGTTAATGGGGCATAAAACATTGTTTAAAATTGTCATTCCTGGTCTAACACAGTGGTTAATATTTTACTGACTTACATGCTTTTCCTGTTCATGCTTATTGAGTTCCTTAAATCCCATGATTCAAAGAAATTAATTAACCGAAAGAGCTCCTATTTGCAAACATGTCACTTCTGGGAATTAAATGTGTTTATAATAAAATCTATGCCAATTTTAACACTGAGTAGTATTACTGGACAAGGTTGAGTCATATAATATCCATTAATTTTTAATTGTTGCAATAATATATTATAGAAACAGAGACTTCAGTTCTCAAAAATCATACCGTGAAATCCTATTGGTGGGTTATAGGTTGGGTTTTCAGTTTCACAGGAAACGATGCTTTTCAGTTTCTTCTCTGAAAGGTCACAATTGAACATATAGTTTATAAGGACATCTTTGTCTGTCCATCTTTCCATCTTCAGTCCTGTGGGCCAACTGTATCTTTCAAATGTCCCTTTTCTCAAGTGTTTTATAGAGTTTCTGGTAGTACCATTACAAAGTTTTGAATACTTTTATAATCTCAATCTGCTGATTAGTGTTCACGGTTCCAAACAATAGGCTTTCTTTTGTTTACAAAATTTTCAGTTTGGAAGGTAATATGGTTCTTTCTATTTAGATCACACAACTCTTACACAATGTATGTTTCCCTCAGATCTTTTATTTGCCTTTGTTGTTATTAAAAGAACATTTAATTGAAAAAAAATCTGTTTATAGAATTCTATATTGAATACATTTTCTGAGCTATTCAATTAATTTTCTGACATATAACAGGACTGATGGGAAGTCTGGTGTTAATATAATCCTATTTCCTCGGCAGATTACTTATTTCTTCATTGAAAGAAATGTTATGGTTTTCTTTTTGTGTTTGGAATTCTGGTTTCACAATTCTCTCTTTGAGTTTGTACCTCTTTTCATTGTTTCTGTAATATGTGGAGTCCCTTGATTTGAGTTTTTTCTTAGGGATTTGTTTTCTATTTTCTCTATGACCGTCTCTCTTCTTTCTTTCTGGTTCTCCAATCAGCAAATGTTGGATCTTCTAGATGTAACTGATTAGCATTTAAGCTTTCTAATATTTTCCATTTCTTAGTGTTTTAAATTTTATATTCAGGAAGATATTCTTGTCTTTACCTCCCAGATTTCTACTTCAGAATTGCCATTTTACTAAATATTTTTATTGATTCTTTTCAATTTATTTTGTCAAGCATACTTTTAATTTCTAAAAGCTTTTGATTCCTTTTTTGTTCTTTTATTGTTCTTTTTTTTTTATGGCAGCCCACTCTTATTTTAGTCATGCAACACCCCCTGATCTCTCTGAGGTTACTAACATGGATTTCTAAAATGTATTTTTTTATTTTTTGCATTATCTCTATTTCTTCTGTCATCATTACATTTTCTTTGAGGAGATTTTATAACTTGTGAATCTCAGTGTATCACTAATACTTAGGAATTTTCTGCTAAGTTGCTGAATTTCTTTTCTGGCTGTGTTTTCTCTGCAGACGTAGTTCCGATACCCTAAGGCCCTTTCTGATGTGGATAGAGGCCTATTGAGTGAAGCTCTCTCTAGACTAAACTCTTCTTTTAGAGCAGGTAGCTGGTGATGACCATAAGGGTGGAGGACTTTACTTTGGGAGTGGAGTACTTTGATTTATTTTGTTCCGGGTAGAACCACTTCTCCTTTCCTATTCCCAGTGCTCAGCTTGATTAAACAGACCCAGAGCCATCCCTGGCTATTTTTCTGCTTCCATTCTCAGACACTGCAACTGCCACTGTGGGACCGTCCAGGAGAATCTTCTCCTCAGATTAAAGGTAAGATCCTCATTAGGAAAAAGACTATAGTCAGCTGCTCTACACATACTAGGTAAGAAGAGATAAAGAACTCAGTAGTTCCACAAATGGGCCTTTACTTAAATTTTCTCCAGGCCATCTAGAGTTCTTATGCTCTCTGTAATTCATAACCTCAGATTTAGAACCACTTAATTCTATTTTTTCATCATTGAGAACACTTCAGTTACCTATAACCTTCGCCCATGCTTATGGCAAAATGTGTATGTGTTTTTCTTTTAATCTATATTATATTACTATAGAATCCTATTTCCTTACTATCTTCTAGGTAAGGTAATATGGGAATAAAAAGCTTGTGCCCTCAAGAAGCCAGTAGTTTAGTAGGTAAACAAACATGCAAACCAACATATATAATCCAAGGTGACAGTAACTATGTACAACTTGTGATCTGACCAAAGAAAAAAAGTTAGCTTAAAGTGTCAGGATGGGAAGTGAGAAGGGTCAGGGTAAGTTCAGGAAAAGTTTCACAGAATATTTGACTCTTGGGTGGCAGGCAGAGGAGTTTTATCCCAACAAACAATAGAGGGAGAAGTATATTACAGGCATAGACGAAAGCAAGTGCAATTGTAGGGAGGTATCACATATGGCCACTATTTCAGTGTGGTCCATATAGTTATATGAGAAGGAAAGAATCAGGGAATAAAGCTAGAGAGGAGGCAAGAAACATGAAGAAAGATATAAATTATAGTATTTCCTCTTTCATTATTTTGTAAAATGACTGTATCTAAATCTTTTTAGACTCTATATAAATGAGAATAAGATAAGCCACAAATGATGGAATACCTCTTTCATTACTCTTTCTAATAAACAATACCATTTTGCATCTTGCAATAATTATTATGTTTATCCTCAGAGATCTGCTGTCTAGAACCATTTTTATCTTTTGTCCCCTAAAAATTATGGTAAATGAATCATTAAGTTTGCTATAAGTTCAATGAGATTTTGTTTCTAAATAACATAAATAGATGTGCTGCATACTAATTATTAATTAAATAGTTATTTATATTATTTCTCAAAAAATCTAAAACTTATACTTGAAACCTAAATGATTTAATTAACCAAAGCCACCCCAACAAATGAAAACATTTAAAACTATTTTAATATACTGAAAATATTAAAGTACCTAATATTAGATTGAGTTACTATTTGTTAATATCATCTAAAAGAACATGTACAATAATGAAGGTTTGAGAAAGAAAAAATTTAGAACATCGTATTCAAGGAAGAGAAAATTTAAAACTGTGTAAGAAATTGAATCTCTTATTGATTTCTTTATCAATGTCCTAAATGATATATTGATGTGAAAATGAAATTATGAGAACATTTCTAGTATTAGAAATGCTTAATATTATTGATGTCACAATTTACATATTTTTATACTAGGTATTCAATAACAAATTATTGCATTCATGGTTATTTTTAATACATTTATTTTTAACTTTTCAGCTAGAGTTTTAGGTCAATTTCAATTAATTTCTCAGCATAATTAAATTATTTTCACAAACTTTTAAAGAGAGAGAAACATGCTTTTGGGATGAGAAAATAATTGACTATGAGAAAAGCAGCTAAGTAGTTAAAATTAAATGGTATTTGAAATTCTTAGTATTTGTATTTATCTTTGACATATTTAACTTATTTGTAATATATAACTTATCTATAATAAATTTTAGTTTTAATTAATACATTATTACGTTTAATGATGCTTTCTGATTTCTATATCTATACAATTATATTGTATGGCAAAGAACACAACAATTTACCAGAAACACTAATTTATTAAGTTCTAAAGAATTCCGCTAAATGATTTCAAAACATCCACCCAACTCTTAGCTATCTTGAATCTCAAAAATTATGATCACTGAAGACAAAAATAAAATGTGTCATTTTTGGAGGGACATGTGAATATTGTCCACAGTTTTTCATGTTTTCATTACAAAAGAGAATGAGCCGAGTCTCTAGGGCCTGAAGCTGGGACGCTCAGCCATGCTTACATTCTTCAAGATTGCTGAAGAACAAACAGTTCAAGTACATACATGACATATTCCTGGACTTTTCTTGGCAAGGTTGAAATGTTTGTAGCTACTGATATATTATTTAATTTTATTTTTTTTTCTAGAACAACTGGCGGCAAATATATGCCTACATATTGCTTGTTTTGCCTGTTTTAATTTCTTATGCATGAAATTATATTTAGTAAAGATGGCAGAAGTTAATCTATAAAAGAAACAGATTAAGAGAGAGAGAGAGAGAGAGAGAGAAAGAGGAGGAGGAGGAGGAGGAGGAGGAGAAGGAGGAGGAGGAAGAGGAGGAGGAGGAGGAGGAGGAGGAGGAGGAGGAGGAGGAGGTAGGGAAAGAGGGAGAGAGAAACATGACCCATGTCTCAGAGCTGCAGATTGAGTTTTCTATCCTCTGCCTGGCATGCTAGTGTCCAAATGAATAGAATTCACCAACATTTTAACATACAACACTCATATGCATATTCACGCATACAAAAAAACACTCTCTCAGATATTTGCAAACTCAGTTCATTAACTTCACTTTCAATGGCTGAACAAAAATAAAGAAGGAGAAAAAACATAACTATGAAATTATGAACATCAAGAATAATTCTCAAGAAAAGCAGGTTTTTCTTACCAGTTGTCCATTCAGCACCTTCAGAATTTAAATAAATAATTTACATAAGCAATTTTGTTTTCATTTCCCCTAATGTTTGCTTGTTGCTTTCTTTAGTGAAATTAATGAGGAAGCCAGTGTGACATTACTCATTTTTATCACATCATCTCTTCTACGATACTTTTCACTCTACAACATGTGTGTCACTCATTCCAGAATCCTTTCTGGGACAAGTTGAGATACTTCTTTTAAAAAAAAATAGAAAGATTTTTCCAGAAGATATTTAATTATAATTTTTACCTTGGAAAAATGTACTATATAAATAAATATTTTAAATATCTTCATCTAACATATAGAAACATAGTATTAGTGTTGGCAAAGTGTTATTCTCTATTGATAAGTTTTATCTACAAATACTTATATATCCTATTAGTATGCAAATAATGTACCCTGAAATTTATACTAATTGGTAATTTTAAATGAAATTCATAAATTGTATTCTTTTTCTGGTTAAAATTCCAACCCTTTGACCTACATTTTTTCTAATTAAAAATTATTATAAAATATATCAGTTTCATAAAAACCTAAATAACATTAATTAAATAACTATCTGCATTAGTTGAGAAATGTTCAGAAATACATGTGAGAATTATAGCTAAAATCAAATTAGGACATTTTCATTTAAAATTCTCTTGATATTCTGAATACTACAATAATATCAAGTTAAAACAAATACATTTCAATCTTCAATAGTACTGCAATGTAGTCATAGAGTCCAAGTAATTTTAGTATTATTATTTGTAATTTTATGTAACAATAGCACTAATTAATGAAAAAAGGAGACCTAAGAAATGACATTCCAATATTCCTGCTGAGACCTTTTGAATTTCTACTAATTCCCAGGTCTGTCCATTTGCTTCCAGGGTGTAATCTGCAAATTTAATCTCAGTTTTATAGATACTTGGAACAGAGAAATTAAACTAGATGGATGAATAAGTGAGTGTATGTGTATGATTGCGTGTGTGCATTACAGCATCTCTGTATGTGCTCTACTTTAGAGAAAGATAAGGTTGTAAAAGGAGAACTACTCTTCCCACTCCTATGTCGCTGCTTATGAAATAGTAGGAGGCTTGACAGCAATGACAAGAGAATCTGGATGTAATCCAGTGACTTCTGGAACATTCAGTCTCAGTGCTCACAGCTTCCAAGTGTGAAGCAAGGAATTTGAGTGATATCTAGCATTCCTTTGAAAAACTTATGTAATAAAATATTTTTTTTCTTTTAAGCAAAACTTTTTAATTGAGTTTGTGTCAATAACTTATATGTGTGCAAACTTTAGCAGCCAGCCTTACAACACTTGGCTGCTAATTTTGCTCTGTGAGTTGTACTAAACCATGCTGTAGTGCACTGCGTGGTGTTCAGTCACATTCAGTCTCAAGACCTAACATGCTTTGTGTCTCAGGTGGGCCAAAGGAATACCCCTACCACAACACCTAGGTTAAATCTTTACTTGTTCTCATGTACTGAAACTGGAGTCTAGCTCCCTTGGAGATCATCTGAGCATTTATTTTAAAGGGCTGACTTTTAAAGCAACTACAGAGGTTAAATAGAAGTCAAGTTCATGGTCACTGAAAAGTCACTGTTGTGATTTGATGATCATATGTGTTGTTTTCATACATTTTACATGTTTCACATAGTGTAATTTAAGTAAAAGGCCTGTCAAAGTTATTCTTTTACAATTTAATTTCTGTAGCAATGCATTTAAGTTTGGAAGAATACTATTCTTTACATGAACTATCCCAATTATCTTTAGTTATATTTTTAATATTTTATATATTTTACATATTTTTATACTTTAAATTTTTGATAATTATTAAGTACCTTATTTAACTACTGTTTTATATATCTAAACATGATTTTAAATATACAAATAAAAATAATAAGAGCAAACAATACCTAGAACTTACTATGTCCTATGTATTTTTCTGAGGTGATTTAACATAATTTGTTTACTTCTCCTGACAATTATATGAGGTAGGCATGATTGTTTATTTATCTACAGTTTATACATGAGTAGTTGAAGCATAAAAGGATTATGCAAATTTCCCGTTATACAACTAATTAGCTGCAGAGCTGCACTTCCAAACCATGTTGTCTGGCACCAGTATTCTTGTCCTTAACGAGCTCTACGAAGTCTCACTAGAGTGAAGGTTAATAGAAAACAGAAAATTCAATGCAAGTGCTTGGTAAAACAAAACAAAACACATTAATATTTATTTCGTCCAAGTATGCCCTTTGACTATTTTAATTGCTGTGTAAAAAAAAAGGTACACAATTCAAGATTTATTATGACGCTGTAAATATACATGTAACATAAGCCAAGCATCACTAAATACATAGCAAAATAAATTTAGAAAGCAAATCATACTTAGAAATATTAAGCACTTGATATTTGAAAAAGGTGACTGATAATGTTTTAGAAGGTAGAAGTAAATTATGTGTTGTTTACTTATTGGTTAATAAATGACTAAAACAACCTAAATCCTAATTGCACACCAGTATAGCTAGTTGAGTACATTCATTTTTGACTTTAAAATTCTTCAAACACAGACTCAGGTGTTCAAAGTGTCTTTGTCTACTAATTTTCATACTTTCAGATTCTCCAGTCATCAACCAAAACTTGATTCACATTTTTTTGTTGATAAAAAGTAAATGATTACCAGGAAATAGGATTTCTGAAGTCCCTGCTTTTATAAAACTTATGCTCTTTTGAGGGATGCAAACAAATAACTATACAATTGTAACACAATTCATTGTGCTGGGTAAAATGCAACATACACACAGCATCTCAAGAATCTCAGAGGAAGGTGGGTGGGACTAGCATGTAATAGGGACCCCAGGAAGAGGGATAGTTTTCCAAGCAGCATTGAAAAGTCCTGAAGAATAGGAAACTGAGGCATATATGAAAATTTGAAGAAAAGGAAGAGCAAACCCCATAGTGTGATGTTGGAGAATCAGGGCTTCAGATTTAGACTTTTCTGAGTTCAAATCAGAACCTCATTGTTTTTTGACCTTATGTGATGTGAGAAAGTTTACTTCATTTTCAAATGCCCATCTTTTGAAAAGAGAAAGAAATTAGTCCTACCCTGAAAATCTTTAGAGAGGATTAAATGTGATTTGGATGGTATCCAGTACCTAACATGGTCTGATGAGTGCTCTCTGGTTCACTGTGGCCAGGCTTTGGAGAACTAGTGAGAAGAACCGTGAGAGCGGTGGCTGGAGGATCCAACCTGGAGTGGCAGTGTGGGTCGTGTCCAGAAATTAGACTTTGTCCAAAGAGTAATGGGGAAAATCTGAAAGGCTTTAAAACAAGAAGTCACACCATTAAATCTGCATTTTGAAAAAAAATATATATTAGGATGTAGTCATGTAGTACTATGTAAGTGAAGAATAGTTTATTTTGTAAGATATTATGAAGACAAGAATGAATAAAAACAAATATGCGAATAGTGGCAGCAACAAAACCCAATACTCTTTAGAAATATACACCTTATATATTTTTCCTATACATAGAAAAATCCTGGCAGCCAAACTGTATCTGTAGAGACCTACTTATATATGAAGAATGTCTCTGGATCACAAAACCATTACATAACTTGTTCATAATTCTTAGAAAATATATGAACATTTCAGTTGTTGACATATCCACATGTGCAGACAAATAGAAATCACATGCCTAACAGATGGTCAAAAATTTTGATTACACTTAAACTCAGTATTGTAACAGTTGTGATTTTTATGTACTTAGATTGTTGTTGCCTGTTACTTATTATATTCTGTGATTGCATTCAGTAAATGTTTTCTGAATCGATGTTTATGTACAAATGATTTTAATTTTATACTTACTGTCACATCTTATTGATTCTATTTATTTGTGTGTTTTTTTGTTTTACCATAGAATATAGAACTATGTGTTTCTTATCTTGGATTACTTGTCCTTTTTTATTTTATTAGTAGGATATGTAGTCAATAAAGATCAATGATATTGCATTTCTTATGTGCCTGAAGATATTAATACATTCCCCCTCCTACAACATATAACTGCCAGTATTTTTCAAAAATATGGTCAGAGAATCGACTATGTAGGAAATAAAATCCAGGGAAGGGGAAGTTTTTACTTGCATACTTCTGATTTCTATTTCAGATTTATTGAATCAAAATGTTCTGGGTATGGATTCTTTGGAAACTACATTTTAAAAAGTTGTTTATGAGATTCTTATTTAGGAATTCAAGTGAGAAACCTCTTCAGCATGTACATAGACAATTCTTTACTGTTTAAGTGAATAGAACTGAACCATCTGTGTGTTGCCATTTTTATAAATATTATTTGATTGGTAAAACAATATATATGATAGAGTACTTCTTCTAAACTAATCATAAAAATCTCATAAAGCATTGATGAGTAAGCAGGTGTTATAGTCGGAATGTTTGTGTTACCCCATAATTTGTATGTTGAAATTCTACTGCACAATGTGATGGTGTTAGGAGGTGGGGTTTGGGATGGTGCTTAGGTCATGAGAGTAAAACCCTCATGAGTAGGACTAATGCTCTTATAAAGAAGACCCCAGAGAGCCCCCTTGGCCCTTCTGTCTAGTGACGATACAATGAGAAGTCTGTCTTACAAGAGGGAATCTCATCCAACCACTAGGCCACTGATTTCAGATCTCCAGCCTTGAGAACTGTGAGACATAAAATTCTATTGTTTATAAGCTATCCAGTCTATAGTCTTTTGTTATAGCAAACAAACTAAGTTGGTAATATACATGCTGATTAAGTAACTTCTGCAAGAACAGAAAGGTAATAATTTGAACGTTATCACTCTGAAAGGCATGCTCAGGTGGTATGTACTTGGTCCCAGCTAACTTATTTTTCACATGTGTATTTAATTTTTTTTAATGAATGATTTAATATTTTTTATGTGACCCAAGTCTGGGGAGGGGGGAGACAAAGATAATTTTTAAGAATTAAGAGATAAAAGAATATCTATAGACTTAAATAAGATTGACTATCTCACAAACTTCAACTGTAAAATCACATACTAGGTTAAAAACACCCATTGTATAAGTATAGGATGTGGAAAGAGCTAGACTAAGGACGGTTTATTGGCAAAAGGCAGATGGTTTTTAGTTGAATGCATGTTGCATTTGAATTAATAACGTGAAGTAGTTGCCAAAAATGGAGAAATTGTTTTTATATTATAATGTTTCAGCAACAACAAAAGTATAAAATTAGTACATTCATATATGATTTTAATTTTAATTGTTGGATATTCTCCAGGCCTTGAGCACATACATGCATAATTCAAGCATATTAATCATAATATACATGTCATTGTTCAAATGTTTTTCTATCTGATATCATATCATAAAGCTAATGTGATCTCCATTAATTATAGTATTATGCTGAAAGCAAGAAAAATTATAGCAGAGTCTTGTTCTGCATGACCCTGACACACATTTGCAGATAAACTCCCTATGACATGGAGTCTGAAAGCAAGGGGACAAGAGTCTTCCAAGAAAAGAAGATTCTTAGGGAATCATAAAATTTTTTATGTACTTGAAGGCTCATTTCATTTTCCTAGTTTGTTTCTAGAGAACACAATTAGCATCAATTGAATTCAATTTAATAATCTGTTATTGATCCTTTATTAAATTACAGGCATTGGGCTTAAAGTTTATGGCTAAATGATCAAAGAAGACATGGTATCTTAGAATCAAGCATAAAACTCCTGTTAACTCCTTTTAAAGCTCCTGAGATGAATTTTCAAATTGCTTTCCTAAAGAATTCCATCAAATTTGTTTCCCACCCAGATTAAATGAGAAAGCTATTTCAACATATTCTTATAAAAACAGTATATATTAACTTTTTTTGAGTTTTACATGAAAATGGTATCATTATTTTAATTTGTTTTAGTTCCTAATGAGAAAATATTTTTTAATTATTTATTAAAAGTATTATGTGACAATCGTATTCTAATTTATTGCAGAAAATTAAAATCTTTACATGTTAAGTGTAGTTATAGTATTTCTCAATTTGTTATTGTTAATAGAACTCATTGAGTATTTCTTTTAAATAAACAGAATTTCAAACTGAAACATATTAGCAAGCTCTTTCTAAGTTATCTGGAAAAAACAAGGGAACATTTCTTTTTTAATTAATAAAGAGAGAATTATCGAGCTAGTTAGTAAAATGGGCTTTGCTCAATTAGCATAGAACAATGAAATCAAATAAATTTAGAAATTAACTTTGTTACATACGTGAATTTTATTCAAGAGTAAGAGCTGTATTAGAACACTGGAGAAAGGAATTGTTTTTCATTAAGTATTACTAGGGAAACTACTTGTCTATTTCAAACAAAAAACAATAACAATTTAGATCATCCTTTATATAATAAAAATAAATTCCAGATTTATTCAAGAATTAATTATTAAAATTCAACAAAAACTAATATGAAAAACTATTAATTCTTTGAATTAAGGCACATGTTCTGAGTCAAAAGACAAAGGCAAAATATTATGATAAAATCTGTGTTCACACAATTTTTTCTCAAATATAAAATATTAATTTGCTGAAAAAATACATGCAAGTCATAAGTAAATAAATAAAATGTTTAACAGTTGTTCGGACACATTCAGATGCATGAAAACAAATGACACTTTAGATAACTTTAAATTCTTGAATAACTATGTGATTGATAGTTATTTTATCAGTGTATTCCCACCTTTCTAGGAAAGAAATGTTTTCCAACTCTAAATACAAATAAGTCCAGTAACTTAACACATGTGAAAAGTTGTTGAAAGAGAGAGGATGACATAAATGCATAGGAGAAAATGACAATTTGCATACCTCTGTCTAAATCTTGAATCACTATGTGATTTATAGTTATTTCACCAGTGTATTCTCATCTTCCTAAGAGAGAGATGTTTTCCAACTTTGAATACAAATAAATCAAGTAACAACACATTTTTTTTTACTTTAAATGAGAAATATGAGGTACGTACTACCCTTATGATCACTGTCAAGCATTAGGGAGTGTGTGGACACATAGGTCTTTTTGAATCCAGAGTCTTTGTACGTTATTTTCTCATGCATGGGAGCTCGCAGCCAACTTGACACTAAGAGGTGGCATTGAACTTTCAGTAAAACTTTTGAGTGTCTGCTGTGTATTATGCACCAAACTAGGGGACCTTTCTCCTACTCTTGCTTCTTTCTTCCTTTTGTCACCCAAACCTCCATGGAACATAAGGATAGGTTGGAAGAGAAAATTGTAGTTATCTCTTCAAAGCAGGAGATTCCTCAAAGCCAAAGTTTCCTTGAGTTATTTCTTTGAACTTAACCTTCTAGAATAAAAATTTGGTGAGAAAAATGTTATGTCAAGAGTAATGGAAAAACTGACTTTCATGGCTTAAACAAATAGGGATTTTTTCCCCTCCTGTAACTGATGGGAGGGAGGAGTGGCTTTGCTTAAGCTTTTAAGCAATGCCGTGGTCGGTGCCTCTGTGGTTCTTTTGGATACACATGCTTATTTTACGGAAAAAACAAAGGTGAAGTAATGGTGGCTTTAATGACTGTCATCTCAACAGAAATCAAAAGCTTTTCTAGAACTTCTCCACATATTTCTGTTGAAGTTTTGTTGATCAGAGCTGGGTACTCTAAGCAACAAGAGATGCTAGGAAAATGGGCTACGGATTGCCATGTTAGACTCCCACAAATATTGCTCAATGAAAGTACTTTTGCTGTTTTGAGCTGAACAATACCTCGTGAAATTATTCCATGTTCTCCTCAACAGAAGTTAGTAGCTCTTCCCAGTCTCATTTGATACTCCCTAGAGTACAGAAATTGTCATCCATCACCTAGGCCTCAGGCACTTTGCGGGCCTGAATCAAGTAAGGATTTGTGAAGAAAGAAAGAAAATGTATCTAAATTACCCACCAAAATGGCACTCACCAGATATTATAGATTTCTAATTTATTATAAAATTTAAGAATAAAGCTTTTTAAAACATTTCATATAGTTTAGCTATTTAGCATGATATAGGCCCCTTCCTTCATCTTTCTCCCTTCATATTCCCCGTTTTTTTCCTCTCTTCTTCCTTCCTTCCTTCCTTCCTTCCTTCCTTCCTTCCTTCCTTCCTTCCTTCCTTCCTTCCTGTTCTCTCTTTTCTCTTCCAATTCTCCCTTCCTCTCTTTATGCCTTTCTTCCTCTTACTCAGCAGGCTTATTTATTACTTTTGACTTTTGGGGAAAATGCTCCAAAATGACTTATTTCTGATTTTTAAATTTCTGTTCTCTGGCAGAAAATATAAATTATAAATCACTCTGTTATAAAAACTTCCTTTTATTTTGTATATATGTTTCTTGGTGATCTACTGCTATCATGAAATGAACATTTGGTATTAAATTCTGCAATCTGCCCTTGGAATATTTTGGGGCTCTTTTTCTTTTCTTATTTATTTCACTTTTCCATGTCCTTCCCTCTTTGAATAGTCTTTCCTAAAGACATTGCGTGGAGCACAAGAATGTAGGCATCCTCATGGGAGTTGGGAGAAGACATAGTGGCCCAGAGCAGGGTCTTGTGGATGAGCCTTGGGAGGACAACATCTTGATGAGTGGGCTGCCCTGCATCACGAACCTGGTGTTGGAGTCAGACCCTGAGTCAGGGTTGGGTGTTGCAGTGGAGTGAGAAGTACAATGATACAGAGAGTAAGCTTGGAATTTTCAGAGCCCTACCCAGGAGAAGTTCATGCAGCAAGAATGGCCAGCGTGTGGACCCAAAGTCTGACCCACATGAAGAGAATCTGGCTTGTGGTGCCAGAATACAAGATGTCCAGTTAAATTTAAACTAGAGATGAAAAAGGAAACTAGAGATGAAAGAATAAATATGTGTGTGTGTGTGTGTGTGTGTGTGTGTATTTGTATATACTGTATGTATATTTGAGGGCATACTTATGCTAAAAAAATGACTAATATTTTTTCAAAATTTCAGTTTAACTAAGCATCCTGTATTTTATCTGGCAACCTGCAAGAAGGGGTGAGACTTCCATGTGGCAGGCAGCCAGGCTCCCAGAGCTTGATGAGGCATAAATCTGTGTGGAGCAGAGATTATGGAAGAGGTCAATGCAGAGGCAGAAGATAAATGCAGGGCATTTTATCAAATAAGTAAATATTTAGGCATAATGAGAGCCACTTTTCTCATTATTACATAAGGGGATTGCATTTATGAATAGAAAGAAAACTAGAATAAACCCAGTGAGGTTGGATTGAAATTTGTTATTGGTATGAACTCCTAGTTTTCAAGATATATGGGTAGATGTAGAAATAAATATAGATGCTAGTGGTGTGTGTGTGTGTGTGTGTGTGTGTGTGTGTGTGTGTGTGTATGTATGTTAATGTGTGTGTGTAACTTTATTCTCTAGCTTTGTTCACTTAGAAAAACTGGAGCAACAACACCCCAGCAACAATGAACATACCTGACACCCAGGTTTCTGATTCCCCACTGAAAGGAGCCAGGTATCTTAGAGAAATGACTGAAACCAGGAGTGAGGCAGGGCAAATACTAGATGAGCTTGAAATATCTGTTGAGCCAGGAATGTTGGGAAGTCAAGAGAAAAAGAAAGCAGTTTTAAAGATTTGGTCAGAAGAAGCCACTGACCCAAAAGGGGACATTTTAAAGATTAAAATTAAAGAAAAATAGCAGTAGGAAATTATAACCCATGGAATAGAAAATGAAAACCATAGGTCATTATAGGTATAAGTAGATGAAAAGTTTGTAGAGCAACAGATACTTCCTTCCTACAAAATACTTACTAATTGTAAAGAGAGAAGAATATAGTGGAGAAGCCTGGTGGATGTCACCTGAATCAAGTGAAAAAGTAATGCAACATTAGTAATGGGACAAATCAAAATTGTACACAATCTCATAGAATAAAATGAAACTAACACAGTCACTTAGGTGTCATGCCTGCTAAAAATGCCTATTCTGAATCGAATTATATGAGGACAACAGATAAATCTATAGTAAGAGGAATTCTACAAAAGCACATACTTAAAAATCCTCAAATATTAGAAACCATGAAAGTCAATGAGAGACTGAAGCACTATCCCAAACTTGGTTGTGGATTGGACTTCTTGCTCTATATGATGTTATCTTCTTTTCTTTCTTCTTTTTTTTTTTTAATTTTTGTAGAAAATGCATGCACATATGATTTAAGTATTTGAAGGTAATTAGATAAAACATTAGATTAGTAACTTTCAAATGTTTCAGGGGAAAAGTGATTTCTACTATAGTAGCAAGTAGGATTGTGATTGCTTCAAAATTTAAAAAAATGGATTTTATAAAATATATATATTTCAACATTTTAGGTGATAGTAATGATTATTATTAAAGGTACTTTGGTTTGTTTATGGTAGTGAAAATATTCTGTATAATATAATAGCGATGGATATGTGTCATAATACATTTGTCAAAACCATAGAATGTACAATACTAAGTGTGAACCCTAAAGTAAACTATGAATTTGAGGTGATTATGATGTGTTAATAAAGGTTCATCAATGATAACAAATGACCACTGTGATGGGGGATGTTGATCATGGCTATGCATGTTTGGGGGCAGAGAGAATATAGAAAATATCTGTATTTTCCCCTCAATTTTGCTGTGAACCTGAAACTGCCCTAAGAAATAAAATCTTTATAAAAAATGTGCTTGGTAGACTAAAATTGCATTAACTGGAATACATGAGACATAATGTTCTAATTAATTCGACTTAATGGTCAACCAAGTGAAAAATGAAAATTTCCTTCTTTTTAAATCTCTGTTTGGCATCTTTCCAAATATATCAATATGCATCACTGCCTTAGGACATTGAGTTAAATGTACTTGAAATAAGTGTGTTTGAGGATCTATATGTGTCATAGCATGTCATCTGTCAGTGTCCTTTCTAAACTCTTTCAGTGGAGTAATTCAAGGTGAAACAGACTAAGTTAAATCTGAGATTTTTCAAGAGATATGACTTCTAAAGTTACTTTCAGGAATAAATCCTTGATGTTGGCTATGGCAAGTGAAAAATATGGCTATCGTTGATGGACTCAGAAGATCTGGTTTTCTTATCAAAAAGAAAAATTTGGCTCTGATGTCCAAATTTTCTTTCCCTATCAATTTATTAAGACTGTCTAGCAATATAAGCATTTTCTCTTCTAATGCCTGTGATGGAATGCTTATAGGCCTTAGCCTGTTTGGTTTCTTTTCCTCAGGGTTTTTATTGTAAAATAAAAGTTAGACTGATAGTACTTATGTGACAGAGTTCTTATGTGGACCACGAGAATAAAGTATGTGGATGGAAAGAGCTTTCATAAAAAGTGGCACACTTAGATATATAAGATTAGTGGATGAGAACTATTCCAAGTACCTCCATTTACTTAGTTTTCCCCCAATGAGGACATTAGCATCTTGATGTTGAGGCAGTCAGGATCCATTCAATTTCTGAAAGGCATCTTTTTATAAAACTCAAGGAAAACAATGGAAAGATTTTTTAGATGTGACTGAACATGTTCCACGGAACAAGATCCTCATTTACTTTACTGAATTCAAAACAAACCAATAATGATTGTAGAGAATAATGTAAATATAATATGTACTGGAGTTTTGAGTTATTTTCTTCTTTCTCTTCTCAAATGAAACTCCTAAACAAGAAATAGCTAAGAGAATGTGTGAACTTCATTCACATTCAGGATGGATTATTTTGCTGTTTCTTCATCTGATTTGTATTTCTCAGGTGCTCTACCAGTCTACACTGAACTGTTATGTCCTCCTGTCAGAGATAGTAAAAATTACAAAACTACTTCTTATTCTCTGTCTGCAATGGCTCAATTTTATTTTAAGGTAACAGAGTCTGTATTAATTATGTCACAAGGGGAAATTCAGTCTGCCTCAACTATTAAACTGGGGATCATCAGGTCCTCTCTTTGCTTAAGTTGCTGTTTTGCAGCTCTATATTTTTCATTAATCTGAGGAATCTGTGATCTCACAAATACCTGCACTGTTTTTGCATAGGCTCTCTTCTTAATCTGACCCTGGGAAAAGTATTTTCATCATAAAAAGCCAGGTGAAAATACCCTGATGGAGGCATGGCTCCCCCCACCACACCACTCGTTATCACACTTTTAAGACATTCATTAGGTGACTAGAGTGCAAAATTTAACTACTATTTTTTAAATAATCCATACTATTAGGGTGCAGTTTTACATATATTAATTTATTATTAATAAATATTAATTTTCCTATAATATTATGGAGAACTTCATGGGAAAGGATAAGTAAGGGCAGTACTTCTCTCCAGACAGCATTCAAGGCAGTGAGGATATCCAAGTCACTACCTCTGCTGAATAATTCATTTCTCACACTGTCTTTTGGCACTGAACAGATCATGTTTTCAAGCCTTTGAGTCATAAAGAGCTTCATTATAAAGAGAGTTTTAAGATTTAAAAAAATGACATTCTTCATATTTCCATGGTGTTTCACTGAATTTTTTGCTTATCACTCAGCCTCTTCACAAGGTTGCAGTTATGGCTAAATGATCACCAGATAAATGAGTAAGTTTTGTGCTCTCCCCTCCCATCCCATCCTGCCCACAAAAGTAAACATCCTTAGATACTAAAGCCAACATTAATAAATTGAATTAGAAAAACAGAACTTCTTTGTATAATTTGCAGTCATCATTATGTATTGAATAGCATGCATGCAATCATTTTTCAAATTAAAGTTTTAAAATAAGATAATATGAACTCAAATTAATTCCATTGGGACTATTACATTAATATCATATTTGCAAAATTTAAATGTTGAAATATTGAATTAGAACAAGTAATGAGAGATATCAAAGTTTATATAAATGCTGATAAATCATAAATGAGAAAATTATTCTAAACAAATCAATATAAAATTTTCTGTAACGATAGTATTTGACATATTGTAATAGAAATTTGATTAAGAGGTTCTGAACTGGAAAGCAATTTGTCATAGATAACAAAAACCTGGAGATGAGACATCCAGGACTAACATGGCAACTTCCCAATTCTCCTTCCAATATCCCGGTCAGCCCTGCTTAGTATGTGGCATGTAATCTCTAGCTTTTCTACATCAACACATCTTGACTATGTCCCAGAAAAGAGTGAAAGGCAAAAAGGCAAAGGGTGAAATCACACTCAATGACTTCCTTTAAATCTCATTGCCAGAAGCATGACCTGTGGCTACTACCCCAGGAGCATCAAATTCTGCAAAGCTAAGCATTTTAAACTGGCTATGTCACCATCAACAGCAAAGTAGGATTCTGTGAGTAAAAAGAAGAAATGAAGAATGGACATCAGGCAGAACATTAGCTAAATTAAATAGAATCATAAAATTAATAATCATCAGGTTCCAGAATATTTTTTGAAATTTTTTTAGTGAAATATGTATCCCTTATTACAATTTACAGAATGAGAGGAATTTTTCATAGATAAGTATGACTTAATATATGATGATATTTGTGAATTTCAGGAACTTATTTATAATGCTTATAATTATTCATCTTCTGACAAATGAAAAAGGTACACCTAAAATGACCTCTGCTATTTCTTTCTTGTTCTTCTATAATTAATACATAGTACTTCTGGGATTGATGGATTAAAGGAGACATTCACTTAATAAGAATTAGTTAAAAGTAACTTGAATAATTACTTTTACATTTTACACACAGTTATTTTGATTTAGAAAGACAACAAAATTTGAGTTACATGTCGTTTGATGCTGTACCAACATTACAAATTAAATATGTATTTAAGTAGGTTTTAAAACTAATGTGATCCACTAGGAAATATGCAAAATGTTTTTTTCATAACTATCAATGAGCATTAATCAATATTCTCATGTGTTATCTTTACCACCAACAGCTTCCATTCCAGTTTATAAGGCAGAACAAACTAGCACATTTTGGGTAAATTTGAGCTCTTATACAAGTTACTCCAGGTAAATTGTTAATTAAAGTTAGTTATTAATGTCTTAATTAAGCAAATTATGTCTATTCTTATTGAAAATAATTGTAAAATTACTAAATTGTTTTTTATTGCTTATATACATCTTGCCTCATTTAAATATTTGTTATAGTAGGCATTAATTTACGTCCTAGTAAGAAGAATATAATCTATTTTTTAGAGATTATATAAATGTGTGGGTTGGGGGGAAGTGATACAGAAAGTAAGAAGTTTGGTAAAAGGAAAAAAACAATCTTTAAGACTATAGCCTTTTTATATCACTGTAGATTATTTGCTGCAAAATCAAGTGTCATCAAGGTTTTTCATTTTCCAGATCACTATTCAGAGAATCATGGGATGCTACACAAGTGTATGTAAGTGAGGAGAGTCCTTACAGAGATGGCCCTGGTATGGAATATATAAAAGCAACTCAGAAAAAGAAAACAACTTTGTGTTCAGCCCAACCTGTGTAGAGTCCTAATAAAACTTCCCCTTCATTATGACCTGATTTAAATCTACTCAAAAAAAAAAAAAGAAAGAAAAAAAGAAGCACACTATAGATAACATTGCACACATTCACTATGACCAAAATGAAAACAAATGGCAAAAGAAATATGTAAATATGTAGGGGAAAAGAATGAGAGAAAGAAAGCACAAAGTCAAGAAAAGAAGATAATGACATCAGTAAGATGACAAAGTAGGAGATACCAGCTTCATACCCTTGCAAAAAAAAAACACAACTAACTTTCCACAAATGAAAATAGCTCTGGGAGAGCTCAGAAACACAGCAAACCTCAGAATAACTGCACAAAAAAGAAGGTAGGAGGACAGTTTCATCTTGCTTGCAATGTCCCATCCCCTATTCCTTGCTCAGTGCTGAGAGGGAACCTCCTCCTGGCCCAAAAGTTGTCCTTGAGGAAAAAGAAAAGCAGAGGGAGCAAATAGCACCCCCAGACATTTCCGAGAACTGCCCAGAAGACCTACTTTTGTCTTACTCCATCTTTCTTGAGAAGAAAGAACAAAGCTGGAACCATTACATTTTTTATTTCAAATTATATTCCCAAGTGACAGCAATAAAGAGTATGGTACTGACATACAAACGTATAAACCAATGGAACAGAATAGGGAGATCAGAAGTAAACCCACGCATATGTGGTCAGCTAATCTTTGATGAGGGTGCCAGAATACACAATGGAGAAACGATCGTTTCTTCCACAAATGGTGCTGGAGGTGAAATTGAACCAGGGAAAAGATGAATTACTTATGGGTACAAAGTAGAATGTTCCTTGGCAAAATTAAAATGTTAGTATGATAGTGTATATACTAGTATAATTATGAAAGATGAGACAGAGAAGTAGGTGGCAATGGTAATAATCTCCTTACCCATTTCATCAGGGAGAATATGAATTCTGCTCAAAATCTAAATGTGTCGTTAAAATGACGGCTTCTATCTATTCACATTATTCATAGTCATGTTTTTTCCTAAAAGACTTTCATAGAAATTAATTTCCTTTGATGTGAAAAAATATTTGAAGTGCACAATTTCTTCAGTTTTAATGCAATTTCTTTTCCTTCTGTTATATTTAAACAGAATTCAATAAAACAATTTTAATATATTATGTATCATCTGTATAATTCCAATGTTATAATGTTATTTATTTGCATTTATCTGTCTCATTGAATTGTGAAAAGTCTGGAATGATACTCCCATTATGTAGTAACAACTCTAGATATTCATGGTTATAGGAGTTAAATATTTTAGTATAACAATTCCATTTTTGGATTCTTTGCTTGCTGATTTCTGGCTTGAGAGTGCACAGATAATTCAGTGAAATTCTCTTTGTTTTCCAGTGTTTCAGTGGTTAACCATAGGGATCCGTGACCTGAAGTATAGCAGAGCCTAAAATTGCAGAGATGGAAAAAGTACAAAGTCTGCAAATGAATAACTAGGAAAGCTGACTAGTGGGTCAATTTTATTTCCATTCCTTGAATATTGGACTCATGTAATCTAGCACTTAGGGGCACAGCACTATACATCGGTCATTGGTTTAGTGCATATAATACACTCTGGACCTTTGTATCTAACCACACCGGGAAGGGTGGGGGGAAGCACAATCAAGGTCTGGCCTGAAGGCAGCCCTTGTCCCCAGGGGAGGACTGCTGTTGGTGTTAGTAGATATGCTGACAGAGACAATGACAAGGAATTTATAACAGCATGACAAGCACTTGTCATTACTGAATTTTCTGCAACCAGTAAACAGAACAAGCCATAGAGGTCCCAGGGGTCAGGCAGGAATAAGAGGATCTGGTGGCTGGAGCAAATTTTGTCATCTGGGTCCTTATAACAAAAGTTGTGTGAATGTTCTAAAGTAGCTTTGTGGTCTCCAAGATGGGGATTTTTTGGCCAATCTGGTATGGAGTAAGTCTGTTGGTCAAAAAGCATTCATGTTTTTTGGGTCTCTTTTTAGCTTTCTGACCCAACATTCTCCACAATGATCACCACGATGATCACCACAATGATCAAAATCCTTAGTTATCTAGTTCCCTGCCATTCTTCTGCAGCTGGAATATGCTCCTTCTCACCATCTTAGCCTAAAAAATTATGGAATGAATAACATTTTCTGGTTTGATAATATGCTGCCATAGACATATTATGTCTTCATTTCAACAAAACATTTGATGAGATCTCTTCTGGTATTTTTTTTCATAATCTTCAACATTACAATTTAGTGTTTTTACAATTTCTTATGGACATATTTTCCAGTTATATTGGAATAACTTTAATCTTTGTGATAGTAAAGTATAGTTCAATCAGTTTCCCTACTGATCCTAATATCTTCTAGAACTTTTCCTAGATTTAAGTTGGCACTGGACTAGAATAAATGTTTAGTCTAGTTTTAGTAGTTATTTGTCTTAAGAATGAAATATTCTCATGTAATGGAACTCAAAGTTTTTGAGTTCTGTACACATCTTCCTGATAACATTTAGACATTTCAAGGCAATAAAGCAGGAAGATAACTAATTATTCCAGCATTGTATCCTATTAGAGGAAAGACTTGTAGCTACTTTTCCTCATGAGTGTCTACCTACACTCAATAACATATTAGCAGCCCATTCTCCCTACCTCAACCTCCGGCCCAGAAGAAGAGATTAATCTGATTATTCAAATCCAGCAATTCTGATTATACACAATTATTGATGGGCATTGCCATGGGTGTGCAATCACTGGTAAAGCTTCAAAGTGAAGAGCCCAAGCTCTAAGATTTCTCATTGTCATTTCCATTTTTGTATCATATTATGAAAAAGGTAAACAAAGTCAAGAATTCTCTTAAATTTCTCTGATCTCATTCTGCATCTGGGAGGGTAAATGGACTCTGGCCATATCTTTCTCTCTTATACAGGTAGGTAGACTGCAGATGTCTATTTAAAATTAGAGGTCTTAGGGTGAGGAAGGTGCTTAGAAAATTTCTTTTGGACTCAGCCTAAGCCAGAGGCTGCAATTTATCTTTCAATTATGGCTATTAATTGGAAAAAACAGCAACCAACAAACAAAATGATACTTTTTATTCTGTTCTGTTCTGATCCTTGAGTATTATATTTAATAATCATGTGGCTGGGATTCTTGGCAGTGACGTAGGATTTAAACTTTTCTAGCCTCCTCTATTACTCGAGGTCCTTCTGAGAAACAGAACCAATAGGAGATTTATTATGAGGAATTTCCTGACGTAATTATGGAGGCTAAGAAGTCGCATAATCTTCTGTCTGCAAGCTGAAGATCCAGGAAATCTGGTGGTGTAATTCAATCTAAATTTGAAGGCCTGGGAACCTGGGGAGCTGACTTACTTAAGTTAGAGGGCAGGAGAAGATGAAATGCAATATTCCAATTCAGTCTGCAGGGCAAAACAAAAAAGGGGAAGGGAGGTTGTATTTCTCCTTTCTTCACTTTTCATTCTAATTAGGCTCCCAGTGAATCAGATAATCCCCACCCACACTGGTGCAGGCATCCACTTTACTGAGTTCGCCCACTCAAATACTAATCTCTCCTGGAAACACCCTCACAGACACACTCAGAAAAAATGTCTAATCCGAATACCTTGTTGCCAAATTGACACATAAAATTAACCATCATAATTCCTGACTGCAAAATGGTGATAATACCATCAAAATCTATGCTGACCTCTCATATACCTTAGAACATTTAATGAAAAGTACTGTAATCAGTCATTTATAGGCATGTCTATGTTAGCTTTTGCTACATGATGATAGAGATGTGCATTTTATTTCTTTATCTCAAGCAGCTAGTATAGTGCTTGCATGTAGAAGATATTATTCAATAAATGATAACATAATTCTAAATATGTCATTAGCAAAAAATGTTTTTTCAGGAGTTTGGAGCTTCTTTGAAGGGATCATTTAACTGAGCATGTATTATATACCCTAAAGGGATTATACTCATTTAGAGACAAGGAAATTGAGGGTCCAAGAGATTAAGGGGTTTGTCCAAGTTTCCATGTTGAGCAAGGGCAAAGGTGGGATTCAAACAGAGGTATGTGCAATGCCAGAGCCAGCTCTTGGTCTTAGCATGGCCACTAAGCTAACTCAAGGGTCTAGGGCAGTTCCAGTTCTTGTCCCTGGTTAGAAAAAATTATCCTAGATGACTCAATATTGGTTTTCCTGGCCTGGCAGCAACTTGGCTATTCTTAGTGATGAGATATTTTGGTCTAGCCACTGCCATGAAGTCATAGTTAACTATAAAATATCTTTATGAATGATAAGTGTCTCCTCTATCATGTTGTTTATTTATAAAAGTTTGGAGTAAGATGACAAAAGGAAGGGAAGGCAGGAAATCAAAATGTAAAGGAGACAAGGCAGAAACACTTGTAAGGAAGAAACTGAATTCCAGCTTTCATTTAAGAATATATTTTCAAACATATATTAAATATGTTATGTTAAATATATTATATAAAATATATGTAATATGATATATAATAACATATTATATCATAACATACTATAAAGAAAACTTTGCATTCTCAGGCTTTTGATTTCTGCATGGGAGAGGTCAAAGGTATGGAAAATAGAGTTAGAAATACAAAGAACTAATCAAGGAAAGCTTGTGTAAGGATAAGAAAGTCATAATATCCTAAGAAAATTACTGAAATTTATTTTACAGATTTAGCTCTGAGCTTCTTGGCAGCCAAAGAAAAAATTAGATAAAAGATTAGTTATTAATTTTATATTGTCCAGGAGAAAATTCATTTAGTTGTTAGTATGACTACCACATCTAAGCCCTATTGTTTATGCACTTAAAGTTTTCTCAACGAATACTTTCGATGTGGAATTTGAAGCTGGTTATGCTCACTTACTCCCCCAGGATTTTATTTCCTTCTTCTATGAAGATTTCACTGGATCAAATGTTCACACCTCCGGATACCATGGCTATGAGCTACTATCTCTCCTTCATGATGAACTTACAAGTTCTGCCTATTGACTTTCATCTTCAAATGCATGAATTGATAGTGTATTTGTTCCTTTAGGGAGCACCCTCTATCTAAAATCTCTTTAGAACTAGAAAACACAGCAAAAAGTAGGAATCTGTTTCTGGACTATAGTATATTTTTCCAGGGGAGCAGGGAGAGGAAATGAAAATTATGTGCCAAAGCAAAGCTCTATTTTCCTCATCACATACCAGAGAAATATATTTGTATTGATAGGAGGGTAGTTAATTTATAAGAATTCCTGGGCATCAGAAAGTGCCCCTAAATCATTTCAATTTTAAAATACTTCTCCTTCTCAGTAGCTGAGGATTCAGTTTATTAATCATTAACACCTTAATGTGAATATGTTGCCTCCAGCCAGAGAATTTTCTGAGAAAATATCTTAGGTATAATGAGGGACAAATGACAAATTAAATATACTTTGGATGGGAAAAAGTTAGAAACAGAGAGTTTAGAATTCAGCTTATTGCATAATAATTGAACCCTTAATTACAGGATAGCTCAGTCAGGGGTGTGATTAATATCTGATTCAATGGCAGATGTATGAATAATACATCTTTAATTACTTCATATCTCTTGTAAGGCCTGACTTGTAAACAGATTTGGAAGTTTTGGACCATCCCTAAGCACTTCTAGTTATTCTCATAAAAAACTATTTTTAAAAAATTTTATTTAGATGTAGAAATAAATTGAAGAAACAAATGATATAACTTTAGGTGTGCTGTATTATTGACCTTAAGCCAAAAGTTACTTTTCTAAAAAAATATAATTAAAAAAAACTTTAAAATAATGTTATGTTACATTAATTTTACTTGATATAAAAATTGCTTATTGTGGTCAGGAACATGAATTCAGTATAGTAAATTATACAGAGTAGATTGTTTTCGTATATGTGTATTTCAATAAAACTTTGTTTATAAAAACAGGAGGTGCGCAGGGAGCATGGTTTGCTGACCTGTGATCTAGAGAAGTGGGAAAGAATCTTAAAAGATGACAGACCTGGATTCAAATCCCATCTCTACCACATATTGAAATGTAACCCCAGGCAAGTTAGCTAACCTTTAAAAAAAAAATATTAAGTATAGTTGGTATACTATGTTATATTTGTTTCAGATATATTATGTAATAATTCAATATTTATGTGCCTTATATGATCTTTTTTATAAACCCAAAATAAGTATAGGCCTCCATAATTTTTCTATCTTCAATAGCAAGCTATATTATATGAAAAATGTATCTTGTATAGAATGTGGCTGATTACTGTAGTTCACAAAGAAGCATTTTCCCCAAAGATTTAATTATTTGTAGGTTGCTATTTTTTGCCTTCAAAATTATAACATTATATGCATATCATAAATATAAATTAAACAAAGGCTTTAAAAATAAGTAATATAGTCATCTGGCTTTTGTTAATAATTTTGATAACCCTTGAAAGGAAATAAAGCAACATTCCAAAAGTGCAAATGGTATGCAATTTTAAGAGAAAATAAGAAACTCAATTTCTTTTTTCCCTCTAGTCGGCCTACAGCCAAGCCATTAAGAGATGAGCCCATGAGAAACACATTAGCTCACACAGCTCATGTGCTCTGGGGCTTTCCCAAAGTACCCCTTGGCCAGATCCGGGACAAGGTAATTTACCATATCTCTTAGTGTCCTGCTCTCAAAGGCACATTCATTTTTCTCTGTCAGAAGCAGGCTGAGGTCTAGAGTTTCATGTTTATGATCATGAAGTGTATTTTGGCTAGCAGAATGAGAGAAAGAGTTGTATTTTCAGTAAACTCATCCATTACCTTGACTTCAGAGCTATTAAATGGATACTACCTGATGAAAATAATGAACTTCAAATGATAGAAGAACCTAAAATATGGTTATACCATCAGAGGTCTACCTGTGATGGGAGATGAAAACCTAGTCATCCAAGCATTGCCAAGTAAAATGATAGTTAGTAAAAGAGAAATATAATTTTAGAGTTGTCATATGATGATATGATGAAAGGGGTATCACTTTAGTTAGGTTTGTTTTAATACCAACCAAACTGTCTTTTCAAAGTCTGTGAATCTCATTAGTGGAAGGATTAAAATAGACTGAAGAGTGTTTATAGAAGATTTAAAATGCTAGGATGGGGCTTGAAGAGCTCTTAGATACATATGAATATTTGGGGGGAAATGATGATTGAAAACATCTGAAATGTTAACCCTAATCAAGGAGAGAAGTAAATGAAATTAATTATGAAATTTGGTTATGAATAAAGAGAAAAAATTAACTAGATAAGAAAATATTTATTGATAAAATGCCTTTTAAAGGTATAACATACATATTTGAAATCATGTTCTGTCTAATTCTATTTTAGAATTAAGAAATTTCACAAATTTTAATTATATGCCATAGCACTCTTTTCAGTATTAGAGCTTTTTATTTATTTTTTTTCTGATTTACTCTCTATTTAGGGAAACCATGGTCACTACTTTTTACTTAGAAAACTACTATTTTTTTCTTCTAATTCATTATATGTAGTTGAACTAAATATGTCAAACCATATATTTACAGAAATGTTCATATTGTGAAAAAATAAGAAATGGAATGGTAATTTTTTTCTCACATAAATAACTACTTCACAATAGGTACAGTCATGTCTTATATCTGATTTCCCTGTTTTTTTTCTTTTGTTTTGCATCATTCTTATATTTCTGATAAAATTACATTCTCTTTTTTAATTATTGAATTAGTTATCACACATGGCTGCTCTGATCCACACCAGAGATATGAATGTCACAAGTTATTTCACAGAAGGAATGCTACAGTAGATTTTTGGGGGTGCAAATGGTGGCTTATTGGAATAACCAATAAGGGTATTGGTGGAGGTGGGGAAAATCAGAGGTAAGGCAAACTCTGGATTAATGATTTATGTCTACGTTTTAGAAGTCCTAATTTATGGTCAGAAAGAGGATGAAATATAAACTTTGGTCTTAATGGAGAGACAGAGAAAGAGAAAGGGAGAGAAAAAAGTCTATGAATAATGGTTTAATTTTGAATTTGAAGTAAAAATACACTCATATAATTTTGAGCAAAGCATGCCTAAAAATTGGGTATTTTTAATTGGAAACATTTACATTAAAAATATTCTGTAATGATATTTGTTTTCTTCCAAGTCTAGCAAATTTAGTAGTGCCTTAGGAGGTCAACAAATAAGGAATAACACAAAATTTATTTTTAGAGAAGTATATTTCCACTGAGTTTGTACCTTGCCCATATAGAATTTTATTACATTTCATTCTAGTTTAAAATTCTACAACTACACACTCCATGTCATTAAGAAGACAGTATAGCAAAATTTTCTCAAAGCATTGGTGTAATTGCATTAGTTGTAATTTACTCAAATTTTTGGCTATCTTTATATTTAATTTTATTTTAGAAAATTTATTTTAATATAAAACATGCCAAGTCATACTTTGAATGACAGCTGACAAGAAACTTGAAACACGGTGACTGTGGCACAGTCTCCTACAACACTCCATCCACAAAGCAACAATCTCAGTTTGGGTCTTCAGTCTCTCTTGCCTTGTTCATTACAATAATGGGACACTTTTTTATCCAGTCATTTCCCAGCCACCCTCCACTGGCTGCCACACTGATTTTTCAAAATGTAATTATAATTATGTCACTCCTCACAAAGACATCATGTCATGCTGTCTCCTTGTCTAGGACAGCTCTTTCCCCTTCCTGTTCCGTGCACTCCTACTCTCCATTCAAGTACAAAAGTTAAATTTCCTAATTTAATGAGAAATACTACAGCACTCCTTTTTTCCTTCTCTGGAACCTCATATGTAACTCTTAGAACGCCAGTTATTATTGTTTTGAACTTTTTGCTAATCCAGCACTTTCACAGAGAGGTCCTTTAATAATTACTTGCTGAAATAATGAATGGAAAACAGCTTTTTAGCAAACCTCAGGGGCATGGGATTCTTTATTGGTCATCCACCAGGCTCCTGGAAATCTTAGCAATCATACATGTAATACAATTGATATCTTCATATGGTCAAAAATTCTAGGACCAGATCATTGCCCAACAATGGAAAGTTTTCTGAAGAACAGGTTACCTATGGATGGTACACTAGTTTGAAAACATTTTAAAACTTAATTAATCTAACATGAGTGAAATCAAGCCCAGAGAGGTGAAGAAAGATTTCTAGAATAACAGCTGAAATAAAAGTTGGGACAGAACTAAACTAAGCTGTCCAGATACCAATCAGATCATTTTTATAAAGTAATGAAATTTTTAGTATGCAATCAATCAATCAAACAAACAGATAAAAACTACTCACAAATGGTTCTTTTTTTTTTCTTCACTTTATTTATTTATAGATACTATTAACTTCCTACTATCGCTGTGTTCAAGACACCATCCTAGGTGTTATGGATACAAAAACAAATAGCATATAAATTCCGCTCTTCAAGTATTCATGCTTCAGCTCTTTCCTGTCTCCTTTCTCTGCTTCTTCTGTTTATCCTAACTCTTTACCTAAGGAGACACTGTCAGATGGGCCTTCTGCTAAATCCTCTGGTGATGGAGAAAAATGAGCACAGAACTGGGCATCTTTAGAACCAGGTCATGGTTCAAATTCAGCCTCTGAACTTCAAGGCCTTACTGGTTGCTTCATCTCTCTGAGCTTTGGTTCACAGACTTGGGGAGTTGTCATGATCTCTATCTACTCTGCCTGTGCTACTTTGAGAAGCCAATGATGGAGATACTGCATTTTGAAGTCATTGGCTTTAGAGCCAGGAGAGTAGGGTTTGAATCTCTGCTCTCTTACCTATTAGCTGTGTGACTGGTTCTTCTCATGTTTAAAATGGGGTTTATTAGCCACCTTGACTTTATTAGGATTAGCACTATTAAATAAAAATAAAGGTCTGTCTGACATTTAGGACATTACCAATGAATATAGATCTCATTCTTGTTATTTTCAGTCATGTTTGGGGTTACTTTACCTATTCTAAAGTTCTGTAGACACCTAAGAAATAATTTTTCTCAGACACATGCTGTCTAAAGCCTGCCATTTATGTGATGACTGGTCAAGCCTCCTTACCTGTATACTAGTGGCATTAGGATTTTCTCCAATAATTCCACACCTTTGCTACAGGGATCAGCAAGGATGCTGGGTGCTTAGCAATGACAAAGGAGCCTGAGGTCATGTGAAATGAGGGCTACTCTGGAGTAAATTGTCATGTTTGAAAAATAAAAAATGAGTCAGACCATGCCTAATTCCACAGGAAAGAGATTAGTTGCAGCAGAAAACATGTGGAGTTAATTTGGTTAGAAAGGAAATATTAACATCTTGAATTCCAGACAAAGATTCCTACCCTTAGAGTTTACTGGATGATTTACATAGCGCTGTTAGAGCTCTGCATAAATGTAGTGGGTACATTATAAAGGGGCAAACCGAGAACGACTATTATTACAGTGGATGCTTGTGTTTTATATATATTCAAAAGCTTATTTCACACATGTAGCCTTTACTGATATGGATGGAGCCTAGGGATTTTGAGGGAATTGAAACAAGAAATGATATTTACATAATGTTCTTGTGAGTACCATTTTGGCTAAATTTTGAAATGTAATTTTAGAATAATGTATACTTGGAATGAGATGGAAGATTATGTCTCTACAATATGGAAGTCAGCTGTAGTTGGACTAAATGAATCTTTCATTAATTTAGAGTCCCAACGGATGGCTAATGTTTTGTCATTTAGAACTTGAAATTTGCCTTTTGAAATAGTTCCTGAAATTACTATAAATTTTTGTACTTATGAAAGCCCATGTCTTCATCACTTTTACTTTGTTTTGTGTTTAATGCAGGAAGAATAGAATTTATTTCTGTTCTTTTCTATCTGTAGACTTGCCTCCAAAGCTTTACATTGCTTTTTATTTGAGACTTCTTTCTCTCCAGCTCAGACAAAAGGTATCCTTCCTCAAGTACTATCTGTAGCATTTTTTTTCTTTTGTTTTTTCTTTTTAAGAGCCTTCTGCAGGTGATTGTAGAAGGATCCTTTAGGGCTCAATACCATTATACAGTAATTTAGCTGATCTACAAAACTAGTTACATAAAAAAGAGAATTACCTAATTTATTTTACATTTTTTCAAAGAGTTTTCTGCATATCTGAAAACCTTAGCATTCTCTTGTGTTGATTCAGGGTAACAAGATCTTTTATTGAAATTTTTAAAATCGTCTTTAAGAATACATTTTGCATTTGTAAAATGCTTCTTTGAAAATATCTTGAAATTAATTTTTCATAATCAAAAATGTATAATTTAAAAACAATATTCTATATTAATATTTTTTCTTATGTTTTTAAAGTTTAAAATCTTAAGATCTTAGAAAAGTATACAGTATTTAAATTGCATGTACAATGGTATACATGTGTATATGTTCTATATGGCCATATATGTATACACAGAAATGATTTCGAAATTCTTGTAATTTGAATTAGTTTTAAATCAATAATTATATCAGTCACAGTAATCTTTGCTTTACTCTGAATTCTCATATAATACCTTAGAATGCCTACTTTTATTATTAGTACTTATGAATCTGACAAATACACTTTGTCCTGTGTCTTTCCTTCGTATTAACTCATTAATTCCTCACAAGAATCCTAAATCCTATGAATCATTATCATTACTGCTGAGCCCAGACTCAGGAACAAAGTACCTCAAGGTCATACAGCTTTTGAAGTTAGAGAAAGGATTACATTCACTCCTTGATCTTAATCACTACACTGGCTTTTAAAAAATTATTATTACATGGCTGTTTTGTGTTAACCAAAGGGATGCAATGGAAAACACTTTTACGACTCAAATAAAGGAAAAATAAGCCCACATTGTTTATATCAATAATACATAATGAACAATAAAATATTGCTATTCCTCACTTTAAGCAAATAATGAAATATTATTTCACAAAACAGAAAAATAAGGTTGACATTAATAATTTTACAGATGGAATTATTGTTAGTATCTCTCAAATAGCAATTAAGATCTAGGTAGAAAGATCAAACCTCGTTAGGTTAATAGATACAAGGAAATGGTTAGAGGAGCATTGAGTGAGGCCACCCAGAAAATAGCAACAGCAGGAAACTGTTATTACCCTGGGACCAGAAGGCCAGTGAGAACAGGTGGTCTCACAAGACTCCAGAAATCATGGCAGACTCACAGCTGCTGGATCATAATGAAGGGGCTGTGGTCAATATTGCATGGTATTCCTGATTTTGCAGGATGATAGAAGTAAATGAGATGTTCAGCATTAATTCTTCATTTATATCATAAAGCCAATAAAAATACAAAATTTTACTACATTTGTATGCAATAAAGTTTAAATGTTCTGGCTATATTGAGAAATAAGCTATAGCAAAAATACCTAATGCAAAGGTAAATATATACTAGAGGTGACTTTCCAATCCATGTGATTGAGGAAAGCTTTCATTGCAGATTTTTTAGAAATAGTGGAAAGATTCAATTATCTCTGATTAATACTGTAATTTTAAAATATATATCTTCTATAGATGATTATATATATACATATACTTAATATGTATATATATATACATACATACATACATATACATACATACGTACATACATACTTATACACACACACACACACACACACACACACACACACAAAATAAGAAGGTGATTAGGCTAAGGTTGGCAGTCTACATAAACAAACTGAAACCTAAGCCAGAGGCAATGCACTGGATTCTGAGAAAATGAAACTTAGGAAATCTAATCATAAACAGCCCACTAGACTTTCCAAAATAAGGCTAGCTTAAGCTGTAGCCAATGAAATAATTTCTTCACTTTGCTTTAGCTTCTTCTCTATAAAACCCTTGCCTCTAGAGTCTGTCAGTGGAGTCTGTCAGTGGAGTTCTCGTTAGAACCTTTGGTTTGGTGCTACCTGATTTGAATCTATACTCCAACCCTTGAAAATGTTAATGTGTCTCAGTCTATTTTATAATATATATATATATATATATATATATATATATATATATATATATATATAATATGTATAATAAAATATAAAGTAAAGATATATAAAATATTCAATATATATTTTATATATACTATAATGCACTAATTTAATATTAATATTTTGAGGAAGGACATGGGGATATTTTCAAATGATGTGAATTTTGATGTCCCAACACAATTAAGTTAAACCATCTTTGATAATATATGAATAACTGTAGAAACATTTTCAAAATAATTTGTACTGGCACTATGCAGGCAATACTCAAAAATGCATATAAAATCGTGTTCTTTAAATTGATAATGCCAATTTAGGATGTAATGAGAGAGCTTAAAATGCATTTTTGTATAGAATCACAAGACCTTCTAGTAACAGCAAAATTTATTTACAATAAATTACAAATACTATTTATATTAAAGTTAAAATCTAATGTCATGCAATAACTTTTCTTTTTAAACATAGCTAAATCTATTTAAATATAAAAAACCTTTAAAGCAAAAAAAAAAAAGGGGGCTCATAATGCCTCATAATGCTCCTATAATGATTGACCTAGCATCAAATCTTGACTCTTGTAGAACAGGCAAAATATCAGTTTTGCAGCTGACCTCAGTAGCAGCCAATGTGATTGTAGAGTACATACAGAGTTGTGTTGACAGGAAGAGTGTCTTGTGGAGAACAATAGTGGAGATGGGAAAGCCAGGTAAGCAGAAAAAAACAAATAAGGAAATTTGAGAAGTTCAGGGATGCTATCACATCAGAGGAGGTACTAAGAGCAAGGCAAAGAGAACTCCAACAAGCAATTGAGAAGAAATTATATTGAAAGAATAAGTTGAGAAAGAATCAAGGAAGGTTGAGGACAGGGTGGAATCTTTCTGACAGAATCAGCATTTGCTATAGTGTTGTCTGGAAGGAAAAGTATTGAAATGAAGGAAGGAGAAGTGAGTGATGAGAAAGCTCCATCAGAGGAACTGAAAATAAGCAAACGTCTGCAGTCACCCTTTTATCTATAGTAGACTCACTTATGGGGTTTATCTCCAGATAATGGAATTTGGTGGTCATTTTTTTGTCCTTCTTCATGGTTTATTTTGAAAAGTTTTTGTAACAAGCAAATATTACTTAACCAATGTGAGAAACTTTTGCAAATTTTAAAGTTAATATATATTCTTTATATATATTGTATAATTTAAAGTTATATAAACACTTAAAAATGACTGGAAAGAAATAGAACAAAACATCCATCATTCTTATTTGTAAGCGCTGGGTAAATTTTTTTTAACTTTTCTTTAAATTTCAAATTTTTCTATAATGTTGTAAGCATTTATTTTCTCTAAAATAGAAGAAAAACACACATTAAAGTTTTGTAAAAGAAAAAAAAGGTATGTCTTAAAATAAAGCTACATCAGCCTATTGAAATTGACTATTTTCACTGCATTACACACATACAATGAGATTAAAATCCTTAATGCTCTATGAATTGGGCTTCCTGAATAGTAGAACAAACCTTCTTTAGCTATGAAGGTTGTCACTTTATTACCAAGTAGAAAAGTAGGCTTTCCTCTGACTGGTTATACCCTGAATTTCCCTCTTTATAAGTGTACATAAAATTTAACTTTAAAAAATTCTCATTACTCAAAAATTAACTCCCTTATTTATTAGTAGTCATTCTCCATTCACCACTCACTACATCCCCTGAGCCATAGGTAACCATTAATCTCATTTCTGTCTCATCAGTTTCGTCTATTTTAGGCATCTCATATAAATGGTGTGATGGTGTGATAAAATATGTGGTCTTATGTGACTGGTTTCTTCCACTTAGAATAATGTTTTCAAGGTTCATCTACATTGTAGCATGTATCCATGTATCAGTACTTTATTCCTTCTTATTACTGAATAATATTCTATCATATGGACATATTATATTTTGTTTATTCATTCATCAGTTGATGAACATTTGCATTATTTCCACTGTTTGACTGTTACAAGTAATGCTACTCTGTATGTCCCCTTAATGCTAGTGCCACTCTGTCTTGATTACTGTTGCTTTGTAGTAAGTTTTAGAATTGAAAAGTAAATATCACTGAATTTTGTTCTTTTTCAAGATTGTTTTGGTTATTCTTAAATTTCCATATGAATTTTAGTATAAGTTTTCCAATTTTTGCAAAGAAACCATTTAGGATTTTGGTTGAGATCATATTAAATAAATAGACCTATTTGGAGAGTATTGCCATTTAAAAAGTATTGTCTTTTGATCCATAAAATTAAGTTGTCTTTCTAATTATTTAGATTTTTCTCAATTTTTAACTGTATTTAGTAGTTTTCATAATGTGCATTTTTCACTTCTTCTGTTATATTTATTCTTAATTATTTCATTCTTTTCTATAGTATTAGAAATCAAATTATTTCTGAAAATTTGTTTTTAATTATTCATTTCTAGTGTATAGAAATGTAATTAATTTTTCTAGGTTGATCTTGAATTTCTTTTATTATGTTCATTCCTAAATTTGTTATTACTTATGCTATTTTAAATGAAATTTTCTTAATTCTATTTTTATTATTCATTGCTAGTGTACAGAAAAATAATTGATTTTTTTATTTGTAACCTTGCTTAACTCAGTTCTAATAGGTTTTTTAAACATAACTTTTTAAGAAAGGGTTATGCGAGCAGAAATTGCTACCATACACCAATGTCTGTTTTCTTTTCTATGCCCAGATACATGTCTAAACCAGATTTCCCACCTCTTATAAACTGAGTGTGGCCATTAGACTGAGTTCTGGCCAATGGAATGTAGGTCAAAGTGATATATGCTACTTTCAGTTAAGATAATATTTTCAATGTCACCCTCGAAAGTTCCCTTCCCTCCCCATCCTCATCCAAACATGAAGATGCAGTAAAGGACTTTGAGGTCTGAGAAAATGGTAGGTGATGTAAAGAAGCCAAAATTTAGATTAACTAGATTCAGTAGATTCTTGCATTCTGCTATACACTAAATTGTAACCCCCACCTCCCAACAGCATCAATTTGAATGTTGGAGCCCTAATGTTCAAGGTGACAGTATCTAGAGATAGGACTTTTAGGAGTAAAGGTGAAATTAGGTCATAGGAATTGGGCCCTAATCAGATAGGATTGGTGGCCTTATAAGAAGTAGAATGAAAGGAGATCTCTTTCTCCTTCTGCTAGGAAGAGAGAAGGGCAACATCTGCAAACTAGAAAGAGAGTTTTCACCAGAACCTGAATCAGCCAAAACCTTGGTCTTGGGCTTCTAACCTCCAGAGCTGTGAGAAAATAAATTTCTGTGGTTTAAGTCACTCGATCTATGTTGATCAGTTTGGACTGCTGTAACAAAGCACTATCTACTCAGTGAGTTATAAACAACAGATTTTTGTTCTCCTCATAGTTCTGCATACTGAGAATCTGAGATCAGGGTGTTAGCATCATCACATTCTGGTGAGAGACCTCTTCTACGTTGCAGATTTCTTGTATCTTTATGTGATGGAATGAGGGAGAGAGAGCTCTCTGGGGTCCCTTTTATAAGGATACTAATTCAGTTACGAGGGCTCTACCCTCGTGACCTCATTACTTCCCAAATATCCATCTCCACGCCAACACATTGGGACTTAGAATTTCAACATATGCATCCTAAGATGATACAGACATTTAATTCATTTCAAGTCTCTAATTGTTGTTATGGCAGCCCAAGGTGACTAATACTGCTTTGGTACTGAAAAGTGGGTTACTGCTGTAATAAATTCCTGAAAATGTGAAAGCATTTTTGGAACTGACTAACGGGTAGATGCTGGAGGAGTTTTGAGGCACATACTAGGAAAATCCTGGATTGCTATGAATAGAATGTTGGTAGAAATATGGATGCTAAAAGTCATTTTTGCAAGATTTCAGACAAACATGAGGAACAGGTTATTAGAAATTATGGGAAAGGTGATCCTTGTTATAAATTGGCAAGGAACTTGACTGAATTGCATTCTAGTGTTTTGTAGGAGGTAGAACTTGCAAGCAATGAAATTGGATAGCAGAGGAGATTTCTAAGCAAAGCATTTAAGGTGCAGCTTGGATCTTTTTTATTGCTTGTAGTAAAATGTGAGAGGAGAGAGATGAATTGAGAAGAAAACTATTTAGCAAAAAAGAATCAGAACTTGGAGATTTAAAAAATTCTCAACCTACCCATCTTCAAAAATGAGAAAGCTTGCTCTGAAGAGACACTGAATGACTATTTGTGGCTGAATTACCATTTGATGAAGAGAACATGTATGTGACTTGTGGAATTAATCAACCATCTCAGCAGAAGCCAGGAATAGAGATGGAGTCACTAGCAGAGTCACCGCCAGCTGGGACTAAAGTGGACAAAAAAAAAAAAATGAGACAAAATGAAGGAACACTGTATGATTTCACAGGTCCAGAGCTGGAGATGAATTTTGCCTCAGAATGAATCATACCTTGCATTTCACTCATACTTGATGTAGGTGTTATTTAGATGCAATTTTGGACTTTAGACTTCAGAATTGATGCTAGAATAAATTAAGACTTTTAGGACTGTTTGTGTGCAATTAATATATTCTGTATATGAGAAAGAAATAAATTTGGGAGCATAGGTATAATGCTATGACATGAGTTGTTTTCCCCCACGAATTCATACATTAAAGCCTTAACTCCCAAAGTAACTGTATTTGGAGATGGGGCTTTTAGGAGTTATTGACATTAAATGAGGTGATGAGTGGGAGTCCTAATCTGATAGGACAGGTAATCTCATAAGAAGATGAGAGATAAAGCTCTCTTTTCACCATATGAGGACACAGCAAGAAGGCCTGAAGGCGCCCATCTACAGTCCAGGTAAAGAACTCTCATGAGGAACTGAGTGAGTCAGAACCTAGATCTTAAACTTCTAAGATATAGAACTTTGAGAAAATAATTTTTTTAAAAAGCCACCTTATTTATGGTTCTTGTTAAGGTAACCTGAAATGGCTAAAACATCCTCCTGAGGTTCCAATGTGCTTTAGATCATTACATAAATAGGCAAAAAGTTATATTGTATTAAGTAAGAACTGGAACTGTTTGCTAAAGCAGTTAACCTGCTCTGATTAATACGGTAACAGAAGAAAATATGTGGAAAGATAATAATAATAATAAATAATAAATAATAATAATAAAAGGATACATGGTAGCTGCCACAAACCCAAAGCAATAGATTTAAAACTTTTTATAAATTTTATTATTAGTTTCAAGTATACAGTACATTGGTTAGACACTTCTATAGTTTATAAAACAATCCTCCTAATTGTTCTTTCTCCTCTGGCTCTCCACCTAGACATTACGTTGATGCTACAGATTTTCCACAGGATTTAAACATGCAGAATATGGTTAGTCAGGTTTTTTGACAAAGGCGATAGTCATTACAATACTTCATGTAACTTTATGAGGAAAAAAATTTTTAATCTAGAAATTTATTAAAAAGATTGTTCCCATCATGTGAAAAGCTGAACCAGATTTAACAATTATGGGTATAGAAAAGTACCAGCTTTGTGTGTTTTTTAATAGCTGTCAAAACAAGAAATTCAGAGTAAAATAGTAACAGAAGGAGATATCCTAGCAAGTACATTTCTAGGGGGAATGAAACAAAATCAAAAGAGTAACAATAAACTGAGGCAGACTATAAATTTAAAAATTTGAGGTTTGTGCCAGATAAGGAAAGTCTGTTTAAACCATAGTTGCAGTTTCAAGTTGGAACTTTTGTTTTATTTCTTAAATAAAAGAGTATGTTTTCAATAATTTGGTTTAAAGAGTGGAAATATGCATGACATATTTGAGCCATTACATTTCGGTGGAAGTTTTCACATTAATATTTTTCTAGAGAAAATCTTGTTTTGTTTATTAGTCTCCATAGACTCTGCTACATGAAGAAACAAATATGTCCCTAGGTCTTGGTTGTACAAATCCAAGTTTGTCAGGTAGAATAACGATCCCCCAGTTGTCCTTGTCCTAATCCCCAAAACCTGTTGAATATGTTACCATGGCAAAAGGGAATTTGCAGATGTGATTAAGTTAAGACTCTTGAGATGGGGAGATTATGCTAGTCTGAGTAGGCCCAGTACAACCATAATTTTCATTAGATGGAGGCAGGAAGGTCAGAGTCAGAAGGAGGTGTGATGATAGAAGCAGGATTGGAGTGATGTGGCCATGAGCCAAGAAATGTGGCAGCCTCTAGACTTTGGAAAAGGCAAGGAATTGATGATCTCAGTCTTTAGAAAGAATGCAGATTGGCCTGGTTTTGGGTCTATGAGAACTATGTAGACTTTGGACCTCCAGAACTATTAGATAATAAATTTAAGACTTGTTTATTTGTTTGTTTTTGTTTTAAGCCATGAAATTTATGGCAATTTGTATCAGCAGCAATAAGAGACTAACACAGTAAGTTTATTCTTATTACTATACCAACACAAATGCAGGTCTGTTTCTTTTTCTGCTAGCAGTGATTCAGGAATTCTGAGTCACTTTCAATCATTATCTAAGTCAAATGAATAGATTCTCAGTTTGAAGCAGAGAGCAGGAAAGGACTGAATGATTCCATAGGAGGTCTTTGTGAGCCAGAATTGCCTTAAGTAAGTTTCTTCCATGTCTCACTGGCCAGAATTGAGTCACATGGCCCCAATCTAATTGTAAAAAAGTCTGGGACACATAGTTGGTGCATAGAAAGAGGAAACTATTCAATGAACACATAGGATTTTTCTAGAGGAGTCATATATAAAACTCTTCTCAAAATCCTTTAATGATTGTTACACATATTTTTAAATTTGATGTTGGAAGGAAGATAGCTGATACAAATAAGAACGTAAGTCCTTTGGACAAAATTGATATCTCCTCTTTAGGTTTTTACAGAATGCTTTTTACATTTCCCTTGTATTTTTTTAAAATCAGGATTGATTTATGTTTCTTAAAATTCGTCTCTGTTCCTTTACCTTTTGTATAATCTATTGTCATTTGATCTTTGCCATGTTTCAGACTGCATAGTTGTGTGAGAAGAAATGGCCATTTAAAGAGATACTCATGGGACATAATATTTATTAGGCATCAGAGAAGATTTTTGTGTGCTATATATTCATTACCTCAATAATTGATGTTAGTGTTGAATTGATAAGAATATGGTAAATGTATCCTGAGTTTTTCAAAGTTATTCAGCTGGTACCTTTATGAAAATCAGTCTTCAATAGTAGCTAAAGAGTTTTTGCTTGAGTAAAAGCCAAACATTTAACTTAAAATTTATTGTTATAATTTGAGGACCATGTTCAATATCCAGTTTAATTATTTCAACATTTATGGTCTTTGGATTTCTTAAAGCATAAAAGCTGATCTCTTGTTATTTTTGCTAATTTTGATTTAATATAACTGGCAGACTATAAAAAGTCTGGAATCAACATATCTAAAATGAAGTGACCCTCTCCCACTGATTTTAATGAATGGGCTAAGTTTTTTCTGGAAGCATGATTTCAAATAAGAGTCAGTTAGCAATAACCACTTGAGAAAAATTTTGTTTTTTATACATCCTGTTTTTTTCATATGGTATATATTATGGAACTTGAAACCACTATTGTAATGGTTATTATCTCTTACAACAAGAGAGATATTCATATATTAAAAATGTCAGAGTTTAAAGAAAAAAGTTCTAAAGCACTTAAATAAGGCAAATTATTAATAATCTTTGCAACCTTACCCTACACAGAGTTATTTTTTAGGATAATTGAAATAAGGTCAAAGCAAACATTTTTATAATTATATAACTGATATCTATTCCTCTTTTATTTATACAGATTGAACTGTTTAATCATTATGGTGGTTGTTATGTAATGATTGATGATAGTAAATTGCAGAAATCAGGTTTAATCATTTTAACCCTTTTAATATCCATAATAATACCAATAAAGTTGATAAAATTACTAGCTGTTTGAGCATAAGAGTTTACGGCATTTCACAATTTTTTCAAAGCATTTACATATCAATTATGTCATTTTATCTTTATAACTATCTTTATGAGAAAGATAAGAAAGATGCTCAAATATCTATTTTACACAAGAGCAAATTTATGGCCAAGAGTTAAGCAACCTACCAAAGATCATAAACAAGTTAGTTATAGATTGGGGAATAAAAGTACTTTTGTTTATTCCAATAAAAAAATAAATCCCATTAGTCTTTGGCAGAAATAAAACCAGAGAAATAAATAAAAATAAATAAAGCAATTTTATTACCAAATGGCAGTTCTGTCATATTTATCACCAAACAACATTCTCAAATTTATTTCATTATTCTGATTTTATTGTTACTTCCTCATTATAAGACAAAGTCATCTTTCAACTGAACTACTCACAATCAATATTTATGTACAGCTCCATGAGGTTCAAATTAGGTCAGACTGGGTTAAATGTTTTGTATACCTGTATATTTAACTTTAGAAGAACATACCAAACTGTTTTTTCCTACATTGTTATATTCTTTTACATTCTTACCAGCAAAGAATGGGAAACTCAGTTGTTTCACATCCTTATTCACACTTGGTACTGTTGATCTTTTAAATTTTAGCCACCATAATAGGTTTTTATTGTTATTTTATTTAGGTTTTGATTTGCATTTCTCGGATGAAAAAATGATGCTGAGCATCTTTTCATGTGCTTAGTTGCTCCCCATATATTAACTTTTGTAATTCATCTTAAAATCTTTTGTTACATTTTAAAAACTGGGTTTGATTTTTTTTCATTGAATTTTAAAAACTTTTCATACATTATAGATCTAGTGCTGTTTTAAATATATTTGGAAAATATCGAAAATATTTTATACCAGTCTGTGATTTGTCTTTTCATTTAGTAGCAGTATATTCCAGATTAAGTCTCATTTATCTTTTTTGTTGTTATTTTCTTTTATGCTTTGTGATTTTTATGTCTTTCCTAAGAAATTTGTGCCATAAAAGATCTGACCAAAAAGAAGAATCTCCAAATATTATAAAATACTAAATTTGCTAAATATTTGAGCCTGATTTATTTGTATAGATTAAGAGAGAGAGAGAGAGAGAGAGAGAGAGAGAGAGAGAAGTGGTAGCAACTATTTAACCTGACAATAAATTCATCCTTTCCTTATTTCTTCTCAAGTAAAACCATTTTCATAAATTATACCACTGTAAAGGTCTGTGTTTATTTATATAGGACTGTTTACTTATCTGAGAAAGTGATATGTGTTATGAAGAATTTGAAGATTTCTTGAATGGTGAAAGCACACTGGTGAATTTTAAATCATTTCAGACTTAAACATTGTACTGTATGCTGTGCATGCAAACTAGTCCTCTGAAAGACAGTGACAATCGGTGAAAACATCCAAGTCAAATTAATGCCAGGTTGACAACATACTTCACAATCATACACATATAAACATCTCTAATGTCTACTGAGCAGGATATTTAGTGGCAAAAGTTTCAAGATTTTAATTCTTTATTGGAAAAGGATGGTAATCATCCATACCCAACAATAAAAGTGTGCTCTTGTAGTATCTATCCTTCCCAAATCTCCAGACTCTTGGCTACATTTCAGATGTGTTTTTTTCTAAAGTGAGACCAATTCCAGTTCCTTCCTATTTAGGATTGTTACAATAAATACAACTGCCTCTAAAATGATTAAAAATAACATTTCTTCAGTTATTCTGACTCTTCCAATAGCACCTTCTTTTGTTGCTGTTGTTGTTGTTATTGTTTATTTGTTTTGATAATATATTTGGACTACCAAAGGGATCCAATATGGATGACATTTGTAAAATTGAAAATAATGTTTACCACATTTCCATAGTCTAAAGGGAAACAAGTTTGCTAAGGGAATTTATTTTTAGTTATTTTGTTCTCTTTCATGCATCAGAGAGGTAATCCTTAGAAAGTTAAGGTTCTTCTTGTCTCCAGGTAGTGGGTAGAAATTTCATATGTGGAACCGTATTGGATGCTTAGCATGAAATTTGTTGGAACCTGACATTTCCTAAGGGTATGGGAATCTCATAATAATGGCATCTTTGGGTAGCCAAAAATTATCACATTAAACTGATGTTAGAAATTTGGCTATTTTTTTTTTTATAATTTTCTATAAATGGTTGAGTAACTATGGATTCTTGTGAAAGGACTTAAAGCAGAAGTTCAATTGAGGTATCTAATTCTGGTGTAGCCACCAACTGACCTGGCTTTAAAGAGGTTCAGGTTGCTGGAAGACACTTTCTATATGATTTTAGGGCCATATAGTAGAAGTACACAGTTTATATGCATAATAAAAGGTGATTAATAGTGGATCCATTCTGATTCCTATATTGCTTTATTCCTTCCCTATATTTTGTTATGGCCACATGGAATCAGAATGGAGACTGACTGTATCCCAGGACATTCATTCTGATGCAGAATGCTCTTACTTTTTTGTACAGAATCAAGAACCTACAGAGAAAAATGAGCCATTAAAATCCTGCCCCAAATTTTCATTTTTGATGATTTCCTTATATATTCATGGCTCATATGCACCATATATTCTCTTACTTTAGGGGTTTTTCTCATATTTTTCTCTATTTGTAACACTCCTGTGAGCCTGAGCTATATGAGTTACTTACCGGCTTTGACCCTTGGATTAAGAGGCTCTTCTCAGAGGCATTTCTTTGTCACCCTACCTTAAGAAGTTCCACATTCATTTTAATTCTCTACTATATGTTCATGTTCAGTTTTACAATTTTTATTTATTTACTTATTTATTTATTCATTTTCAGAAAGTGAAATAGTCTCATAAGTAGCTGAACACCAGATAAGTGACCTGAAATGCAAACTGGTTGCAAAACGAATAATGTTTAACATCCAAATCACATCTGTAGGAAGTGTCATCCATAAAGACGACAGAGAATGATAAATTCAAGAGAGGATAAAGCAGGATAATATAATCTTGTAGAATCAAAAAGAAGAGTCATTCACAGAGTCAAAGCTAAATGTTACATCTTAGCAAATGCTGATCACACCAAGGTATTGCCAGTCTTTGGGTGAATTATATTCCCTGGCTAAATATGACTACTTCATCTCTTAGAATGACTCTTATGACTGTGTTTATTGTGTTTGCCATTTCAATTTTCAATAACATATTCTCTGGAAATGTAGATTTCTCAGTGCGAACACAGCATATTTAGACACCAAATCCTTTTAGAAGTGTATTTTGCATTGCCCTGATATCAAAAATATACACAAATATACAGGAAATGTTCTATTACCAATATTTTAGCCTAGAGGTAGTTTAAAAAAGATAAAATATTCTTGTATAAAAGCTTTAACTTTCATTAGAACATAAACATTTAATAATTTTAATAATAATAAATTTAATAATAAATTTAAATAATTCTTAAAAAATAATAAATTAGTTGAATATTAATTACTTGAATCTGGTGGTGTATTTTAAATATGTTATATATTAATATCATCTATAAAGTCAGTAAGAATAAATTTCTTTTATTTAACTAATTACAATTTTGAAAATTCAATCTTGAATAAAATGTTTATCATGATGAAGTAGACAACATTTTCTGCAACCCAAATTCAGCTGGTTTGTTTGTTGCTATATTCATTTACCTTCTTTTTTTTCTTATTACGTTAATATTATAGCAACAGAGACAATCTTGCATTTTAAGGGAAAGAAATTAATCTTAGAATCCCAAATGCAAATTTAGAAATTATATATCTTTACATGAGCACTAAAACCAGTTGGTAAATTAAAGCTTAAAGCCTGTCATCAAAACTAATATCTCTATAATTTCTCAGAAATGAAATTGCAAATTATTTTTGGCTTCATGAAGGTTTTTTGTGTGTGCTTATTACTGAAAATGAAGTTAAAGATTTAAGAACTTAGGTTTCATTTTAAATGAGACTTAAACATAAGAAATGCAATATCTTTACTAAACAGCTACAGAAACACAACTAGGTCATCACTGTTATATTAATTTGAAAACTAGGTCTGAATTTATATATTTGGGAAATTGCAGCTCATGGAAATGGTAATCATTCCAGGGTAAACTGTGGCAGGTCTATGATTCTTTTTTTCTTTTTCTTTTCACATAAATTTACATAGTAAGTACTAAGTAGAGATAAAGGACAGAAACAGAAACATGGCAAATTAATAAAATTATATTAGAACATTCTTGTATGTTCATATCATAATAGGAAACTTTTTTGCTCCTTTAGAGCCATAATCTTGAATAATTTACTATCTGAAAAGAACCTCCTTAATTTTTGTATTGCATAGAGCCAGAATGTGATTGTAACTTTTCCATGTTTTGTCTTTCTCTACATTCTTTCTAAAGTAATCAATATATCTAGAACACTTGCATTCTGAGAGTATTAATTCCGAAATGGTAATAAGGTTAATTAATCCTTTTAGCTCTGTTTAACTTGGAGACCAAGAAACTTGAAACTTTGTAACTGGTAACTTCTAGACTCCTCTCTTCCAGACTTTTGAATGTGCTCCCAAAACAAGGGCCAAGCAGTTTTCCTGTGTTTTACATATCAGTATAATGAGCGTAGGCGATAAGCTCTCTGGAAATACTTGAAGAGTCACTGAAGCCACGGAATTTCCTAAGCATCTTGGCTTTGTAATGCTCCTGGTTGTGGTACATTTTCAATCTTGTGGGTTTGTAGAACTGGCCAGTTAAGTCCGTGATCATGTTTCTCCCTCGTTGTGTGAAAGACTGGAACAAGGTGCACGCTTAATTAATGTGCATTTATCTTTTTCAACTAAAACTGGAAGTTGATTGTAGAGTAACATTAAGCCATTCACCCTCCACGAAAATTTGTGTTTTTTGGAAAGGAAAATTATGGTTAACTAAGCCTTATCGTCCTGTACTTTATTTAAACTCACAAGCATGCTATTTAAGGATGATTCGAATGCTTCATAGAGCCAGTATCAATCCACCGGAAAAATCAAAGGACTTTATTATTGATTCTTTTAAAAACAAAATAATGTTTTGTATATTCAGGCACAGCTAATTCAGATAATGAATAAAAATCAAATATAAAAATATCAAGAGTTTATATATATATATGTGTGTGTGTGCATATATATGTATATTTGTACATATATACATTATATATATACACACACACACATATATATATATATGCCATGAAAAATGTCTTATACATGTATATATTATTTATGGCATTAAAATGGTCTGAAATTAAAAAAAAAACTTGTTATAGGGGTTTTGCTGCTGTTAGCAAAATAGAAATGTCATCCCATTTTTGGAACACTATAAAATGTGCTTGAAGTCGTCCTCAGTTTTCCACCACATAATGTCTTTTCTTTAATGTTTTTTTCCTGCTTTCTCACATACATATCTTTCAAAGCTGTTATAGTAATTTTGCATAATTGTATTCAAAAGACTGTAAAGAACTCCACAATATTGAATAGAAGCTTTAACTTGTACCTAAAAATAACACATTGAATAAAAGCAATAAAAATATTTTTTTTAATTTTCTTTCACAGGATATTTGGAAAGAAATATTGTGTTATAATTATGTAACGTTTAATGTTTACAGTCTTTAACATCCATTGATTTTCTGCTTTACTCTTTAAATTTCATATTTTTATAACATTATATTTTAAAGTAGAAGAAAGCTCTCTAAATTCAGCAGCTACTACAATGTAACGCATGCAAATTAAAAAAAAATCACTGAGTTGTGAGTCATTCATAGCTTCCAACTATGCCACTCGGATCATTAACAGATAATAATACATAAACACATTGCATATTTTCCAATCACTTGAACCAGTTTATTTTTTCATTAGTAAAATGCCAGTGTGCATCATATCTGCCAACTCCCCATCTCTGGAAAATATCTGTGCTAGGCCAACCTCACCTCACAAAACTTTAACAAGAAGTTGCAGAACTTGGCTGCTTTGAAAGACGTCAGTGCTCTCTGCTGTATTTTGTGGATTTTCTGCTTTGACATTTTTCTTGAAGGCAGAACACAGCTATGAACAATTAAATTTTAAAAACATTAGCAAATTTTTAATATGATATTCATAATTTTCAGAAGATAGTCATATCTACCACCAAGGTATGACTTCTAAAAAATTTTTGTAAAAAAATTTAAAATTGTATCTGATTCTTTATAAGCAATAGATATTAGAACAGCAGAATATAGGACTTTTTTTTCCCACATTTAAATGCCTGAAATCAGAGTAGCTGCTATCACCAAACTAAGATCAAGAAACAGGTTTTTAAATAATAGCAGCAATGTAACATGCTGTACTCAACTGAGATGCTTTTGGAGATTGGTTTATCACTTTAACAATGAATTAGGTAATCTGATATTGACACTTTCAGTGTCATTCCTCCTAATGATGTTAGTTGGTCTGTCTACTTCAATTCCTCCAGATGTATATATATGCTAAGGAACACTGCTTTTATTTAAACTAGGAACATGTGCTTAGGAGAAGAAAATATTAGAGAGTAAGAGGTTATCTTTTAAAGACATTACACTTCCATTTCATACACCATTTCTGTTTATAAGCAATCAACTAGAACATAGTCATATGATCATATCAATATGCAAGAGAGGTGGATCAATAGGTCAGGTGGACTCTAGATGCATTTCAAAGCATGTCTTAAAAAATAAATTTAATATGCCCTGGACAGTATGCAGTATAATATGATTAATTGTATCAGAAAATATGAAAAATTTTTTATATGCACGTCATAAAAAAGGTTTTAAAACTTTGGATACTCCTCATATGGTGATCCCTGAAACCTGAAACATTGTATTTTTAAAAGATGAAGGAGAGAAGAGGAGAAGACATACGTTGGAGACTGTAGGTGAAGTAAAAGGTGGTGATAGTTAAATAAATTCTGCCAATACATTTTTCTCCAAACTCCAGATTTCCCAGGGCCAGGTGAATTTTTCATAACATATTTAAGTACATTTGTTTTCAAGGAAAAAAAAAATCTCTCTTAGAACTTTTTGGAGGTTTTTATTTCAAAGTGGAGATAAATGAATAGAATAGTCCAGTAAATAGCATAGAGAAATTTATGTGAAGCAGAACAAGGAAATTAATTAGTCTTGATATTTAAATCAAAGAAAAAAACTATGAGTATGGTTAGGTAATTGATCAAAAGTCAACAGAGCAGAAGCCTACTTTCGACAGAAATATATTGCCAAAAAGTCTGACTGTTTAATACCAAAAATAAAACCTAGGTTTTCACTAGTGAAAAGAAAGCATCTTCTAAGGAATTTTCATTTTAGATGTGGACAAGTAGATTCATGGACAAGGAGTAACTTTCCAGAATCTGGGTTATAGGAAGACAGATCAAAGAGAGTTGTTTCCTCAGATAAAGGGGGAAAGGCCTTAGCACCCCAGAGTAAAATGCTTTCATAATAGTTGTTCAGTGAGATTTCAGGATTTCTATCAAACAATGATGGTTGGATGTCTTCTTACACTTTTCTCATTTCTGAGTGGACAGAGGGAGACAGCAAAGTTACAACTGCTCAGAAATCTAGTACTTGCTCTCTGTTGTGTAATTAGGAAGGCCGCTTGTTTCATATCTTAAATTGAGACACTGGTGCAGACCTGAGGTTTTACAGCACATAGTTATTTAGAAAATTGCCCTGGGCCTGAGTCATTTGGCTCTTATCTTTTTTACTCTCTATATTTTCCATTATTTTTCCCACTCTGATTTACATTGTGCAGACTTCCTTAGATGGCTTATTTTCAACCTTCATTTCTACCATTTTAACTGTTTAGCATTGAAAAATTATTTCTTATAGTCAACTTTAATTAATCTGTTGACAATTGCCACCTGCATCCAAAAATAGAATTTAAAAATCAAGACATCAAAATACTGATTCAGATAGATTCTCTTCTAATATTCTATAGATAAAAGGAAATTATTTAAGTACACTTTTGAAAAGAATAGATATCTAATGCTTGCAAAACAACATTTTTGTCAACTAATTGTAAATGAATAAGAGACATATGAATTAAGTTTCCATCAAAAACACACACATTTATAAATTAAAATTTGTTTGGCAAAGTATTTTTTATTTCATCAATATCAAAACAATTTGAGTGTTTTTTTTTCAAATATAAAAAGTCACAGAATATCCAATATTTTACAAACTAAAAAAACCCATGAAAACATGAAGTGACTTTTACAGAAATAATTATCAAAAGAAGAGGATTGTAATCTTGATAGCCCGTGAAATATTTCAAATCTAATTACCTGAAGATAAAGAACATCATGTTCTGAAAACCAGAAGTATATTGGTAAGGACAGGAAAATATTTAGAACCCAAGACACGAAATTATGCTGCTTACCGTCATGCATAAAAAGGGCAGATTTTCTTTCAAACAATTTAAAAATACACTTCATATTAATACAAATTAGCATTTATTGAACTTAACATAAGAGAATAAAATGTAGCATTTATCATTGGTTTCAAATAGTAATTAAACAATTTGACTTTAGGTCTTATAAAATTAAATAAAATTCTATCTTAATTTGTTTGGAACTAGAGGTAAAAATATAAGATGATCTTATTAGTCAGGACTTCTTGATTTAGTTGGAGAACCTCAATCTATCTTAGACAAAAACATTACAAAATTCTAAATGAAAAGGAATATTTTATATCTCAACAATGGAGAAGTCCTGGTCACGAGCTCATTTTTGTCATGGCAGAATCGAGGGGCTCCCTGCCTGATTCACTTTCCTTGTCTGTGTTAACCTTTTTCTCAGGCAGTATTGCGTAGAATGGCTGTGAAAAGCTTCTAGCTCCTAGGTTCCCAGCATAATGCCATCAGGAGAAAACAACCATCTCCTTTGGGACAGTTCTAGTGCAATGCTGCCATGTGTTCATTTTCAGATATGCTTCAGTCATCAGCGAAGTCATGGTAATCTAGAGAAGAAGGAACAGGATCAGCACCACCCAAACTAGATGGACTTAGGGTGGAGGCATCAGTTTCTCAGCAAATAGTGTTGATATTTCCAAAAGAAATGAGAAAAGATGTTAAACAGAGGTTCACAGGAAGGAATATTTGATTTTCTTTAGTACCCCTACAATTTGAATAACATCATTGGCATTTTTCAATATTCCAATGCATTATACTGTATTAATTATTATTTTAATATGATAAATATGAATGACCTATTGTTCCTTGTCCAATTTCATTTTTCTTCAAAATGTTCTAGTGTGTTTTAATTAAATGGGGTTAAAGGTAGTGGATTCTTCCCTCTTGGAATTTTTTCTTAGATTCTTTTTGTTTTCCTTTAAGATTGCTTTATTGTTCTCTTTCTTCTTTTCTTTTCATTAATCTGTAATGAACCTGGGGTAGGAAGCCTGGCCCTGAGCCTCCTGCCTCAGAAAATTTGGAGGCCAAGGCCGACAGGCCAAGATCTCAAAGAAGAAAGATATGGATAAGGTGACTGAGGCCAGATCTTCTTAGGCTTTAAGAGAAATCTCTCCTTGGGTTTCTTTTCTGAACTATTCTCATCATCAGAGAGGAAAGATTCCAATAGCCAAGGTCAGCCAGATGGGGTCAGGGCCACAGGAAAGGAGCCCAGGAAATTATCTGATCAACCTCTAAAATACGTAAAATTAGTTGTAGAATCTCATGCTATGCAATAAGAGAGAGAGAGAGAGAAATAAATAAATAAAACTGAGTGCATAGGGTTTAGGACACAGCCCTGATTAGTGATGAAGTCTATTGGCTGTATTTATCTTCTACTATTTCTGATATCAGAAGAGGGCTAGTTGAGGATTCTGAGATCACGTTGGTCATTTTTGTATCTTTTCTGATGACGGAAAGACTAGTCATACGAGTTACTCTCTATGTGGTTAATATTAACTATTCAATTTGTTTTGTAGATTTTTGAACAACTTTAAAAGGGGTGACTAAAGAAATAAATTGAAATATAAAAAATCAGATTTTTGTCATATTTTTAAAAATTCTATTTGCATAGTATTAAGTAATTTAATCTTCTGTGCATAAATTACATTCAAATGCAACAAACTAGGAAAACACTTTGTTAGTGGTACTTAATTTACACGTCCTGTTTATGTTTTCATTTGTACCTCATAGAGTTAAGCAATATTTCTGTAATTCGTATTTTATTTTTTGAGGAAATATTTACTTTTTCTAAACACATATAGCATAAAATTACTTGTTTGTCATTGAGTCATCAATTTCATCTTTTCATAAAAGTCTCTCTAGTAGAAATGTTAACAATGTAGCACTAATTACTCATTAATGTAATGTTTATTTTTGCTAGTATCGTCTACAGATGTATAATGAGATGAACAATGACAATCGTATTTACTAAAATTTTCCAATACTTTTTTTGTGCAACAGTCATTGTTCTAAATATTTTATATATTTAAGCACATTTAACCCTCTATACAACCTAATGAAGTAGTTATTATTATCTACATTTTACCAGGAATACACAACTCAAATAGATTAAGTAATGGCTGAAGGTCTGGCAGCTCAATAAAATCCCACTGTTTTCTTTGCTGTTTTACTTTCTAAAGCTGTTTTGAACGTGTATTAAAAGAATGTGTAAATCTGTGAAATAAAACTCATTTTTTACAACAGTCTTTGTAATTAATGAATGTTAAGTAATCGTATGACATAAAATATACCGAAATTGCTTTAAAAAGAATAACTTTCTAAATGTGAGAAAAACGATGTACTAAAAATAAATATTACATATTTTTAAAACGTCACATACAATTTTTGTCAGACTTAGAGTTGCAATAACATCATTTGATTAGGAACCCATAATCATTCAATAGATATTTATTTATTAAGCATTTCCTTCCGGGCTGATTCTTTATTTTTCCTAAAAGAAAAAGCAATTAAGAGATAACTTAAGGACACACAGGCATGTAGAGTTTAGAATCCATTAAAATAAATCATTGTTTAGTTTGAGGTCCTATTGTTTTTTTCTTTTAGCTTATTGTGGTGCAGTTGAAAAATTGTAAGATATTTAAAGTGTACATCATTGTGATTTGATATTTATATATGTTGTAAAAGGATTGCACTGCATAATTAATGAGCACATATTTTTACTTTGTTTTTTATTTTTATTTTTTTTTTGAGTAAGAAACTCTAACAATACGTGTTGGTTTGAAACTCAACCACTTTATAATAAGTATATAATATAACTAAAATATAAGATGAAGTGGTTTGTATTTTTTAATTTAATAGCTATATGTTCATGGGCTTTTCTTACTATTTATTATTGGAAATTGGCATTCCTAATAATACTCTTTAGCAGGTTCCTTCTAATTCTGAAATAAATTATATGGTGCCAAAAGATATGCCCTCACAGCAGGCTGAGATGTTCCAGGTGTTCACGTCATCATCCCTCCTTACGCAAAACAGCCCATAGAGAAGAACCACGTCAGAGATTTGAAAAGCATATATCTAGGCTCTGGGACTTTCTACCAAAAATTGACACAAATTGGATATTCTCATTGGGGTGAAAAAAATTATATACAATGATAGAAAGATACCTGGTTCATACTGGGTCCCTGAATGTTTCTTTTGTTCCTCTTTATTTGCATTAATAGAAAAAAGAAAAAAATATCCTAAAAGAAAAATCATCTAATAAGTATGAAAATCCATTAGAGATGTTTCATACTTTCATTTCCTCTGTCTCTCTAAGTGATGCTTTGATTTTTAATCAAAACCAGAAAGACTTGCACAACTCATACATAATATGGAGGAATAGAAAATAAATGATATGTTGAAAAAAGTTGAAAAAAATGGAAACCTTCAATTAAGTCCATTGTATATTGAAAAAACTTAAATTTGAAATAAATATTCACTATGACATAAAATACAGTTTTGCTATGGTTTCATTCATGTGGTATATGGCCTTAATCTGAATGTCAATGATATTCTCAATTTATTATAGAAGAATCAACACAGATTATTAGCAAATGATTTGACACATTTTGTGAATGTGTTCTTAGTCTTTGAATTTACCATTTAGAGCCCACAGTCTGCAATATTGTTTCTGAAAAAAATATAAAATATGTCTATACATTCTTACAAACTTGAATTGTAGAAAATTTACAGAAAAATTTTAAACATTATTTTAAAGAAATATTGTTTTAATACTTTCTAAAACATGGAACACTAAATGACAAATAACTCATGATATTACTATATTAATTATCTAACTTACTAAATTTATGATGATATTAAATACATTATTTTTACACAAATAGTTCTTAATTGGTTAATAATCTGAACTTGTTTAAAAGAATAAATATTTATCTGGAAATATTTTTTTTACTATGATAGTGATTTTGTGGGAAACTTTTGAAAAACATTATTAAGAAATGTCTACACAAAACTACCTTTCAGCGAGAATCAAAATTTGTAGGTCTATCTAGGCAATTATAATATTCACAGCAAAAATTACTTGACATTTTGGTGGTTAGTATGAAAAGGGATAACTAGAACAAAATAATTGTTTTTCTCACTAACAATGAGTTGTTCAATAACTAAAATTTATAGGCAAATAATTCTGCTTTACTTAACATAATTGAGATTTTGTCAATTTCTCAATATCCTCAAAGTGGAAGAGATCCTGAAAACTGATAAAAACCTCTAAAGAGTAGAAATTAATTTATTTTGCTTGTAAAGATGTAGGTATTCAAGGTTATAAAAATGTGACATCATTCAGATTTAAGATTTAAGACATTTCCGACATCTTACCATATATATATATATATATATATATATATATATATATATATGTATGTATGTATGTATGTATGTATGTATGTATTTACACCTACAGCACCTGGTATTCTTAGGTTGTCTCCCATCCAAATGCTAACCAAGCCCATTCCTGCTTAGCTTCTGAGGTCAGATGAAATTGGGCACGCTCAGGGTGGCATAGCCATAGATTCTTAAGCAATATTTTGAAACATGAGTGTTATAACTGGTGAATAATGAAGAATGATTTAAAATTATAACTAATTAGATAGCTGAGTCAGTATCAACCACTATAATTTACTACATTAACTTAAAAAGAAGAAAATCGATATTCTTGAATTATTAAAAATTCATTTCTACATATAAACATATTTAATGATGTATTCTCTGCTGAATGTATTTTTTCCTTCTGGTTTTAGCTCAAAAACAATTAATAATTTGTACGAGTTGCTGCTTACAACTCAACCCCTATAAAAATTTCATGATATATTGTCATATTTGTTCAAATTAATAGCTTGCATAACCAAGTGTTTTGTTTCTGAATGACACCAAAGAACATTTAATTAAGATGGGGAAAAGACTGGCAATACCACTTATCCCTGGAGAATCCTGTTTATATTTTTTTCATCCAAATCTGAATTCTCTCTTTAGTTTACTTTTTCTTAAGCCAGTTTTCTAATTCTATCAAAATATTTTCATAACCTTGAGATTTTTCTGTAATAAATACTTGTGTATGCACACTACACATACACATACTCTCTTGTTCGTACATTTTTGCCCTTTAAAACATATTTTATATATATTCAATATATTATATATAATATGTACACACACACACACACACACACACACACATACATACATACATACAGGCTGGCATCAGTTTTCCATGGATGGCAGTGATTTATATTTTCTTTTTTCCCCCAATTTCTTATTCATTTCAATGTGGACTCTTGAATCTCAACAGCTATCTGTATAGCAGTTTCTATTAACTGAATAAAATAATTAGATTCTTAGTTCATTCAACTATAACAAAATACCATAGACTGGATAGCTTATAAACAACAGAAACTTTGTCAGATTTGCCTTTTCTGGTTTCTAGAGACCACCCACTTTTGTCGCCTTATGGCATGTACTTCCATCTTCAAAGTCAGAAGCAGTTCTGGAGTTTGAAAATGTGAGAACAGGATGCCAGCATGGCCAGATAAAGGCTAATGAGTTCTACGGGAGTCCTTTTCTAAAGGCACTAATCCCATACATGAGGGCTCCACCTTTGTGACCTAACCAACTTCCAAAGGTCAACTCCTAACACTATCACACATGGGAATTAGGATTCCAGGATGTGAATTTTGGACAACACAAGCATTCATACCATAGATATATATTGATAGAGATAGATAGGTTTTTACATAGAGGGCAGGGTAAAAAGAAGAACCCTGGGGATGGCTCTCAATGGGAAATGAGCTTTGAATGACATATTTAAGAATGGGTAGGGGATCACCAGATTAGTAAGGCTAGTAAAGTCCATGTGGTAAGAGCAATTAGAGCACTGTCATGGAACCCAATGGATGTTCAGGAAAAGACTTTTATTTTTAGTGATCAGACTGTAATGATGCGGAATTAGAAATATAGGCTAGATAATAAAGTTATTCAAATACTATATTTGCCAGTGTTTTTCAAACTTTTAAAATTGATGAATACACCCTAGTTTGTAGCTTGGGATTTAAACATGCATAACTACCTTTTAAGGAGCTTGCTTTGCATGGTCCTTATGTTTCTATAGGTCAGAAATCTGAGACAGGTCTTACTGGGCTAAAAGTCGACCACTTCACTAGGTACTGGCAGGACACCATTTTTTTTCTGGAAGTCATTGGGAGGTGAGGGTAGGAAGGGAGTCTCATTCTTTGCTTTTTCTCATTTCTAGAGACCACTCACATACCTTGGCTTATGGCATCTGCTTCTATCTTCAAAGTTATTAATGGTGAATCACATTCTTCTTGTACTATCCCTATGGTTCTGTGACGAAAGGAAAAATTGGAAAGGTTTTATGCTTATAAAGTCTCATATGATTAAATTAAGTCTTCTTAGCTAATAAGCTGCCCATTTCCAATGTCTTACCCTTAATCACATATGCGACATTCCTTTGGTCATTTAAGGTAATCTATTTATAAATTCTGGGAACTAGGATATGGATGTCCTTGGGAAGTCATTATTCTATCTAATACAGTCCATGTTCTAGTCCCCTAAAATTTACATTTGTCCCACAGGCAAAATTCATTCACTGAACTCAAGTTCCCCAAAAGTCTAACTCGTTAACATGTAAACTTAAGTGTCCAAAAATCTTATGTAAATCTTATCAGCTCAAAAGTCCCAAATGTTATCATCTAAATGACATAATTTAGGCACCATTCTTTCCCAATTTTGAATCTGTGATAGTAAAGAAACACATTATCTGCTCTTGAAATACAATAATAAGACAGGCATAAAATAAGAGTTATAGTTATACTAGCTAAAAAAAAAAGAAGAAAATTAAAGGAAAAAAAAAAAAGTAGGCACAGCAATTTCTAAATCTAGCTGGACGAGCTTCCATAGGTTTCAAGGCCTCTTTTTAGCTCCTTCCAGGCTTCCTGCTCTGAATTATCCTTGCCTTTTCATGAAATATAGCAAGTGTTCACAGCTAAATAGTTTTATCAGCTTCTTGCCAGTAGAATTTTAGGGGTTCAATAGCCTTCTTTCATTTTATACTTTATCCCTTTTAATCCAAACTGATAGTTTCTTGCAGTACAAAATTTTTAAGAACTTTGTGGATCTCCTATATATGTCATAGAGATTTACCCTGTTAGACAAGAGACTTTCATAGATATTTCTTAGACAGTTCTTTATTTTTGGGTTCTGTTGAGATATCTGAAGGACAACACCCTTAAACTTCCTAGATGTTCTCTGGCTTGATTGAGAGGATCTGAGAGTCACACTCTCAGTGTCTTCAAAGAGCTCTTCGTGTGACTGAGTATTGTGACCTTTTGATCCTTTTGAAGTATTGGCAAAGTTGTTACAACCACACCTTCAGCGTTTTCTTTGTATCATACATTCCTGACAGTGTGTCTGTTAAGTTGGCATGTTTTACAATCTGGATAGGCTGAAAATTTCCCAAATCATCACCTCTTGGTTCCTTTTCATTTAATCATTCTTCTTTCGATTTATCTCTTTCTCCTGGCATTTTTACTACAAGCAGCAAAAAGAAACGAGGCTGCTTCTTTCTTCCTTTGCTTGGAAATATTCTCAGCTAAATATTCTATTTCGTGACTTACATGTTTTGTGTTTTACACAGTTACAGGAAACAATTCTGCTAAGATTTCTGCCACTACATAAAGAGGCAAACCTTCCCTCCAGTTTTTAATAATGTGTTGCTTATTTCCTTCTGAACCTTCACCAACAGTGCCCGTTATGTCCATATTTCTACTAATAGTCTATTTGCAATAATTTAGATATTTTCTAAGGCAAACTATGTTTTCTCTGCCTTGCTCTTCCCTTCCTTCTGAGTTTTCACTAGCAGAGCCACTCACAACCACATTCCTATTGACAGCATGTGCAAGGCAATCTAGGGTTTTTGAACGTGCTCCTCAAAATGTATTCAGCCCCACTAGCTGCCCAATCCACAGTTACTTTGACATCTTTGTAGATATTTGTTAAGGCACTATCTCACTCTCTATTGTTGCCAAAACAAATTCTTTCACATGTAGTGGCTTTAAAAAACACAAACTTTCTTACAGCCAGCAATACCCTCTTCCTAGCAATGCTCCTTAAATAAGATGAAGGCTCTCTTTTCCTCCTTAAGTTTTACCTGATGGCCACCAATTCCAAGGAACAGAATCGATAGTGATTTTTTTCGCCTCAAAATTCATGTTTTGCTCATAAACTGCACGCTATCCAGCATTCCTTACTGTGTATTCTGCTGTTTCATTATTTATCTTTACAATACATGTCTAGTGTTCTTAAGAATACAATTAGATATCTGAGGTCAGGAACTTCTGATATTCTAAGTGTTTACTATAGTGTTTTTCTATGCTAGTCACTCTGATTCCATTTGTGAATGATGATGCAAAGCATGACAGATAACAGAATAAAGAAAAAATTTTGCTTTATGACATGAAATATTTAGAAAGCCAAAATACTTTACTAACACTGAGAGACTATGCAATAACTTATGTAATAACTTATCTTTACTCTCTAATTTATAAGTGTAGTTATTATTAATATTTTAGTTTATAAATGCTTTTAACACACATCATCTTATTTGTTTTTCATACTCAAAAGTTCTCTTACACAAAAAAGCAAAACAAAGTCATTTTAGATTTCAGTTGTGTTTGCTAAACTTGCACAACATCAAGGAAGATATTAGTAGAAAAACTGAAACATAAATGCAGGACATAGGATTCTAAAACCTTTTCCCCACTATGCTATATACTCTTCTTTCATGCAGCATTTAGAATAAATTGATTATTGACACACATGCTATTTGTAAACTTACATTGAATTTTTTAAGACATAAAGATGATACAATATGAAATAATTTTAGAAACCTCATTCTTTCTATTATAGGTGGAAATATGGTAATATTGTATTTGTCAGAAAGAACAATTATTCTTGTTAGAAAAGGAATCACTTCATAAACAGTTGAGTGAAATCACTTTCTTGAGACAGTCCTTTTTATTTATTTATTTTTTTGGTCATTGGGAGGATAATAGATCCCTTTGTGAGAAAAGTATTTCTTATATCAACCTCTTATTCTTTAGTACTACATCTACCTGCTAGAGCGATAGAAGAAATAGACCCAATTATTCTAAACATAGTCATTTTTAAATTAAATATACACATGACTTTTTATCATGTTTCCAATTGAATCAGTTTGTTTGCTTAACAATTTTTTATATGACATACTCTTGAATCAATATTTCTGCTTCTGCCATTCCCCTTTGACATGCACACACGCACACACGCACACACGCACACACACACGCACACACACATACACACATCCCCCCCACACACACACACATTTGTGATATTGAGAAACAAATAATAAAAACTGAATAAGGTCTGAGAAGTACATGGTGTGGAAACTCCAGCAGTTTGTATTTTTATTAGTTGCCTAAGATTACTTAGGCTTTTTTGTAGGTCATATATCACTATTCACTTATATTGCGGTTTTTCCCACATTGGTTTTTCATGTCTATTCTTTCATGAAATAAAGTGTTTGTCTTAGTCCATGATGTGGGCTTAACCTGTGAACTAGATTTTCAGTGTCAGTAACCTTTTTGGCACACAAACTGAACCAGCTGAGAGGCATCCTTTCTCCAAATGCTGCCATCTATAATTATATTTAGCATAAAGTCCTGGGATGGCCTTTAACATTTCTGTCACATATTAATGAAAGACTCTGGGTGTATTTTGGAAACACGGATTCATAATGTTTGTGTAGATGCTATGGGTTGGTGGAGAGATGTCAATATTCCTGCAAGGATTTAAAATATACATGTTTCTTTCATACCCTAGAGATCAAAGAACCTCCATCAGAATCTATATGATTTATTTGATGTGAGAAACGGTTTGATCCTAGGTCTTATTCTTGCCAAATCTTATCCCAAAGCCAATATTTTGGGGTTAGAAGGGTGGTAACCTTGTCACCTAATTAATATTTCTTTATAAAACACAAAAGAGGAATGAGAGTTATTTCTTAATTTAGGGGGAGGAGATACTACGAATTAAAAAGAATTAAAATTGTATGTTTATTCTTCACCTCCAAAAGGAAGTACTCTCATTTTTTTTTAAATGAGAACCTGTCATTCTATCCATTTGATCCTACTTTTGATAAAAAGACATAGTCCACTACAGAGAAATATTTTTCGACACTATCAAACTATGTGTGATGATAAATGGCAACTGGCACTCAGGTTTGGAATTAGAGTATTAGGGAATGGTGGGGACTGTGGTAAACAGAAGAGCACTTTTTTTCTTGTTGGAGAGCCATACATCAAGCCAATTGTCATCATTCAGGAATGTAAGCTCAGTGTTGCCAGATCTTTTAATTTTTTTTTTCAGGAGAAGCCAGAAATCTGGATTTTTATGTAAAATTTCCTAGTTTTAAATTCTGGTAACACTTTTTAAAACAAGAGCCAAATAAAACATATCTATTGGCCAGGTTCAGCTTGCAAGTTGCCAGTTTGCAACCTCTGTTCTAGAGACATGGAGCTGGAGCCCAACAACAAAGGCAGTCTGCTTCAGTAATTGCTGTTCCCTGGGGACCTGTAGCTCTTAATAGAAATAGAACCTTGATGAACCTTCCCTGGCACCTGTCCAGATTCCAAAGTTGGAATCTTACCACCTCACTTTAACCATTAACTTTCCCAGCGGGCCATGAGTTCCTTAAGAGAAGACAAAGTCTTTGTTCATGAGTAAATTGATAGTAACTGAGGCATGTTAATTGCCATAAATAAACCTCACTTTACCAATGATTATTTTATAATAACATATTCAACATTTCTTTACTCATGTTCTAAGAAAGGACTTTCTTGAAATACGGGCTCTTTTTTTAATGTAAAGTCTGAAATATAATTTTTGATCTTTTACCTAAGCAATTCTTCTGAATAACTGAAAAAGAATGGATTTTTTGATATTAAAGGCATAGCGTAGTGGAAAACAGAAATTAATAATATGTTTCATGATCAGTTAACAGTTATTGAGTATCTACCAAGTGGCCCAAAACTATAAATGCAGAAGCAAGCAGGTATGATGTGAGGAACAAGTTTGTGGCCAAAATGCCATTATAAAAGAATAAAAGAACAAGTTTTTGTCAAAATGTGTACAGAGGTGTCCGCATAAAAGGCTCAGGACCTGATCCTCTTTGGTGAAAGGACACAAGAGACCTATCTGAAGCCATCTTGTATCCTGGGGCTGAGGCCACTGTGATTGTGTCACAGCTGTGCCCACTGGAATACCTCTGAGGGTGCTCCAGAGACAGGTCTGGATGCACCCCCATCATCCCCATGTTCTCAAATCTCCCCACTCACTTACTTCTGCAAATCCCACTGAGGACTTGGGTCCACAGCTATATTTTAAAATAATACTGAAAGAGGAAAGTTAAAAAATGCCACAGAGTTACTCACAAAAGACAAGCTTTTAGGAATTATAATTTTGGACTGATATCATTTCTAAAAAGCAATTCTAAAGTTACTGCTATAGTAATAGCTACTATTTATAGAGTGCAGACTATATACATTTGATATTATTCATGTGTTATTTCATTGAATCCTCACAAAAAATAATCAAGGGATGATTCTATGTGCTGGATGTTCTACGTGTGTTACCATTTTGCCACTCACTAATAAACAAATAAACAAATAAAAAGAAAAGTATTATTATTTCACTGAACATTTCAGAGAAATGAGACTCAAAGAGGCTAAAATATTTTGCTTAAATTTACCTTACTGGTTAAGTGACCAGGCTAGGATTAGTGAAACCACCACCCCCACCATGAAAAGTCATGAGTTTTCCATCACAGTACAAAGTCTCTTTTGTTGAGATCTATAACAGTTTCACCTAGTGTTACAATTTGAGAAGTATTTAGCCTCCAAACTGCCTCCAAGTCATGCATAAATTAGAAATAAGTTTGGTAATGAGAACAGAAAAATCAGACAGTGAATCAAAGAATATTGTAATTTGGTGTTTGTCAGAAGACAGTTTGAGATGGAGAGTAGCATCAGAAGTCTTCATAGGCAGGGCTCTTGGAAACATCACTGTAGGGGAGGTAAAAGAACCAGGAGTCTGGGCAAGTTGAGTTGAGGTTTATTTGTAATAAGACTTCAGCAGAGTTTGTGGGGAAGCTCCAGGAGGGAATGGCTCTTCAGAGTTATTTGTGTTGAGGGGAGACACCAGGTCTTTAGGCCCCACATCAACCAGTCACCAGATACAGGCTTCTCCAGGAAGGGGACGTATCCCTGGCTGAAAAGGCATTCTTCAGTTGATGCAATTCTGGAAGAGGGTTTGTTAGTTGAGTGACATCAGCTCCTAGTCTTCCTAGAAGCTGGGAGAATGCATTCTGTAATCCTGAAAGGGAAACTAAGCATCCTAACACTGTACTCGCCACAAAGTGTCCTGGTTTTTCTCTCACCTCATAAGAAGATTAGATATCAATGGATGCTGTGGTTTGGGTTCATCTATTAGATGATGTCAGGACTTCTGTGTGTCTGTTTTTTTTTTTGGTTGTTCTTTATGATTGCAAGGTGGTAACTCCAGCTTTAGGCCATGAGATAAGAACATGAAGAAGGAGAAGATGCTGGTAATCATGGTTTTACTGATCAGAAAAGTTAAAGTTCTCCCCTGACTAACCTTTTAATTCATATAGTCCAGAATTGGTCTGAGGGCAAGGAAGATTAGCAAATTTAATAGCTCTCTAAAGGACATTGGAGCATATTGACTGATTTAATTTTCTGAGGCTGAAAATATTGTTGTCTGATAAATAAAACAGAACAGCAGAAACAATCAATAACTTTATTCTGAATTTTAATCACATTGATCCCTAAGAAGCATGTGCTTTATAGCCATACACAGACCATATGAGCATTTGGGTGAGGAGAAGAGGGAGATGAGGCTTGGGGAAGAGCAAATAATACTCCCTATAAACTGGTGCTATCTCAGCTTAATCCCTCAACTCTGCAGAACATGATAGAAGATTTTAAAAAAAAGACAATGGATACAGAAAAAGAATGAGAATAATACATTGATTATGTAGGAATTCCAACCTTATAAGCAATAGGTAAAAAAAGAAGAAGAAATCCAGTTCTATCTAATGAGAACGGAACTATGCTTTCATTTTTATCAAAATCTGTTTGCACCATCAAAAACATTTAGCTTCTTATTAGCTGTTTCTCAGTGCTGATGTTTATTGGCATTGGTGTTGGACAAGAGTTCATCTGTGGTAAATTAGCTTAGTAAGCCTTGTAAATGGGGTCATAGAGTCCTAACAACTTAGGGCTGGAGAGACTTTGGAAGTCATCTAATGCACACTCATCATTTTACACACACAAAACAGATCAAGAAGGGACAAATTGCCCAAAATAAATATAGGTATGAACTTTTAAAAAATCCTTTTCTTTTGTTTTCTTTTCCATTAAGCAGCAGTTATGTGTTTTTCTGGTCTTGAACTTCTCTGTGGACAAATTTGAGCAGAGAGTGATTGTAACACACACAAAAACGTTGAAACAATTTGTCCATATTCAGAGAAAAGAAACATAGATATAAGTAATTACCATAAGATTGAAGCCGACTTCATGAGCCAAAAATATCAAATATTAGAAGTACCACCTTTTGACAAAGTAATTATTTAAAAATAATACTTGATGATTGTTACTTTATTCACAGAACAATTAGCATGTTTCCGAACCAGCAAAATAAAACATATTTCAGCAAGCATCTATTTAACTTGGTGGTGTCCCAGCAGCCCAAATCTAAACATAAATTTCAATGGCACAAGTTTGTTTAATGGGAAAATCTATCCAAAGAGAAACATTCGTTTCATCTGTAGTGAGGAAATGTCCATCTGCTATCAGGTTGGTAACAAAAGCCAAAAGTTTTGAAAAATTTCCACTGGCTAGTTGCTGCTCCTGATCAAGTGAAGGAACTATTTGAAAAAAATAAATAAATAAATAAAATAAAAAAGGAAAGAAATCAATGGGGATTAGTCAATCACCTTTAAAATTGCTACTTTAACAAAAATTTACATGGAAATTGGGTAGTTCAATAAGTGAATAACATTTTTTTTTTTGCTATTGGATTGCTACATTGGGAGTAAAAATAGATTAACCGTGTGAGTAAACTGGCACAGGTGAATAATGTCAACAATAAAGTTATTTGCAATAGTGACTATTGCCAGATGGACTCTTAAGATATGTGTTGCTTTTTTAGATACATTTTTAGCTTTCATTATTAGCAAATCTTTCAACTCATTACTTTGCTTCTGTATTCATTGTTTTAAAAATGTGTATTTATTCTGATCAAAATTTTACATCATAAAAGTTTGTTTAAGAGGGGACTCTGGAGAGATTGTTGGTTAAACATCCATATTTTACAGACAAAGGAACCAAGGCCACATAGGGTAAATTACATTTTGTCAAGATCACAGAGCTAGTTTGTGACAAGCGTCCAGATTTTTTCATTATATTGCATTAGTCTTAAAGAATCACAATAGGCTCCTTCAGGCTCTATTGTTTTAACATAGTCTGTAAAATTAGACTATTAATTAAACCATCATGGCTTTTTATTTTTAGAACAGGACAGTGTATGAGAGACAGAAGAATAGGACAGGGTATGAGACAGATTAAGGGGTAATTATTAAAAATTAACAGAGGAAAAAGAAATACTGTAAGATATAGAGGCTTAGTATACTTCTCAAAGGGGCAAATAACATATTTCAGTGGGCCTAAGTAAAAACACAACACTGAAACAGAATTAATAAAATATTTCTTTATTAATAGAAATTAATGTATATGAGTTTTTTGCTTACATTTATTCTTAACTCTTCCTTTAAAAAATTTGCAAGCTGATAGAAGATAAGATTAAAAATACAAAGAAGAAAAAGTGAAGAAAAGTGAATGGAAAGAGTATAAATCCTAAGGTAAGCTTTACTCTGTAAAATAAATTCAAAATTAAGAGTATGTAAGGAAAAGTAACACTGCCATGCAAATCAGGGCAATGATTAAGTAGCATCTCTCTCTCTCTCTCTCTCACACATGCACACACACACACACACACACACACACACACACACACACACACACACGCTGTTGGTACAGCATTCACTGGTGACAACACATAAGTTGCTCATTTATTCCAGAGTCGCACAAGGTCTGGCAGGACAGTAAAGACAGGATATCGGTTCCTGATGGATGAGTCCTGACTTCATGGCCGGGCATCTTCTGTGTTGCAAGATTTCAGAAGAGTCTGCCTACTCCAACAGTCAATTGACTGGACAGAAAATTTGCTGCTCATGTGCCTGACTAGTCCTGTCCTCAGGCCTGATCAGGATTAGCGTCCACACCTTTCATGAAGACCTGAATTGGTGGCCTTAATTACAAGGTTGACATTAGTGTCTATGGAGCTTTGTGGGACTGTGATGTTTTTCGGACAGGCCAGGGGTAAGGGCTCAGATTTGGACAAGTTCAACCTTACTTATCAAACACACCCAACCATTATTCCATCTGAATAATCAAACTTGTCTATTATACATGACATTTCTGGAAGGTACTATTCCTCACATATGAGAAGTTTATTTTATTTACCAGATTATAAATCAGGAAAAGGTAATTTTAATAAATTTATCTAAAAATAACTTTTGTTTAAGAAATGAGTTTGGATTGAAAGGTGCTTTTGTTATTATAAACATAAAATTTATGAACTTAAATTTTTCAGATTGCAGTTTTTCTGTTTTGGTTATACAGGAAGATAATGAGTAATTTATTATATATTTTACTCTATTTTACTCAAAAGAAACAACCATGATAATTCAGATAATATCCATCACCACCCATAGTTACATTTTTTCTTGTGATGAGAACTTTTAAGACCTATTTTCTTAGCATATTCAATGTGCTTTTAATAATCACTTGCCAAAGCCTTTAGTCAGTGTTCTAGCTCTTAGGCTCTGCATTGTTCCTGATTAAAGAGGGCTAAAAAAAAATCTTGCACTCTTTTTTGAACTTTCAAAACTTAAAAAAATTATTGTTTATAAATCTGGTGGCATTTTTATCTCATAAGACACGATTACTTCCTAGTCTAATGGATTCCAGTGGAAGAAGGTGTTAATAATCGGATGTCCTACTTAGTAACTTAAACTTCAGAGAAAATATTATTACCACAAATAGTATTTTTTTTTTCACAAAAGATTCAATGCTTCACCACGTTAAAGAGTGTCCATGACACAGAATTCTAGTACAATTTTTTTAAAAAGTGACTAATCTTTATGGATTTTATTGTAAAATTATTTAAATATGATATAGATTTGCAAAACTGGATGCATCCCAGTGATTTAGTATTCAGGAATCATATTGAAATTTCCAGGTTGACCAACAGAGAAATAGGGAGGGAGAAAAGGAGAGAGAGAAGAAATAACAGTATTATTTTGAAATAAGAAAAAAAATGATGATAGATGTTAATGGCCTCTGGAAAGTCACGGGATCCCATAGAAACAAGAAAAGACTATACATAAGAATCATCAATGACCTAACCTCACTCATATCTAGTGCCAACTTCTGTTAAAGCAAAATACATCAAGAATTTGAATCACACTGCATTCATTTGTTTATAAATTTAACTTTATGTCTCAGAAAAGTCTTTTCTAACTTTATATAACTATATACATGACAATCTTAGATTACTAAGCACTTAAGCTCATTCTTTAAATTATAATGTGAAAACATGTTTAATAGGAATAGATTTTATGAATCATCTAAAAACAATGTTATTATTTTTTATGTAAAATGCTTCATAGACCATAGCAAACCATGTTATAACTCAGTAGCTCAAACAATGAGCATTCATGGAGTTCGCTGTGGGTCAACTATTTAGGCTTGCTTCTGCTGAGAGAATCTTCTTGTCTCATTTGGATTTCCTCATTGGATTATCTATAAATAACTTATCTAGCATGGCTGAGAAGAGGTAACAACAGGTCTTTCTTCTATCCATCTGATATTTTAAACTAAAGAAGTTTGCTTGTTTAGGGCAGACACTTAATGAACAAAGCCAAACAAGCAGGAGTGTTAGGGCAAAAATGCACACATACTCCGCAAGCTTCAGCATGTGCCCCATTGACTATTTTACCATTGGCCAAAGAAAATCACATGACTTACTCTAAAATAAAATGTAAGGGCTTCACGAAAATATAATCTAAAAAAGATGCATAAGGGAGGGTGTCGTTAATTGGTGCTGTTTATGTGAAAAATGTGCTTCAGTTGTGTACTTCATATTATTTCTATTTCTACAAATATCGATTTTCTCTAAGTCACCAACAACTCAGTCTATGCAATGCCCCCTCTGTTGAAATATGTTTTTAAAAATTATTTCTGACCAAGTTTATAAGAGTACAATTTACATATAATAAAATCCATCCACTATGAGTGTCTAGTGACTGAGTTTGGAAAAATCCACTCAAGTAACTATTTCCCCAAACAAGTTACAGAGAGAACTTTTCCATCCATCATTCAAAAACCATCATTCATATCTCTGCTTTAAAAGAAGAATGCTTTGGATCAGGCAAATTTGATATAATTTTTTTTCATTTTAAATTAACTGTTTTTTAAAGATCTTAAAGGTTCACAACAAAATTGAGCGGGAAGTACAGAGTTTCTACATACCCCCTGCCCTCACACAGGCATAGCCTCCCCATTAGTATGCCCATCATTCTGGTATGTTTTTTACAATTAATGAACCTACGCTGACACATCATCACCCACAATTTACATTAGAGTTAACTCTTACATAGTACACTCTATAGGTTTTGACTAAAGTATTATGACGTACCCATTATTACCATATCCCCATCAGATATGGTTGTTACACTGACCTAAAAATTTTTCATACTCCATCTAGTCATCCCTCTGTCCCCACAGACCTCTAGAAGTCACTAATTTTTATACCATCACCATAGTTTTACTTTTTCCTGAATGTCATATAGTTGGGATCATACAATGCATAGACTTTACAGATTGCATCTCTGACTAGTAATATGATTTTAAGGTTCCTCCGTATCATTTAGTGGCTTGATAGCTCATTTCTTTTTTGCACAATTTATTTGCCAGAGTTTATTTATACACTTGCTGAAGAATATCTTTGTTGCATCCAAGTTTTGACAATTTTGAATTAGGCTGCTGTAAACGTCTTATGGAGGTTTTTGTGTGGACATGATACCATTTTTATTGCTAAAGATTAGTTTTTCTGTTCTAGAATTATATATATGCACATATATATGAAATCAATTAATTTTGTGTCCTTTGTGTCTCTTTCTCTTCATAGTGTTTTGATATTCATCCAAAAATCAGTTGTAAATATCAGCAACCTGTTCTTTATATGATTAAATAATATTCCATTGTGTAGATACATGGAATATATACAATTTGTTTATCTCTTCAGCTGATGATGGATATGTGGGTTGTTTCCAGTTTGGGAATATCATGAGTAAAGATGTTATAAATGCTTTTGTATATAGGTCTTTTGATGGGCACATTTTTATTTCTCTAAAGAAAATTCCTCACAATGTTATTACTGAGTCATACCATATGTGTATTTTTCACTTTATTAGAAACTGTCAAACTCTTTTTCAAAGGGAATGCACCATTTTTCACTTCCAACAGAAATATATAAAGTTTCCAGTTGAAAAACATCCTCTCCAACAGAAAAGACATGATTTATTAACCTATGGTTGATCTTTGAAAAATTTTAGCCATTCTAGCTGTGGTATATAGTATTGTGGATTTTTAAAACTCAACTTTATTGAGGTATAATTTACATAACAATGATATGCATCATGTTAAGAGTATAATTTGATGTTTTGCTAAATGTACATATAGTATAATCATCACAGTCAAGAAATAGAATATTTTCGTCTCTTCCAAATGTTCCTTTTTATTTTTGCAGTAAAATCTTCCTCAATCTTTAGCTCAGGCAACTACTAATCTGATTTCTGCCACTGAAGATTGATTTTACCTATTCTAGATGTAATATAAATAGAACTGTTTCATATATGAGGTTTTTGCACCTGACTCCTTTTGCTCAGCGTAATGTTTTTGAGGTTTATCTATGTCATTTTGAGTATTGGTAATTCATTCATTTTTATTTCTAACTTTGATTAATTGCATGGTTGTATGCAATTTCTTTTCTCAACTAGCTGTCAATTTTATATTTTCAGCAGTACTGTGTGAGAGTTCCCACCACTCCATGGGTTCCCTAACACTTGATCTTATCATTCTTTTCATTTTAAGCCATTTTAGTATTTGTGTAGTGATATTTCACTGTAATTCTAATTCCTGTTTTTCTGATGAGATTATGCATCTTCACATTCATTTATTAGACTCTGCATATTTCCTTTTGTGAAATCTCCTATTTTATTTTGCTCAAATTTTAAACTGCTTTATTTGCTTGCTTATTATTAATTTATATGTTCTTTATAAATCTTCTTAGTGTATTTATTCAGTTATTCATAAAGAGAAACATACATAATTCAATTGCTAAGTAAAATATTTCAGATTATAATAATATAATTTATAGTAAAAACTAAACAATGTGAAATATGGATAGAAAATGACATAAGTGAGATTAACGTGCTTTCATTTTCTTTTCTAAATTTTTCATTGTTAAATAAATGAAGGAGAAAAAAGATGTTGTCCCAAAGACAATGCAACTGAAGACATTTAGATTTTTTAGATTTATTGAAGTAAACTGATATGCAAAAGATTGCATATATTTAATATATGTATCTTTATGAATTTGGACATATGCAAACACCTGTAATACTGACATCACATCAGGTTGCCAAACATATCTATTACCTTCAAAAATTAACATGTTATATTCTCTTAACATATTTTAAAATGCACAATACAATATTGTTTATTAACCATAAGAAAGATGTTTTACAGCAGATCTCTAGAACTTAACTTGCACAACAGAAAGTTTATACCCATTGAAAAAGTTTTCTTCCCATTTCCTCTTCTCTCCAGCTCCCAACAACCACTGTTATACTCTCTGCTTCAATGAATTGGACAATTCTAGATTCCTAATATAAATGGAATCATGCAGTATTTGTCCTTTTGTATCTGACTTACTTCACTTAGCACAATGTCCTCAAGGTACATCCATATTGAGGGAAATGCCAGGATTTGTATATTGACGATATACCTGTAATCTTGTTCAATTTATTTATGAGTTCTAGGGGATATGCAGCAGATTATTCAGCATCTCCTATGTACACGCTTAACATTTGCAAACAAATCTATACTGCACTTATTGATTAGTTAGTTGATTAATTTTTACCTTATTCCACTGGCCAAGCATTTAGTGCAGTGCTGAATAAAAATGGTAAGAATGGACATCATTGTTTGTTCCTGATCTTAAGCAGGATGGATTCAGCCTTTCACCTATAAGTACGATGTTAGCTAGAGGGTTTTATTTTTTGTGTGTGTGTGTGGTGTGTGTGTGTAAACTTTATGAAATTGAAAAAAACTCTTCCTGGCTGTCAGTGTAACCTGTCTCCACAGACACCTGGTATTTTCCTATTTTGACTTCTATTTTAACTTGTTTCTCTCATACTCACTTGGGGTCTCTCACATAGCTGCGGTCAGATAGTACCTGTGGTGGAAGTTATGGAAGGCTCAGTTGGAACCCCAGAACAACTTTGCATCTCTCCCCCACTACATGATTTTAAGGCATTTCCACATAGTCTCTCCAAGTAGGTACCTGGATACCTTGCAATGGTGGGTCAAGGTTCCCGTGAGCTCAAATTTGGAAACCAACAGCTTTTCTTAATGTATAGGTTCAGAACTGGCTCATCATTCCTTGTGGGCAGGGAGTACAAGAGTTCAAATTCTGGGAAGCTGGTTCATTGGAAACAGTTTTTAGAGATAAGCTTCTACATCCTGCCAGTGTTCATTTAATTGATAATATCTTAAGTGCTTTACTCAGCTATTTTCGTGATGCGAATTTTTAGATACCATCCTTCAAATATGATCTAACAGCTCTAAGTTGTCGATTTAGTGAACTTTTTTACTTGTGTACATCCCACTGCTTTTTCTCAAGTATTTAAAAATAAATTACAAAAAAATAATGTTCTGGATCTGTACTCTTACTAAATTAAATTTTATATATAAAAGTAAAAATATAATGCTAAACCACTATAAAATATTGAGATAATTATTAAATTAATTAATTTAAATAAAAACTTACACAAATGTGAAAGATAAACAGTACACCCCAACCAAAAATAAAATAAAAAATGAAAGAATTAATAAAAAATATTCAAGAGTTGATGTAAATGGATAAAAATGAATAAGACAAAAATATGTTTAATTTTTAAATAATGTTATGTTTATAAAAATCAAAACAAAGCAACTTACAAAAATACAAGCAAATATTTCTAAAACAAAATTCTGCACTTAGCCTTGCACTGAAAAGGATTTCTACAGGTGTTTGCCTTTAGGAAATCTGTGTAAAATAGATACAATATGTCTCCAAAGGAATTCTTCCAAAGCATATAACTGATGTCTGTTTAAATAAATACAAGAAAATTGTGTAGATAAACAAACCAACATAATTGATGGATATCATATTTGCAGAAGTGAAATTTGCTACAGAATATTGTAACCCAAGTCACGTCTTGATTATTTATAGATAATTAGTCAATTGTGAATTAGTCAGCCCAGGACTTTGCTCACCACTCTACATTTTAGCCCGTGCTATGCTTTTTAGATTCCTAGTGTTCCATTTATTATGCTTTCTCTTCCCATCTCTGGACATCTACAACAGAGATGGGCAAGCACAAGTCATAACTCTCCAAAAATGTCTTCCCTGAGCATGTCAGTCCATAGTCAGCTTTCTCTTTTTCTTCTTAGTGGTATCAATCATTTTGGATTGTTAGTCATTCTCTACTGTTATTTCATTGTTATTTAACTACTGAGATTTTCTCACTGAGATTCTTAATATCCCTATGACTAGATACCAAGCCTGTGTCTATTATGTTTCCCATATTTCAAAAAGTAAATGTATATTTAAAATCTGTGAATATCTGTTAAATTAAACAAAATGCAATCCAAGCTTTTTAATATTTCTCTTATGTTATCCCAATTTTGATGTATTTTTCACTAACTTCTCAATTAAAAGTCAGTAATGCAAAAAAATAATTTAAACATGCATTGTAATACTCTGATCTTCAAAGGTTCAGATACTAGGGAATGAACACTCACATACACATGCCAAGTTGAAGATCCTTTACACTGGAAAACAATGAAATGCTCTCTGCATCACTTCATCACACACATGCCATGTTCATTTTAAATTATGTTATACAAAAAGTACTGTGTTTAAATACTAAAGTAATAACATCTACTAATAGTTCTTAAGGACTCTATCTCATTTGGCATTGCTATATCATTCAGCTTCACAAACTTCATGTATTTAGAAGTTGAGCTAGAAGGAAGACTAACTCACCTAGGCTTAAAAGGTAGTTTTGGAATAGCAGGGAGTGGGTTTAAGCATCACTGTATCCTTAGTAGTTAGCAAAAACTTTATGGAACGAGTACTCTAGAAAATTTCAGAAATCAACAATCAATTGCATTCATGGGTCTTTTTAGACATTTTTGCACATTATTAAATCATTTTCTCCACAATTTTTATACATTTTGACTTTTATTATATCTCAACAAATGGATAAAAATCTATTTAATAAAAAACTTTATTTTTGTCACTTACACAAAAGATTTCTGTAGACTTCAAATAACTTCATCTCTGAATAAAAAATGAAACACCCCACTGAAACCTAAACACTCTTATTAACAATAAATCTTTCTTGTTAAAAACATAAGGAAGCGAGGCCAAAAATGTAGAGACCCCAAGTGATGCAGAAAACACTTATAAGGCAAATATAGAGCTATGGTTTAACTTATAATTGTTTTAAACAAGCAGTGACATTTTGTGGCAGAACAATGTCAAACCTACACAATCATTAATGAGGTGCCATGATAGTTTCATGATTCTAGTACCAACTAATAAGGTCAAAAAGAGAAAATTTCTGGCAAAGATTCAAGGAATGATTTTAAGCGATGAGATAGTTGCGTTATCTTATCCTCAGGCCATGTAAGAAGAAACACCCAATAAAAACAAAACTTGGTTCATGTGAAGCCAGAAAATTAACATTAGTAAACGTGGCCATACTTTTACTACAGAAAAAATTTTTTGCTGTAGTACCACTGAACTTCACTGGGATCTACCATTTATCATTCACCAGTAGCCTGGGCTGAGTTCAAGTTTTGTCCTAGAAGAAAAAACATCTGCATTGTATACTAGCAGGTCTCTGGTTGCTGAGATCAGTCAAAAGTCTTTGATTGTGTGTGTGTGTGTGTGTGTGTGTGTGTGTGTATTATGTTCAACCCAAATATTAATTCAAAATATTGCTTTTGTGATGAAAATTCAGATTTTTGGGGGAATACAATCATTTTTAATATGTCTTAAATAAATTTAGAGAGTAAGGAGTCTTCAAAATGCTTTCCTCTCTGTTTGGTTCTCCCCTTTCCCCTATTGTGTTGTTCTGAAACTCAGAGCATTTAACCTTTCAGTTTGATCTTATTTTCTTTTGAATGAATAGCATGGTACAGGTAAGTCAGAAACTGCATTATTGCACACTAATTACTTTTTTAAAGCATGGTAGGAACTAGCGATTGCAAGAACTATTATTTATCCTAATTGATCCCAGCTGAGCTTGGAAGGGAGTCTGGCCCAGGAGCCTTCAAAGACTTGCCAAAAGACTGTCAGGTTTGATAACTCACACCACTCTGAACTTGGCTCCAAGAGGTCGGTTACAGAGTGAACGCTAAGCTCTCCCTGATACCCAAGCCTGTTGAAAAATGCAGATACACTGCCAGCTGACTTGCAAGCCACTAGATTTTCAACTTTGTTTTAAGAGGCTCATGTGTTCTTGGAACTGGGGATGGGCTGCTTAGCAATGAGAAGACATTCCCATGTGGAACTACAGAGCAGATGTGACTGTCCTGTGTGCTGAGAGACATCTGTTTTTGTTAAAACATGGTTTATGCTTTGGCCTAAAGATTTAGGATGACCTGGGAATATAACAAAACTTAAATTATGCTTCTTTGATTGAATAACTGAATGCATCCATGAATTTGTATTTTATTGTTTTCTGCCACATTAATTTTTTTTACATTAAATTTCTCATTTATAGATTATAAAAACACTGTTGTTGTTCTACCTTATCAAAACTCCTGCTGAATGATCTTCTACTTAATTTATAACATTGAGCTGTAAGCACCATGAAGGAAAGAAAACAGTATTTGTCTCTTCACTGTTACAGCTTCTTTTACTAACACAATTTCTGGGCTCATGAGGAGCTTCCAAGAAATGTTTGTTGGACAAATGAATAAATAAAGAAACAATTGTGTGAAAGAAGAAACTGGGCAATCTACTTAAAGGCTTTTTTGCTCCCTCTAAGGACAATAAACATTTTCAATTGGTGAATTTGCTAACTAACCTTATTGTGGTAATCATCTTACAATATATATCAAATTTATTCTCCTTAAATTTACACAATATTATATATCAGTTTTAACTCAATAAATCCGGGAATAAGTATGATTTTAAACAAACACATAAGTTTCCTTGCTCTTGACACCTTTAAAAGATATTTTGGTATAAATATATCGTTTAAATCTTATGTTTCAAACAGTCTATTCAAATGCTGCCTAAAGCTTTTGAAATTTCATATCATTCATGGAGAATTTTTTAATGTTGCCTATAATTCAGAAAAAATTCAACAATCTTTTTTCCTTTATTTTCCAATTGATGGATAAGTGTGCCTTTATATTTCTACCTTCATAACTGAAATCTGGCTTTGTGTCATGATGGATTAATGATGAACCCAAATTCTTTGTTCCTCTTAATTGAGAGAAATGGACTATTTCTCTTCCTCTTGAATCTAGGTGGACCGTGTGACTAACTTTGACTAGTAGAATTCATCAGAAGTGATACATAACTTCCAAGGTTGGTTCTTAAGAAGACATGAAGTTTTCTTTGTCACTTCTGTTGGTACATTCTCTTTCAGAAGCCAACTGCCACGTAAGAAGCACAACTGACCATCATCTTGCGCAGAAGCGCAGCCTTCATAACTGGAGAGGAAGAGAACACATGCAAGAGCATGTGGGTGCTGGACAAGTGAGTAAATTTCTTGGACCTTCCAGAAATGAACACCACGATGCCAGTGCTTATTCCTTCTCAAACTCTTGCTCCACAAGAAAAGGAGCGAATGACGTGACTGTTGTTTTAAGCCAGTAAATCTTGAGGTATTTTTAATACACAGCCATATATAAAAGCCATGTACTTACAACATTAAGAATATTACTCTTCTAAATATAATAGTTTAAGTATGCTTATGATATATACTTGGGGAAAAAATTAGAAATAATTTTATATCATAATTTATTTCAGTATGAGTCTTTGAGATACACATGCATCTATAATGTTTTTAGTTGATAGTTAAAATAAAAGTAATTGAAGTTTTATCATGCCATTGTAATACTTAATAGTCAAAACTTCAATTTTAGAAAAATGGCTCTCAAAACTAGATGTTTACTAAAGTTTATTCTATAAACATTAATTTAAAAACTAGAATATAGTCAGATCTCAATTGGCTACATTCTCTTTACCATAAACAAATACTCAAAAAGCCCCTGGGTTATATGAAAAAGTATAATTAAGTAATGAGGTTCTTCACTGTCCAACAATTTCAAAATGCTTTCCATTATTTCCCTCTGTGACTTTCTATAACATGATTCAATCAACTATTGACTTAGCAGTTACTGTAATATAGATAGGTTAAAATGAAGCTATAAAAATGTTATATCTCATCATGCTTTCTTTTTTTGTGTATCAGTTAGGATTTGAGTTTGAGAGTGAATGAGAACCCAAACAAGAATGAATTAAACATAATAAAACTTTATTGTTCTCTCACAAAATTCCAAACAGCTATCAGACAGCTCCATTCTGCAAAGCCAAAAGGAGCCCGAGTTCTCTCCATTTGATAGCTATTACTTCCTAGGATGCCGTAGTTACCTTCAGGATTCATTATGGAAAAGTTGAAGAGGATAGCACTCTTTTTCCAATAAGGATACTACCTAGAAGGTGACTTTCACTCAAATCTCAATATGTCCTCGTCGCATGGCAACAAATATATAAAGGAAGCTTTTTTATTTAGAGTATTTTTTTTATTTTGAGTAGTTTTTATTTTGAGTATTTTTCAAGCTAAAATTTTTATTACCATGGGGAAAGAAGAGTATGAATATTTAAAGACTGCTAGTGTTTGTCACATTGTTTATTACTTACTCTATTCTTATGACCATCTAGTAGAGAACTGACGTTTTCTTCCTTCATGATCAATCTTAGTTGAAAGCCGAGTACTAATGTAATACTTACCTTTGGTAAACACCTCTCTAATTTTTTTGTGCCCTATTTCAACTTCTGCCTTCTCTTATTACTCCATTGACCCACACATCAAACCAGTGTGGCATATTAATTGTACCCGAAAAATGTTCTAAGTTCCATCTTTCTGCCCCCATCCTGAAATAAATTGAAACAAACAGATTAAAAAAAACGTAATTTATCTTTTAATTGCTAAAGGATGCTTTACTCTGTTGGATGATATTAGGTGAAAGCAGGCTAATTTCTTAAAAAAATTTTTTAAATATCTTAAATAGTCAAGCTATTGATGGAAATTCAAGACACTGTATTATACAGAGACAGAGAGTTTTTCATTAGAAACAAATTTGACTTCAATTATACTGTGCTATGGAAATATAAAGGAAGTCTTGGTTAATAATGCAATCCAATATTATCAGAAACTGTTAATTTTATTTTGTACTATTCTATCTATCATCTATATCATCTATCTATCTATCTATCTATCTATCTATCTATCTATCTAATCATCTATCTATCTATCATCATCTATCATCATCATCAACAACAACAACAACAACAACAACAACATTTCTCTCTCTCTCTCCTCCTATCTACTTACCATGTACCTATCATCTATCTACCTATTTCTATCACCTATCTATCTATCTTTAGCCAAAGTACTGGGAGAACGTCAATCCACAGGACAGAAATATTTTACCCATAGTTTCCTGTTGCCAAAGTGAACCTCAGGAAAAAGCTGTATTCATTCCCCACCTCAATGAGTGCTGTGGCAGCAAGACTGAGCTAGAATCCAACCTTCCACCCTCACCTTACAGTAATGAGGCAACACTTCTCCATAGAGACTTGGTCAGAAGTCTAGCTTTCATCCTTTTCAGCAGGGATTAGTGAGTGGCTCTCTTCTCATGCAGAGACTTTGGACAGAACTCTGACATCCACCCAAGGAAGAAGATGCACAACTACATGGCAAAGCTTGTGGATGGTACTCTGCTATCCATCCTTGCTCTGTCCTAATGAGAAGGTGCCCTTTCTCCATGGACATGTGGATGGAACTTTGATTTCATGGTCCCCTGTGATAGTTGGGTGGTGTCCCTCCTTCTCCCTAACCCATGCTGAGGACACTGTGGAGAAGAGTCCTATCACCTGAGTAACACACATGCTGGGGAAAGCAGGTTCATTACAGGAGATTTATGAACTAAATTGATATTTGATCAACAGACTACAAAAGTGAGCCAGAACATGCATTTTGAACCTAAACAGGTTGACCACCAGCTTAAATAAAAGGTACATACAGGAACCTTAATTTTATAACGTAATACTCAAATTGCCTAAGATAAAGTCCAAAGCTATCCAACATACAACATACAAAAAACTAAGAAAATTTTAAACAAGAAAAGAAAATCAATGGAATTTAACACCAAGATGACATAAATGTTAAAATTATTATACAAGGATTTTAAAGAAGACATCATTAAAATGTGTAAATAGTGTATGGTTATTATGTATATTATGTATAAAATTAAAAAATGAACACACAGATAATCTCAGTAAAGAAATAGAACCTATAAAAAGCCAAATGAAAATTTTGAAACTTGAAAATATGCAATAATCAAAATAAAAATCTAAAAAGATATACTAAATAGAAGAATGGAATGACACAAGGAAATAATCTCTAAGATTGAAAGAAGATTAATAGAAATAATCTAATCTGAACAACAACAAAACAAAAACAAAAACAGAAAGTAAACTGAAACTCAAGGACTTCTGGTACAATAAGAGACTATCTAATATTTAAATCATTGGAGTTCCAAAATGAAAGAAAAAAAATAATGTGAAACTGAAAATTTATTTTAAGAAAGAGTGACTAATAACACCACAAATTTGGTGAAAGAAAAATCTACATATTAAAGAAACCAAGTGAACTCCCAATACGATAAACTCAAAGAACTCCATGCCCAGACGTAGCATAGCCAAACCTATGAAAACTGAAACAGAAATTGTGTTAATCACTAGTTTTAGTTGGCCAGAAATAATGCTAAAAAGGGCTATCACATAGTACTTAGTATGCTAGAATTCCAGCAGAAAGACAAAACCAAAAACAGCCTGCACAACACATAGCAACTGAAAAAGCTGTACTTTGGGTCTTGTTGGTTTATGTTTTACCTGGCTGAACAGAGAAATCAATGCATACACACACACAATTAAAAAAAAAATCAGTTTAATATCATCACAACTGTATTTGCTCTTATTTCCAAAGAAATATTATCTTTGTTTTATATTTTGATTTTACTTATTCTTATTGTTTTTTTTTATCAAGTATTACAAATACTACTTTTCTTAATGTTTGATATTCCTCCAACTCTCTAGATCCAATTAATCTACATATTTTAATATTGGAGTCTTTGTAATAACAGGTAATTTTATACAAATTATGGAACATTTTTTAAGGAATCTGTATTCTTTCTTCCAACATGTTTCAATTCATTAACATTAAAGAGAGATATTCAAACATTGTTTTTGAAATAACATGATGAGTAAATCATGATGAGTACTGAAGAAACAAAAGCCTAAAGACTTAATTAGTATGAACTTTAGAAGTAAAGCATAATTTAATTTGATAATAATTTCAAAATTAACTATACCTTTCATCAAAGGATTAGAATTTATCATGTCTTTTTAACTATTCTTTTAAAACCAATAACTGTTTTCTTCTGGCTTGAAGAATCTGAGTTAAAGTGAAACTTGTATTCTATTTTATATGTAGACATATAAAATAAAAATTTCTACATATGTCTGCATTTTTGTATATTTATTAGTATCCTGCTTCCATCTGGTAAATCCAGCAATCCAAAATACCTCTGTGATTTTAACCAGTGTTTGAGAGAAAATATTTCTAGTTTTTATACATGTGACAACTTTCTCATAGTCTATTATCTATACTGTATCATTTGTAGTGTAATTTTTAGAAATATATATGACTTTCTATTAATTTGTCAACACTTATATGTTTTTATTACCTCTCCCATGCTCAACATGAATATATTTTAGAGAATCCTATTGATATTACTATGTAATCAATTAGAAAATTGTAGGTACTAATACTCTTTTTATTAGTCTCATTTTGTATAAGAATTTTTTTCTATGGAAGAATTTCTTTTCTTTGCAATTGAAAGTGACTTTTCTCTGATAGTTGAAATTCTCACTACCTTTCTGATGGTAAGGAAGTAAGAAAAACGTGTCAAAGGTTTCTAACTCCTGGCTATTTCTAAACAACAATTCTTTCATCATCACCCCTTTCTGTGATTTTTGTCATAAAAGATAGTCTCTCCATTCTGACAGTCATCAACCTACATCCTCCTAAAATTTTCTCTTCTTGAGTGCTTGTTCCACAATTTTTCTTTCACTCCAGTCTTAAGATCACACTTCAAACCCAAATATCATATAAATGGATGATTATCCAATAAAGATCATCCAAGGATGGTCCTTCTGGCTCAGAGTCCTTCAATTTCTATAAAACCAAGGTCTCTCTACTTTATTTATTATCTACAAACATAAACCCTGTAACTTTTACTGAAAGCAGCACATCTCTGTTTCATCTCACTCTGCAATTTTGAATGTTGAAATTTGTCTCTCCCACTTCCATAACCCTAGTAAGCTTATTCTTTTTAAATCTTAATTCTAATTGATACTGCTACTTTTCTTTTCAAATACAACACCTATTTCTAATTTAACTTTCTGTCATTGCCTGTTGGAAGCCAAATGCAGTCATATCATTTACCACACATATTCTGCAAGGGCACTAATACTCAGGACACACATCTGTGACTGCATTGACAACCCTTAAATGTGTCCACTGTCTACTTTTTCTACAACTATTTTCCCAAATGCAGCTGTTGATTAAAAAAAAATTTAAAAAGACACCAACCATATCTACTTCAAGTTAATTTTAGTCTCATCATTCCCCTCTACATAAAAAAAAAAAAATTATCATCATGTTCTTTTCTGCAGGGATCCCAAATTGACTCTCAACTAACTACCAGCCAACTCCCCTAGTCCCAAAGAAGTGAATTTTCTCCATCCTTAAGAATAGAGATATCATATGACAAGAATTATTTTACCTCCACTGATTCATTCTATAAATATATTGAGGAAATTGCTATGTGCCAGGTGCTAGAGATAAAATATTAAGCCAGACTTCATCTACCACAAAGTTAATTTCTGGAATGAGAATCACATAAACAGTGATTTTGATTTAATATGTTAAAGGTTACATCTCTTTTTTTTCAATTATTTCTCCTAGCAGGAAAAGTCTACTCATCTTTTGCACATCAGTTTTAGTGTTTCTCTTCTGTAAAAATGTAAGACACCTTCAGCCTCTCAGAATTAATGTCTAATTTCACTTACTGTTTGCTCATACGACTATCATAGTTAATCCATAATTGTTTGCACTATAGAAAAAATCAATAGTATGAGCAAAGAAACTAAGAAATAAGTTTTAAGACAGTAAGTAACAAGTCACTGGGTAAGATTTATTTGAGTTACAAAGTATGACAAGGTGAATCAAGGAAGTTAAGATGAGCAGTCGATCACTGCTGAATGGTGAGGGTCCAGAAAAGCGACACTAGCCTTACGAGCTCTAATCTTATTTTCAATACTCCTTATTGAAGGTACTGGTCCCATTTTCTTCTTTTCGCCTTTCATCAGGGTAGTTTTGGTAGATGGAAAGGTGGTCTGGAAAGGGTTAGTAGATCTAATGTTAGATTACTATTTATTTGAATCTGACACAGTTTTTTGATAAAACTGAGCTGGGTTGCCTAAGATATTTAACTCTACCTTATATAGATATGTAGATACCCTAAATGGCTGGAACCAATTTTAATAGCCTTCAGAACTTTGCATATTCATGGCTAACATTAAGGTAAATTAATTTGATGAGAACAGTTTAATGTCATGATTGACAAAGAGTCTCTTGAAACTTCATTTGTAGAAAACCTGGACTGTGGTGATTACTTCCCTGTGGTCTATTTCTCTAGGGATAGACATCTTAATGAAGGAAAAAATGACAGTGTACTATATTATAACACTTATAATTTTAAACAAGAACATATAAAATATGCTTAGGGGAAATTTCAAGCATATTATTAATTATGCACCATCTTTATTCAGTGATAGTCAACACTCATTTTATTTTCCTTATGCTTAATATGTTTTAGAGCAGATTTCCTTTAGACCAGATTAAAAGCAACCTTTCCATACTGTATACTGCACACTTGATTATTCACTTAATTGGAGGAAGGGTTAAGATTATGGAAGCAATTTTCTCTCTTCAGTTACATAAATAAACCTGCTGATGCCAAAGAAGACACACTATTCTATTAAAATGGTCTCCACATGCAACTGAACTTTATAAAGTTTAAAATCAGTCTTGACTCCAACATATTTGAGAAGCAGTCCATCCTATATTCTGAATCAGTGAAGACTGCTGGGAAGCAAAATTTATCCTGGCAAAATTAGCAAAATAAAGCCATGAGATGTTCTCAGATGATAGCTGCATCTGCACTTTATATTGTGAAGGATTCTTCCTAAGTTTCTAAAATACCTCATAAATCACTGAAACTAAAAAAGATCCAGGACAAACTTTTCTACCACCAAAACTGTTTCTATCCTGTTTGATTTGATGGAACTCAATTATTATTGAAATGGACCCTTCAGTCTCTAGGTAATATCAAGGCAAATGTTTTGGGGAAAATGTTTTGAAAATTAACATGATTTATATTAAATGTATTGAAAACAATATTAAAGCAAAATATTCCTGGGAAACTGTATTGAAAATTAACAATTACAAGTTCTGTCTAGGATGTGGAGCAACTTGAACTTTAATACATTACTGGTGGGAGTATAAAGTAGTGTAATTACTTTAGAAAGATTTATCCAGTTCTAATAAGATAAATTTCTAATAAGTTTTGAGTATTTACTCAAAATAGATGGAAATATATGTCTACAAAAAAGATACAAACAAGAATGTGCATAGCAGCTTTATCCAAAACAGACAGACTGGAAATAATCCAAATGTTTATCAACAGAAGAGTTATTAAACAGATTGTACTCTAATAACCCATATTAAAAGGAATAAACTATTGATGCATGCAATATAGATGAATCTCATAAACATTGTGCTGAAAAGAAGACATTCATTTACAAGAGATTCCATTTATATAACATTTTATAGTAGATCAGTGATTTCCTGGGGCTGCAAGTGACAGAGTAGAGATCAAAAGGAAAGTTTTATTGTGCTTAACTATAAAAATATATACATTTGTCAAAATGTCCCAACTATGTAGTTAAATTGTTCATTTTATTCTATGTTAATAATATAATATGTATATAATATATTATATATAAATTGATTTATAATATTAGGGAATCAATATTTTGACAATAATGCTAATAAGAAAACTTTTATGAACATTTCAATGGATAAGAAAAGTTGAAAGATTTTAATGCTCATTTTGATTAAAAAGTAAAGCAAAATCAAAGGAGAAATTAAAACTAAAAAATAAAACTAAAAATTTATTTTTTTATAATGTGGTTATGAATAACTATGTGAAATCAATAGCCTTTGGTATATTTAATTATGAAATGATAAAGGCTTTGTAAATAAGTCAGTTAAAAAGAAAAAAGGAAAATTTTCCATTAATAAGATAAGATGTTTAAGTAGTGAAAAGAAATCATTATCTGAAGACATTTTGGTTAATCCTGGAGAACTCAAGATAACAAACTAAAAACAAATAAAATCATGAAATGGGTTCAATTAGAAAAACAAGAACAAATACAGAGAATGCTGAAGTTCCCTGTGTAAATAGTAAGTCAGAAGGTAATATCTACACACAAACCAAATACATAAAAGAAATAAATCTTTACAGGACACTCAATATAATAACACCTGTACAAAAATATTATAAGAACTATGGATATATGTATAATATGCTGAAAAAAATTGAAATGTATTTTAAGAAATTTATTGAAAGTCAATACCATACTCCTTTTTCTCTTAGATTAATTTATACCTTTGTGGTAGGAAGGAAGCAAGAACACGAGGGCTTTAGTGTGACAGCTACAAGAAACAGATTCTGCCAAGAAGAGAAATGAGCTTGGAAAAGGATCTCTAGTGCCAGATGAGAACGCAGTATGCCGTCACTTTGCCTTCAGCTGGGATGGACAGCCCAGCCACAGTGTTCTGGACTTCTGACCTTCAGAACTGTGAGCTCCTAAGTTTCTGGTAATAAATTACACAGCAATAGAAAATGAATGTAACATTTAAATATTCCAAGTCAGAGCCCTGAGGACAATTTTTAATCTTAACATGATAAGGCTAGTAATCTGGAAGGATGAATCATTTTTTTTAAAGTTATGAATACATAGAGAAAAGTTTGAATGAAAAATAAAGTGCATTTCTAGATTTTATAGACATAACTAAATGTATTCTATTGTCTCAGTAATTTATGTGTATTGTGAAAAAGATTAGAAAGCTCATATTTAACTTCTGTTTTTTCTAAATTCTTAATACCCGATTTAAAAGTCATTAAAATTCACAAGATAAATATTTGTCACTCAACAAAATATGTTTGAAAAATTACTTAGGAAATAAAATATAATTAGGTCTTAACTACATGAAGATAAATTACAGTTGGATTATAACTTAAAACCAACATAATTAAACCACAATAATTTAAGAAAAAATGAGTTTAGAAGTTTCAGTGACTTTCTACAAACAAAATAATGCAAGAAAATAAGTATTTTCTACATGACAAGAATATAAGTTTAAAAAGACAAAAAAAAAGGAAAATATTTGTAAGGAATATGTCTTTAGTATAAAAGAAACTTTAAGAAATCAGGGAGATAAATGGAAAAAAAATGTTGATGGACAGAATTGGGTTCTCGGAACAGTAGTAATAGAAATGGTTAAAAGGATTTTAGTAATAAAATAAACTAAATAAGATATTGGTAAACATAATTTACAAAGTAATAATGCTGACATTGATACATTGTATGGAACTTGAATTGAGTGCTAAAATATCCTTTTAAAAATCTTTAATAGAGTTTTCTTTTCTTCCTAGGTTTTCTATAGAAAAAAACTCATTTATTAGTAACAGATCCACATAAATTATTATTTCAGGTACTGCCTATGTCTTTGCTTCTAAAAGTGTGATGGTCCATCACTGTGGGAATCACAGGTAAACTTGTTAGTCATTCAAAGACTCCTGCTATTTAAAAATGAGATGGTCTTTAGGGATCACATTGAGATTCCTCTGTGGTCAGAGGCTATTTTTTCTCCTTGCTTCCTAACATTGCACAATGTTCATGTTTCTTTCATGTGTTTTACTTTAATATCTTTGTCTTAATTATTACCATGTCTAAGCAGAACAAAGCAATTTTTTAAAAGAAAAACATATGGGTATTTTGTCCATGGCTTTTAGATAACAGTGGCCTTTCTATAAATCTCTTATATATCTTTAAATAATAATGTTGATGATATTATTAGGGGGGCTAATATTCTAAAAGGTGATTTTGCTTTGAATGGAAATATAAAATATTGTCCTATTATTCCCATATTCAGTTCATTTAGCGAGGAGTTAAATGAAGGTCATATTCTCCAAAACTTCATTTTCTGAGTTGAAAACTTATAATTTAAAAAGTGGAAGGGCTCCATTGATTATCCATTACTAGGGATCCATGATATTAATCACTGTGTTAAAATTTATGACTTAGATTTTCTACTAATATACTGTGTCCTTAGTTTTTACAGAGATGCTAAAAATGAATTAATCTAATTACATTGACGATAATGTTATGCAATCTAGCATAAATACAATTTCTCAAGATATATCTTTCTGCTAGAAAAAAGGTCTGTGGAGATGAGATTACTACTTTTTATAAAACTGTGAGCATCCTTGATGATAACAAATATTGTGTATTAAAATGAACTTATTTTATAGTTTTTGAACTCAGAGCTAAAAACCCAGTAATTTACTCAACCTGGATTTCTTACATACATATGCCATTCTTCAACTATATGCTTTTTGACTTTTTTCTTTAACTTAAGTGAATTCCTCATGTGTAAAACAAGAGGAGACATAACTGACATGGTGGGTTATGAGAATTAAGTGAGATAAAGCACGTTCCTCACGAATTTATCTGATTGTCACATACAGGGTGATATTTGGTAAATAGCAGTTACTATTACTAAATATTTCTATTTTCAAAGTATTTTAAAATATAAGCCAACAGAAATTTTGGAAGCAGATATAAATACAAATACTATTATTATTTTATAAATGTTCTTTAGAAACTTAAGGAATATCTCTCTAAATATGACAATACATTTTCAAGCTTTTATAATATTTTGAGATATAAAATGACTTATCAAAAGAGGCTTATTAGTTCCTTGACCATTAATCTTAAAACAATTTATCTACAAGTTACCAATTAACCACAGATTGTATTTTAACCATGTGTAAGTCAAGTGAAAGAAAAAACAAATCACACACATTTTGTTCCCCTTATACAGAACCTTAGGATTCAGAAGACATGGGTTTTAGACTCTTTTCAATTAACCAAATCATTTTATTTTCTTTGACCCTTAATTTTCTCATCTATACTATGATAGATAGAATAAGACCAAGTTCTTGCTAACCCTTTTCTGCCTCAGATTTCGAAAAATCATTTCTCTAATTATAGTTATAATTATATTTATTATATATTTATATTTATTATCATTATATTCTCTAATTATATTTCTCTAATCTGAATTTGATTTTTTATAATCAAGAATAAAAACTTCTACATCTTTTATGGTTATTCAAAACTTATATTGAGAGGTTTAAAATATATTAACCTTTTAGGAATTCATGTTCTGAATAAGATTTTAGAAAAATATTGCTATTGCTCATTAACAATCACAGGAACATCCAATGTTTTCAAATTTTGGTCAGTGTCTTCAGAAATCTATAGCTCATACCTTTTTTTAGAACTTGTTTCTATTCAACCATTTTCTCAGGTATAAATTTTGAGGCAATATGACTCTAGTTGAAGGTTTAGTCAAAAGCACAGAAACTCTTCATTAGGAAGCTAGATTTAGGTCATAATCTGGAGCCTAGCTTTGCTTCATCCATCATCTATCATTTGTTCATATTTTATTATCTATCTACCTATTATTTATCATCACCTTCATCTTCATCTATCTTCATAAGGTATCAGATTTCCTATGCAGCAAGTAAGCCAGTGCATTCTACAGAGAGAAATTATGTGATTGGCATAGTGTATCCTTCTGTTTCTTTGAAATAAAAATATTAAGACTGATATTATGACAATGAAATCAAGTCTGTCTCTATTTGTTGGAAATTGGGACTAGGATATGCTCATGAATAATAATCAAGTTCTAACTAGTTCACTAATATTTCATTTTTACTTAAATAAAAAGCAACATATTGAATCACTTTGTGAGTGACTGTATTTAGTATAAGCTGCAGAACATGGAATGCATACTAGCAGGATGGTGATTATATTTGGACCAGATGGATTTTCTGGGTGGTCTTCGAAGTGAAGGCCAGTATAAGATCCATTGCTGCAAGGTAATTTGAAGGCATTTGTAAAAGCTATTGATCGATATTATGCAGTCCATATTACATTGGAAAAAAAATTTTAATATTTTTTGTAGTGTTATCTAATACAAGTATTTTTATTTGGTGTTCAAAACCCTGGTTATAAGATCACTTAATGGACTATTTCAAGTATTTCAGACTATAAATTTAGTCTAATTAGGTTTAAAACTTGGAATAAAATCAATTTCAATTTATATAAAATTTAAGTTTCCAAATTTAGGGATAAACGAGATATTATATGTCAGATTTATTCTTAGTTCTCTAAGAGAAGGCAGCAAAATTGTTATAAAACTTTTCAGATTTGCTCTATACCTTTACTCCTTAACACAGCTTTTATAAAGTCATATCTATATAAGTAAAAATCTATGTAATCATCACAGAACTTTTAATAAGTATCAACTCATAATATAACCTTTTAATTTAAAGAATGGCTTACTAAAGATATATCATTATCATATACATAAATGCTGTTTGTGGAAATGTTTCAAACTATGACTAACAATGTCTTACACAGAGGCATATTGAATTCTTTAGGTAAATGCATATTTCAGTTAGCATTATCAGAAGACTTTTCTTGATGAGAAGATTAAAATGCAGTTATAAAATTTATTCACTACCATTTACAACAGTTAAATGTTGGACAGAAATATAGCTGATATTTTGCAGATATAACTGTAGTTATAAAAATACTGTTACTGATCTCAAATTCCTTATTCTTTTCACCAAACCATATTAAAATTCTCTCATATTGACACAGTTAATTGAGAAAAAAGAACAACAGCAATTCATGTAATCAACGGTAATTGCCTATTTACTTTCCCTGATTAATTTGCAAAAGAGCTTCAAGTTTTATTCTGACTGGTGGCATCATTTTTCTCAATTTACCTTCTATAAAGTCATGCAGTTGTATTTTACAAGTCACTCAATTGTTTTTGAATACTTTATACTATGACTGGTGTAGAGATAAACCATTGGCTTTTAGCTCTGTGATATCTTTGTCAATACTTATTCTTTCTTTTAGAATTGCATAACACATCCAGAGCTCACTGAACTGCAATAACTTTGAGGTACAATAATCAAGATTGTAATCTTACTGTTATTAATTGAATCAAACTTTAAAAAATTATTTTAATAATGTCTTGAATAATTATTTAATAATGGCTTTACAGAAAAAATATCTGAGATAATATTAGCTCTACTCCTAAGTCTTAACCCAATACATGATAAATGCTGTTTTAACATCATAATGTTAATTTATGGTCTCTGCAAATTAATACACATTTTATAAGATGTGCTTCAAATTTCTTTATTAGTGCCAGTATACTTATTCTGTAAGATACTTTTCATTGTATATTTTAGTTCTTAAGCGTATTATGCATAATGTACACAAGTGGAATAATGTAAGTAATCTGTCAGGACTGAAAGTCATTTTATCATCAACTCATCTAGAATGTCTGATTCACCATGCCAGAAACTTTCTGCCTGACAGGAGCTACTAGACCAAGTGGAATTTAAGGAGAACTAATTATCTCCAGGATGAATCTATTAAATGTTGTCAAGTTATCAAAATTCTGTCGTTCTGTATGCATTTGTGCTGATTATTTTATATTCCATTTTTGCCAAGAAACCTAGTAAGTATGGATTAACTTTTACATGATAACTTCAATAAAGACTTTGAGAAATGTAATTATGTAAAACAGACTATTTAAGCAAGCTTAACAACATGATTCTTAATACAAATATCCATATCAAATAGTTCGTTTTTGCAAAAGTAAAAAAATTTATCAGTGAAATCAAACTTATCATTTCACTTAGCTGAAGGTGAATATTTTTTTTAGTTAAGCTGCAACTAAAAACATTTGGAAGCACATTTACACAGAAAGGTAATGCTAATTAATAATGGAATAGTTCATTTTGAAAACATTTTAAACTTGAGGTGGATCTAAAACACTGATTTAGAATAAAAAGTACAAATAGTTTTAATATATGTTTTAAAACAATAAATTTCAGTCAATCTTTTATTTATTCATAAACTATAATGAACAAATATAAAAAAATTCATACAAATTATTTATTGTTCTAGGAGGATGTAAGTGGCATTTAATGAAAGGAAAAGTTAAAGAGATTTCTGTTTTTTTCTGGACATTTTCATTGTTTTCTATTTTTAATAAGGATAACACATTTGTTTATTACACAATATTTTAAAATGATAAAAATTAAATATACAAATTACATTTTACATTAATCCTCACTGGGAAACCCCATATATTAACCCAGGATAGAGCACATGTAATGAGGAATTAAAGCGTCTGGGCAGCTGTCATGGAAAATCTATCATTGCTTTAATTCTTTGCAACAATGTGCTGGTAAAAGAAATGGGAGTAAAAGAGCCCTCATTAGCAATATTTGCTGGTTCTGTGGTGTAAATATTACTAACATGATCACTTTCAAGCTACCAACATGATGTCACTGAATGTAAAATTTAAAAGAGTTGTACAGTTGGCACACAGATATTATAGATAAATAACCTTGAGGACACAGAGAATAATATTTAGCAAAATAATTAAGGAATGATAAGTTTGCTATTTGTTACTTTCTGTAATATAATTCACTTAATTCTAAGTTTATATGTTATTTTTTAATATTATATTTAACAACTAACTTGCAAAATTCCTAAAAATTTAATAAATGGCTTTGTTAAGCCAGTACTGGTAGCCTCCGACCCACCATTGGTCCTGTGACATTTTGCTCCCTATGGTGGCTGTGTTCTCTCAAGGGCCCATTTAGCAGTCACTGTTAGCAACCCTGTCCCAAGTGAGGCAGAAAGCCAAACCAAACCACAAACAAATGTAGGGGTCAAGGTGAGAGAATTTTTTTCTTATTTAATTGCTTTCAATGTCATCTTTTGATGGCAGGGAAATCAAAACTATAAATACTTCAAGATTATGTGATCATTTCATAAACAAGACAAAACAGAGCGACATGCATTGTCTAACTATCATCTATCCACCATCTATATACTGTCATCCATCTATCTTAAAATGTTGTTTTTGTTTTGTGTTGTCTGAATTTGTTTTGTTTTTGTTGATGCTGTGTTCAATCAAGAAAACCCAAAATAAACTTCTGAGCAATGATGGAGACATTAGCAGTACAGGTGACCTTCAATCTACTGTGTATTTTCTTTCAGGGTAGTGTATAGAGTGCAGGGATTGTATATCCACGTGCCCTGTTTGGCAGGATGACAGACAAAACAGAGAGGAGCCTGCACGATCTACAGAGAAGACCTTGAATTCATGCGGGTAATCAGATGTACCTTTTGTATTTCTTTGGCCTAACAAAGACTGCTCAGGATTTCCTCAAATATAATAAATGCATGTCTTCTCTGTTTTGTTTTGAATGCAATAATTTTCCATATAGAATTGTGTGATGAGATATTTAGGTCTAGGTATAGCCCCTTTAAATGGTTTAATTTATGTAATGGCCTACATCAACCTTAAAAATGAGGCTGACTTGGCAACATCGAATCATTGAGATGTCCACTAGTGTAGAAAAGTGTTGGTAATATCTTTAATAAGAATTGATATAAATTTTACTTCTTTTTCTTTCATAAGAATTTATTTATTCTGTCATAAACTATAAGAGAATTGGGCAGTTATGTTCTTTTTGATTCATATTCTCTACCCAGAGATAAAATGCAAAGCACCAAAAGAACAGTCATAAAAAAATAGTTCTTCTGAACACAAAGTGAGGAGTTCCTTCTCTCTGTATTTCTGGTTTAGGAGGGACATGAAAAAGGTCATAACCAGCAAGGGAAAAGTCAGTTTGGGGAATTTCTGTGCCTTTTGTCTTTTATAAGATGGCTAGAAGTTTGCTTACAATGATGCTCCTGGACAACTTCTTTGGCTTTAGCTTTTTGCATAAAAAATTATGAAATTACAAGGAAAATGAATTCTCACTTTTTTTCTAGTGAGAAAATTTGGTCAAAGAGGTCCGTTAGAAAAATTTGTTTTCTCATAACTTCAAGAAAACAGTGATATGATCCAAAAGGTAACTTGTGTTTTCCATCATTATATACAAATGAAGAGTAGAATGCCCAAATTGGGAGACATTTTAAAGTGTTTACTTGATACACTACAATTGGAGTCAAATGAGACAGTTCTTTTCTAGAAAGAGTTTAACTTAGATCATAGTAAGGTTTTAAATGTAAAAATTTTTAATTTAAAAATTAAAAAAATAAAAGTTAAAAATTTAAATTAAAAATTTTAAAGTTGAAAAAAAAGAATGCTGCAAAGTTCATTCTCTCTTTAATTATAACAAGAGGGAAATGAATCAATAAGTCCACAGATGAATGCTATTTCTGTGAGAACTTAAACCTTTGATGTTAGTTTCAAAACTATTGTTATAAACCAGTGGCTCTTGAACTTCAGCATGCATCAAAATGACACAGATGCTGGGCTCCAGTCCCAGTTTTTGTTTGGTATATTTGAGAGGGAGACTGAGAATTTGTATTTCTAACTCATTTCCAGGTGAGATTGATGTGGCTGGATTGATTGCAGACCACATGTTGAGAACCACAGCTATAAACAGTATCATGTATTAAAAAAAGATATGACCACATGATATAAAATTATGAGAAAAATGCATGGACATGAAACTTGGCAGGTTCAGAATAGAGTGTGTGTGTGTGTGTGTGTGTGTGTGTGTGTGTGTGTGTGTGTGTGTGTGTGAAATCGATGGGGGAGGAGTACACAGAATATTCAACTATATTAGAAGAAAACATTTTCAGTATTTAAACAGTGGGTAGATGAGTATTTGCTGCATCATTGATTATAGCTTTGTAGGTCTTGAATATTTCATAGTTCACTTTTGAAAAAGGAGAAAAAAGTTTAATCACTAAATTAAGTTTTAAATTACTAAATTGTATAAAACAAATTGTTATTGATGAAGTACATTCTATTTGCCAAGATATAAAAAACTTAGCTTTTAAGTTTTTTTAAATCAATTTAAATAATATAGTATAAAATAAACTTAGAAATCCTTTAGAAATATAGTTATAGTTATATAAATTATACAATATAAAAAATATTAGTATTGACTTTGCTCTTCTCTGTTTACTAGTTTATTCAACAAATATTTATTGAGAGCCTACTATGTGTCAGAAACTATTTTAAGCACTGGTAATATAACAATGACCAAAACAGACAAAAATCTGGTTCTCATGGAACCTATTTTTCTATAAACATTGTTTTATTTTTGCTCAGTAGTAAGCAAAACAATCAAACAATAGGCCACTAAAGTTGACCTTGGTAAAAGGGAAACTAGTAAATATGAATTTAAAAAATAAATCCAGTTTTGAATTCTAAAAACAGCAGTGAAAGCATAAAGGTAATTCTAATGTATGAATTTACTCAGGCTATGCTGATAAGGAAAAGTGAGCCTTAAAGCAAATATATCAAGTTAAAATTAAAACTATTAGTTTAATCTAATTTTAATGTGTATGTGTATGTATGTACGTGTGTTTAAATGCTCTTTCTGTGTTTTGCTAAGTGTCAACAATCTAATACTTCTCAGAAAATTAAATCTCCTACTAAAAGTCAGGCCCTGCTATAGTTGTCAGACATTTAAATGTGCATGAGACTGCTCTTCCTTTCAATGAATTTATACTTCTATCGGAGATTTGTCAAATTGCTCTTTACTTTGGGGGTGTTGAATGTATGAATTTTACTGGGTGAAAACTGTGAAATAGTCCTTAGCAGAACTCCAAGAACCTTCCTTGCTCTTAAATTTTATAATTTTAACGCTATGAAAGCTCAGTTTCATCCATTTTGTTCTTTGCAGGTAAGATATGTGAATCTTAAAAATAAGAAGGGTCAATTATTTTAACAGCAAAAAAGGGTTTATTTGGAAGTGGCAGAGGAATAGCAGTTCGGGACAATGAAAGGCGTGGAAAATCATAGGGATGTCCAGAGAACAAAGAAGAAGAATGTTACTTTATAGATAAAAAGGAGGAGGTTGGTATTGGAGAAAAAAATGGGAATTTTAAGTGTAGTGGCTCCTGACTGGCTGAGTCATGACAGTTTCTCATTGGCTGGGTCTGTTGCTAGGACAAGAGAAAATCTTTCTTTCTCTGGCTGGACTAGTGAAGAGACACTTCTTGTTGGAGTCTGCAAGGTAGTGAGTGAGAGCTCCCTCTCCCAGACTTCCCAGGTCCACTTAAGTTGAGGGTTTCTTTATCCATTTTCACAAGTGTACTTTCCTATGTATGTACCTATGTAGAATGATGTTTGATAATTTTTAGCAGACTTCCAGTACACTGTCTTATTTGGATATCATCTAAACAGGAATTCAAAACCAATCAACCATTAAACCAAAGAAACAAACAAAACAAAAGCTCTGTTTTTTTTCCAACTATAAAATGTACCAACGGTCTCTCTGCTTTTTCTCAAATATAAAATCTTATGTTGTAATATATTTTCTTAAATGTCATTAATTATTGTTTTAGTTTACTCATATCTCCTTTTATATTAATCCAGAAAATGATATGCAAATACGAACATGTCTTCTTTATACTTTTATTTGATCTAACTGAAATACTGGCCACTAAAAAAAGGTGATTTGCCCAAATAGATTATGAAATTGCATCTCTAAAATAAACAATCTAAGGACATGTCTCATATCACATTTTCCCCCCTTATAACAAGTTATATTCTGTTGGTGTGTTGCAGTTCATGGCAAAAAGCTGGGTGTATTTTAAAGTTTTGTGATCTAAATGGGATCATGTTGTGCTCTAAATTTAATCCTTCAAACCTTAAATTATTTTTCCTTTGTAAGCAATATCAACATGGATAGTATCCATAACGTTTCTTAATTAAGTTTTAAACCCAATGATGCTAAGAACTATGTTCGGCATCCTTTATAAAATTTATACTCAGCTGTCATAGCAAACAAAGCTAGTTCTGGCTATGAGCATGAAAAATAAGTGAAGCTTTTTTTTTTTACTTTTAAAGTTTAGTTGTATATTTATTAATATGGTTATACAGTAAATTTCATGATTAGAGACATGGTGATACCAAGATTTCATGTAAAATTAAAAATATATTATTAAAAATAGTATTTTGATAGACTAATAAAGGATTGGGATGATAATCTGCGCCTTTTTACACTTACAAATACTTTTCTTTGATTCCAATGAGGAGATAGAGATATCACAAAGAAAGTTTTAAGTTCTACTTTTATTTATTTAGTAAGAACATTTCAGGTATGGATAGTCAGTCCATTAAGGAAGAGCTACCCAGAGCTCCTGACATACTTTGCTCCAAAACAGAAGTTATTCTAATTTATAGCTGTCATAGCAATCTTCTTGCAGCTCCAGTAAAATGCTAGCTTGTTAAGACATTTCTTGACGTATTATCACATTTAAAAGGTAAACTTCCCACTTTTACTTTTAAATCATTGTGCACATCAGATAAACTGAATTAAGACAAAAAAAAATTTTTCCTTTTATGTACAGGACAGAAACCTACTGTCAAATTAATTCTCAGAAACTACTAAAATGGATTCAAGTTCATATTGAGGAAACAAAAGTGTGACAATCTTGCCAAAGAGACAAAACACCCTCTCCTGATCTTTGCATTCTCATTCCTAAGTAAACAAGTTAGTAAAAAAATTAGTTTCTATCAAGACTTTTCCAGACTCTTTCTAGCTTGATACTTTTATTGGCAACCTCCTGATACCTGTGTTTAAATACAATATTTGATAATTTCATAAATATGAATGAAAGCAGACTCTCATTTGATTGCCCTTCTGAACATAATTATTTTTTCCTTTTCATCTTGTTTGTGAATAATAATCTCTGTATCAGCTTCTCTTTTAGATCACCATAAAGATTGTTGAACATAGTGTACTTTTCTCCTAGGAGATTTACATCCAATTTTCTGACATTCTCTGTTTTTTTTTTTACGAACATTACTAAATTGCATTTTCCAGTGATTGTGAATTCCACACTGGGATCACAGTAGCTCAACAAGAGAGGTTGATAAAAGAATCATCTTTCTCCATGCCCATTCCTAAAAAGGAAGGCAATGATTCTAAAATAAGCCAGTATTTACTTCTTTTCATTTATATTTATGCTCATTATTTTTAAAAATTTGAAATACATTTTAAAAGCAATAATAATCCCATTACAAATTAACTTGAATGACATATTTTTATAAAATAATTATATTTTCCAAAACAAAAATTCAGGAGAAAAGTGGATTATTTTAGATTCCTGTAAGTATCTTTATATCTAGCTTAACAGAAAATAGCTAGACTTTGTTTCCACAGTCTATTGTGGTATATTGTTTTTATTTAAATTAAATTTATTAGGCTGACATTGGTTGATAAAATGATACAGATTTCAAGTGTACAATTTACTAACATCATATGTATATTGTATTGTGTGTTCACTACCCAAAGTCAAATCTCCTCTGTCACCATGTATTCGACCCCTTCACCCTTTTCTACCTCCCCGTTCTTCCCTTTCTCTCTAGAAACCACTAAGCTGTTGTCTGTGTCTATGAATTTTTGTTTGTCTTGTTTATTTGTTGCTTTTAGTTTTATCAAAATGTAATCTGCATTGGTTAATCAGAAACATTTGACAACCTTGTTAAATTTATGTTTTAAAATTAATTTTTAGTTCCCCCAAACAGGTTATTGGAACCTACCTGAATTATAAGAACATTTGACCCAATCAAGATCCAAAGTAAGTGTTTAACATATGCCTCTTAGAATGAGCCTTTAAGTGTGTTATCTTTTCGAAATTCTTAATTGATAAACTCAGTTAAAAATGACCTCTATCCACTGATAGCCTAAATTAGAACCTCATACCCTCCCTGTCCTCTCCCTAGAACTCACTGCATCCCAGAAAGAGTTTCATTTCTCCACTCTCTAATGTTCTGACCTCTTCTCATCCTACCACTTTAGCCAAAGCCAGTGGAAATTAACTCATTCAAAACCAAATTCTAACTTATTTTGAAGATACGACTTTGCTTCTGAGGTTTGTTTTGGATTCTAAATTACAAATATCCAAAGGCCAGGTAAAATGAGAATCTGTGTACATATGATTCAGGTGCACCAACATGATTACATGTGGAAGTAACAGATTTTAGGGTAAGTGCCTAAATCAATAAAATAAAATTCTTTTTATTTAATTTATCTTCTGTTACCCCTCCCTCTTTTTCATCTTCATAGGGATTTTTTAGAGACAGCTTCAGGCTAGATAGCAATATTTTGCAAATTGTCATTAATGCAACATTAGTAGGTTGCTTATGTATTGAGTAAAGTGATACAAGTCTTCATCAATTTAGAATGGATATCAAAATAAATTTGGATTATTCTTATGGTTATATATCTTTTCATATTTCACATATAAACTTTATTTGACACAATGTAAGTTTACTTTTTAAAAAAGAAAAACATTTTAAACCCACAAAACATTTTGAGGTAATTACATACTCTCATTGTATTTTGCTAGATTTCAAGAAGAAAAGTAATAATGTAAGAAATATTTATTTTCACACTGACTCAATGTTTTTCTTTCATTGTGGTGTAGGGCTAATGCAATTTTCAAGAATTTTAAATATTTATTTTGTGTGATTTCCTAACACCAAATTGTATCCTCTTTGAGTTTCGGTGCTTTATAATTGGAAGCAATTTTGCAGCAAATTAAACTGGTTAGATTTTATAGTTCTTCTTTAAAACATCTTCTTTCCCAATCCCATCTTTTCTTTCATCAAATAGAAATTACCCACAGTCCACACACTATATTAGTTGATTTCTTCTTTTTATGAAACCTTCTAGTTACAGAGAAAAAATAATAATTTTTCTCCTAAATGTTCTATTATAGACTTGTCCTTTCATAGAGCATCTATGTTCCCTATTACTGTGATTAAAATCAGTTTCATGTAGTGCCAACAAGAAGATCACTTCTCTCCCTCAAAGAACTATTGTAAACACATAATCTCTTTTATTTATATTACTCCTACTGTATAAGGCCTCTTTTATGCTATCTCTGATTCTAGGGCACATTGTCATGTCCCGGGTCTTTATAGGTGCATAAGTTCTTTCATCTTGCTCCAATATTTACTTTAGAAATAGATGTGATTTGATTTTGACTTGTGTTGTCCACACTACAGACAGCAGCATCTGATTTATCAGGATCCAAACGCCCTCGCTGCCATCTGTGGGGAGCTGGCACATCCAAATTAGTAACAGTTCAGATTATAAGATCTTCTCTGACCACATGGACTCAAAATAAAATCTGAGTCCCTTCATAGCCTTCAGCACATTAGGAAAGTTTCAGAATGTACTGCCTTCTAGCCCTTTCTCTCTACTTCCTATAACTAGTATTTAAGCAATATGTTTTCAACACATTTTTAAAATATATTTTATTAGACTTCGCATCTTGGGCAGAATGCTAGAAATAGTTCCCTTTAGGGCACCGAGTTTGCCAGCTTACCAGTAGGAAGACTCCTCAGGAAATACCCTCTCCCACTACACCCTCCAATCAACTCTGCCCTTTAGAGGTTAATGCTCATATGTCAAAGGTCTGTCTTCTCACTTGGCAGAGCCAAGTTTGTGTTATTGCGTTTAATCCTCAAGCATAGTCAAATAGAAGTGGACACTCCTCCAATAGTTATGATTTCTGAAGGGTTAAGTGAAGATGTTAGAACCAAAGTTCAAATCCAGGTTTTACCAGGTTTTAAGTATCATTTAAGTTTTCTGAGCCTCAGTTTCCTCATCTTTAAAATAAGACTGCTTTATTACTTATGACATGGCATTGTTATAAGAAGTAAGTGTAAGATAAGACAAGGTTTGGTAAAAAAAAATGAATCTCTAATTATTTGCAATTATTGTCTTTTTAACATTAATATTCTTAGTTATTCATTCTCTTCCTCTCATTCTATGGGAACCAGGTTGACTAGTAATAGAGCTGTTTGCAAAAATGGGGGTTGACATGTATCTTGATAAAGGTCCAACCTTTAACATATTATTTTATTTTTATTTACATAATAGAAGTAAAACATAGTCATTATCTAATTTTGACAGTATTTTTGTATAGCACTCAAACATACCTATGGGGTTCATTACATGTTAAATTATTAATTAACTGGATCTTAATCATTTCATATCATGCAGGTATTTTTGCTAGAATATTATTTTGTTTTTTGAAGTATGTCATTTTGATATTTGGAGACATTGGTTGGGTTCTTTCAGGGCTAAAATGTGTCCCCCCCCCCCCCGCCCAAATAAAAGAATGGAATCCTAGCTTTTCCTACCTGAATATTCACTATCCTAAGCAATTTTAGAAATGGATTAAAATGTTAATGATTGCATTTTCTACCTCATTTAGTCTCCTTTAAACTACTATACTCTCTGTTGACTTTCTTTCACCTTCAGGTTCCCAAGAAATAACTTACTGCTTTTCACTTATTCACCAAAAGTAACTTTTCAGCAATATTCTTTCCTTGGTTTGTTTCTTTCTACTGGGCCTCCACTACTCATGATTTTATCCATTGTTTTCAAGCTAGCCGCCCCTTAAAACTAGTTCTAGCCTAGTTCTAACGTTCTCATCTGAGTTTGTCAAACACACTTCCATATTATTTTCAGTATGTCATAGGCACCTTAAATTTAGGATAACTAAACTAATCTCATTTTATCCCATACTCCAGCTCTTATTTTTGCTGTTCCTTTTGGTATTCATGGTGTTATCATTTTCCCAGTCAGTCAGATTTGAAAAGCTCAGTCATCACAAATACCTTATTTCCCATCATTTCTCACAAATAATCTATCTCCACATCTTACCTTTTAAGATAACCGAGCAGCTATTTCTGTTACCTTAGATCAAACATTGATTACTCTGTCTCCATTACTACAATAATATCCTAACTGGTCTTATCACAACTGAAGATTGGTCAGACTTTAGCAGTTAAAGGTGAAGAGGGGGTTATGTATAAAGGGCAAACATTACTTTGAAGACCAAGTGCTCATTTTGGGAAATATAAACAATAATAGACATGTTTTTACAAGTAGAAGAGTAATAAAATCTGAAAGGTAGCTGGTAGTAAACCCTTGAATCCTAGACTATTGAAAATGTTAGCAAGCATGCTTTTTCTCTCAGGTTTAGATTTTTTCTTTAATATCTATAGTACCTAGAAGAATGCTTTTTTAATGTTTTAAATGTTCAATAAATTCTTATTTCAAAAAACAATGGGAAGTATTACAAGTATATACTAAATTACTAAAATGCATATCGATTTATATCTTTTAAAAGTATCTAGGACACAGAAAATACATTTATTTTGCTTTGATAGTTTAAGTATTCAAACAATAATATAAATTTTAATGTTTTCTTTATTATAGTTGTCATATACATTATATACTTATGTATTTGATGAATATATCATAAGCATACTGACATATTGTACTATGTTCAAAGATAAGTTAATAATTAAGTTGAATTTTATTTGCTTTTAAGTTCTTATTTTTGTCCTGCTTTATTTACAGAATGTCCTTCTCTGTATAATATTTAAAGACACTCCCGAGCTAAAAATAGTAACTTCTGGTAAAGAATTCAGTCTAGGTACATTTATAATGCAGTGATTCAAATACATGTGGCTTTTTATTTTTTTTCAGAAAATATGAGATCATACATCATAGATTAATATTCTTTTCATGCCCTCACCCCACATCTATACACAAAAGTCTCGCGGTTAGTGATATTAATCCATTCCTGTGGTTTTGCAGTCCAGGGGAATGTAGTGCAGTGTGCCTCTCAGTTTAAAACAAAAAGGCGTGTGGTGTTTTTTGGCTTTCTGTTCCCTTGGTTTTCTGGAAAGGCCAGAATCCATGGGAGGGATTTTCTTTGTTTTCCTAATTATCAGCAGCTGGGTGAAACAGCATCCAAAAAGAGGGGGAAAGTGACACAGAGAACTTTAAGCCATGCAAGTAACAGGTGTTCCCAAGGATCAAGTTCTTAAACAACCTGAAGAGTCAGATGAGATGCACTATGCGGCTGAACTATCCCTGGTGATGGATTAAAAACACCAGGAATTTGCATACAATAGCTGATTTGCTTCATTTCCCAGTATGTTAAATGGATTTAACAATATAGCCGAAGGCAATTGTGGGTAAAGAAAGCGAAAGGTCTTCACCTGGAATGTCTACACAGAATAATTTTATTTTGGCTTGGTTTCTTACTCTTCCTCTCTTTGTCTCATCTTCATCCCCCAGTACACATACACACACACATGCACACGCACATGCACTTCTACACATTCACATGCATGCACACATAATCGCTGATAACTATTCTGACTGCTGCAATGACATACAGAGTTATTTCTTTTTTTGTAATTTAATTTGTACATAGATTTCTAGATATCAAAAGAGCACAAGAGCATGTCGGGAAATAGCTCCTTGGGCTGATCTTGTGTTGCAAGTTTCATTAAATTATTTAGAAAATCAACCTGAGTTTACAAGTGCGGATATAAATGTTAACATGACACATTTAGGCAAAGAGAAGAAGAAGCTATTAAGTATCTTCTCATGAAATATTCTTAAACAAATATAAGCACACATCACATTTATAGCAAAATCATGATTCCAGAGAGGTTATTTCAATGCTAAAATTTAAGCAACCTCTACAATCTACCAGAGCTTTTATAAGGTGGGTGAACTAGCCATTAAGTTTCAATCACTAGCTGGGTTCTTTTGTTAACATGTGAAAATCTGCTATCTTATAGTGACCAAGAGTGTATCAAAGACTAATTGGTGTTAGAGAAGCAGTGACGATAAGAAGAGATAAAATTACAAGAGTAGACAGATAAATAGACATTCATTCCTTGACTCACGTTTTCCCACACTTTAGCACATTAGAGAGAGCTAGCTCAGAGCCAGAGCTGGCCTCACCCAACCCCAGTTTTCTGCAAACATCTAGGTCTCAGCTCAGATCCAGGAGGGTTTAAGAAAAATTTATTTTTACATTGAATTTGAGATTAAACTTTAAACGATATATATTTCAATAACTAGAAGTTGCCCAAACATTTTGGAATCTGCTCAAATTTCACTAAAGGATAAGAAAGAATGACTGACAAAGCAAAAATAGTGATTATGGAAAAAAATATATAATCACTGAGTTGAAGTTGTGCATCCCTTCACTCTCATATGAATGAGATTGAAATGAAGAAACCTGGTAGAGACTTGAAAAATTCCTGAAATACTCTTGGATCTCTCTTTTACTTCCTTAACATAAATATAAAAGAAAGAATACAAACTGCCTGCATTTCTGGGCACAATGAAAAATCTGTATTTGAGACTACTGCTACTCAATGACTAGGTCAGAGTTTCATTTGTCATGTCATTTTTAATGTCATTAACTGTCTTGGCTACTCAAGTTTTCCATTTGTATCATGTGCAAGTTCATTTTCTGTATGAACTTTGTCTTTTTTCATTACTTTTATGGTATAAAGACAAAGGTATAACAAGGTATAAAGACAAAGTATAGTTTACTCTTCCGAAAGCACATGCCATCTTATGGTGGTGAAGATGATGGTGATGATGACAATGATGATGATGATGATAACGATGATGATGATTTTACCAATTTTTCTTCTTTAGATTGTTTTATGGGGAAGGGTTGTGACTGGTGGTAGGCACAATATTACAGTACAGTTTCTGCTAAGATTTTCACATTTAACTTTTAAGTTCAAGCTATCCCTATACAAATGTTAGTAAATAATAAGAGTGATTTTGTCAATGACCTGTTCTGTATAATCTGAATAATGTCTTGGTCTGTAAGTGACATCAATAGGAAGTATTTATGTCAACGAAATTTTTAATTAGTAGTATTTCCAAGGAAGACAAATTATTTTTATAAAGATTTTGACCAGACTAACTCTGCTTCATAAAAGAAAGTTTTTTTAATAAATGTAAAAGTTTGGGGAATATATGTTTTCAAAAAACTGAGGATTTACCTCAGTTAACCTAAAAACCCTACAAAGAGAACATGAGATTCTTTTTACCCTAAGTGCGAGAAGTGGAGACCCTACTGACTTACTCTTTATCTTTCTTCAAATTAAAGATCTGAAGACATTTTTATGTCTTCAAATTACAGATTTTTTTTTCAAATTACAGATTTTTCTCTAACAAAAATTCTCCATCTCCTGGACTATCCCAATTCAAATTTTTTTATTCTACCAACATCCCGAGTATAATATATCTGAATTTAAATGCGTCTATGAAAATAAAGTATACAATATATAATCCTGAGTGCATTCATATAGATTTTTAAATATATATTAAGTTCAGTCGTTTACAGGTTTAATTGCAGTAATATGGCTTCTACTATGAGGAACTTGGTAAGGTCAATATCTGACATTTATACTCATGTTAAAATTTTTATTCACAATATTGCTCGGAGTATTTTTTGCTCTGATTTTCCTGTCCCAGAAGTTTTCTAGTGTCAATGCCCTTGCTGCATTTTGGCCCTTTCTAGCTGCCACTCAAGATTTTACAGTCTTTGCAATTTTTATTTCCTTTCTGGCAGCCATTTCCTTGCATCTCAGTTCTTCTTCTCAGCACACAAATTGTCTCACTTACTCTTCAAATGACTTTGTTTTTCTAGCCTTTTATTCAGTGGTTAGCTAACCAGGCTCATTACTCCTTCTTGGTTCATGAACTGAATGAGCACTGTGCTTTCTTTACCTCAGCTCTAATGAACTTAATTTGAACTATAGTTTTTAGTTCTCTAACTTCTGCCCTTGCAAAAAAAAAAAAGACAACCATGACTTGAAGATTCTGGTTAATCAAAATATTACTATATTTGAAAAATGATCTAACGTAAATGTATCTGGCATCTGAGAAGAAACAATTGTACCTTCAATCCAACTTTCCTAAAACAAACAAACAAAAAAACAAACAAACAAATAAATAAAGGCTATAGCACTATTGTTTTTTATTCGGTCAACCAAATTAAGGCTGCCTTCCGTTTCTTTCTTTCTTTTTTTTTTCAAAAGGCTTGGGCTCAATAAAATGTACGTGATCCTTTGCCAAGCATTTATTTTTTAAAATTTTTAAGCCCATGGGTATTTCAAGGGAAATTCAACCCACATGTTTCTGATTCATTTACACTTAATTCATTAAAATGTTTTGTAAGAGCTATTTGATGTCCAAGTGCCTTATGAATCTCTTTATATGACTTTTTATGCCTTTTTTTCCTCAAAAACAGGAAGTGGTATTTTGCTAGGGTTTTAGACTCAAAAAGTGTTGAATTTCACATGAATCACATAAAGCACACCACAATGCTTATAACTCGTCTGGGTCATCTTTGCTATAGAAGAGCACCTAACACAGTAATCTGAATAGACTATGTGTGGTTAATGAAATTGCAAATTTCTCCAACACAATGTCAAAGTCTCCCAAAAGAGGGAGACTTCCAAAGTCAAGCTTTAAAAAGGCACCCAAAATGAATCCATTTAATCCAATATTTATATGAATGCGATGATTATTTTTTTAGGACAGGCAAAGTGTTATAGCAGAGACATCTAACATGTGATAACCTCAGGATACTGCTGGAGTCAATTTATTTAAATCCAGGTTTTCCTCCTTTTCTTCATCTCGTCCAAGAAAGGAAGTTGTATTAAAAAAAAGAAAAGAATAGAAGGGAGGGAGAGGTAGAGAGAGAGTATAAGAGATTAAGTAAACAGAAACTGTGTATGCACTAACAATAAGAAACACTAGCATAAAACATCACTTAGTCATGCTTTCTAAATGGAAAGGGAGACTTTTTTAACTAGAGGTATTTAGATAGAGGGTAAGCAGAATTTTCTTTGTGACAAAGAAATGTTGGAATGTATGTGTAATTAGTCTGCACTTCCTTGAATACACTTCCTTTACTAGCACAGCCTTGAGGACTCTCTAGAACTCAAGTTCAAGAGCAGCTCTGCAGGCTCTAAAACCCAGCACCCCTTCATCTCTCAAACCTACATTGGCTTAATTTCCATTGTAGGCAAATCTCATAAAGGAATCTAAATACCACTGAAAATAACCCACAGTATTACTTTGGATCAGATCTTCTGCAGCCAAAATCAAAGCAATCAGAAACACAAATAAATTTATAGAAAACTCACTCATAATCAAATGGCTGATCTCTCCAGGGCTGGACTCAATCCTATGTAATAAGTATGAGATCTCTAAAGACTTCTACTGTTCATGTTATCTTATAAACACTTTTCAAGGTAGTTCTTTCAGTTTTAATTTTGAATAGTCTAAAATAGTTATTAGTTGATAACAAAACAAAGTCACTAACCAATTGTGATCAATATTTTTTTATGCACACACCTTTAGAAACACAAAATATATGATTTTGATCCTAGACTATGCATGAGAGATTCAGAAAAGTAAAAGACTCTAATGCTGAGATCCAAGTAAAGGGTATTAAGGCCACAATTAACATACGAACTGAAAGAAACACTCATACTCCTCATTGGAAAAGAAAGCTAAAGCAAAAACCTTTGAAGGACTCATTAAGCAACGCTGATGTCTAAAATGATCACTTAAATGTAAAATGGAGTCTAGCTCAAAAAATGCTACTGAATCTCATTCAATGTGGAAGTCTATTAGAAAGACAGGGCTGCATTTTTTCTTTGTACGTATTGTTGTGTTATTTAGCACTGCTTCGTAACAAACAACCCTAATATTTAGTGGTTAAAACAATATCCCTTTCTCATTTTTCACAGATTGAAAGTTGGCTAGGTGGTTTTGGTGATCTGTGCCAGCCTTGCCCAATCTCTGCTAGGTTTGCTCACACATCTGAGGTCAGCTGGCAGACTGGCTATGGGTTGGCTGCTCTGGAAATTCCTGCCAACATGATCAGAATTACCTCCTTATTCTCTCTTTGCTTCCAGCAAGCTAGCCTGGGCTTGATCTCATAGCAAGAGCAGAAGTCCAAGCAGAGAACAGAATCTCCAGAGAGCTTTTTCAAGGCTCTGCTTGAGTTGTATTTACTAATATCCTTTTGAAACTCTCATGGCTAAACCTGGTGTCAGAATGGGAGGAGCTACAAAAGTTATAGCAAAAAGAGATGGATTCAGAGATGTTGATAATTTGAGCCACTAATACAATTGATCTGTCATAATTATCTAGCAAAATTCTTTAAGTATTTTTAACAAAGAAAACCTTTCTCTGATGTTTCTGTGTGTTAGCATGGTTGGTGATGCATCTAATTATCACGAATTCATCACATTTTCCACTTTCTTTATTAAAATTTTCTATATCTTATTTTTTTTAAAGTCAGACAGTGAAATTGCTCAAAGTCATTACAGTAAAATTATTATTCCACTTTTATTCTTTACGAAAAATTTCTCTGATTCTCTAGATTGATTTATCTTTCTATATTCTCTCTTACCTTTTCTTTAATTTCCCCCAAACTTATTTCTTTATTTGAACATTATTAAGTGGATGTCTTTGTTAAACTGTAGTTACTCTGCAACAAGGAATGTAGTTTTTATTTTTTATTCCTAATGCCCCTCCATTTAGCTAAATTTCTGGCATATACCAAACACTCAGTGTAAAGCTAAATCAACATTAGTAAACATGGTGGGAATATGAAAGGTATGGAGGCTAAAAAAGGAAAATTACAAAGAACATATAAGATGAATCATCTGGGATAGAAAGGAATGAGGTTTGATATGAAATCTTAATATAAGGAGACATAATGATGCAGAGAATGAGGGCAGGGAGACAAAATATTAGAAGTAGAATGAATAGTGCCTGAAGTAGAAGAGAAAGTTGTAATAGAGACAATAAAAACACAATATACCGATAGAGGGGTAGCAAAAGCAAATAATAAAACTGAAGTTGTCTTTATTTAAATCCAGAACACTTGACCTACTTATTGGAGCTATTATAATTTCTAAATAAAACAAATGCATGGATTGCAATAACTAGAGCATTTACAACATTCTGCCAAAGCTTTCAAATAGTGTCATGTAGCAAGCAACAGAACCAAAGTATTACAAAATGCCTAAATTCAGCATTTGGCTAGAAACCTACTAAAGGTGGGGCAGATTGCCTTTAAATAGAAGTAGGTAGTCTTTCTGTACCAACTGTGCTTATTGTAACATCAGCACAGTTTCCATTGCCCCCAAACCATAAATGCATTGCATTAATATCAGTCAGCATTCATGTATGTTCTTGTCCTCTTCAGTCTCTCATAATGTATGCTTTTTTTTTTTTTTTAGGTGAGGCAATCGTTGGTTGACCTCACAGATTGCAAGAACCTTGTCAGCTTACAACCTCTTATTTTTTTATTTTTTACACCTGGTCTTCCTAGTCTTCTTAGGTGGTCTCCCATTGAAGTACTAAGTGGGCCCGACCCTGCTTAGCTTCTGAGATCAGACGGGATTGGGCTGGTTCAGGGTAGCATGGCTGTAGACATAATGTGTGCCTTTTACATAGACCCATGATTCTGATTCCTTCATAGAAAGTAAATCTCAAGAGAAAACGAGTATTACAGGATTGATATGGTGTCACAACTTTTTATAATACCTTAGAAACATTTATTAATCATTAGCTGTGGCCAAGGTGCCATCCTAAGCTCTTCAAGAAATATGACTACATGTAAAAGAAGATATATTTCTTCAAGAGGATTGTAATTTATTGAAGGTGAGAGGCATAAAAGGAGCTAGAATTCAGGACAGTATATTAACTTTTACAGAAGGGAGGGAAACATTTCAATAGATTCCAAAAAAATTATGGCATTATTTTAACTGGAATCATTAGGGGTGGTTTCGTGTAAGAGTTAGCATGTGAGTTAGAAAGAATTTTAACAGGAATGAGTGGAAAAGAAAAAAATGTTGAATAAAAGCAGGTAAGTAGAGAATCAGGTGAACTAGGATGGCTAGAAAATCAGCTTTACTGGGAAATTGCCTTGGAAAGTTGAGTTGGAGCTGTGCTGTTGAAAGCCGTGCATGCCAAACCAAGTAATCTGAAGCAGTACGTAGTTCACTAGACCATGAGACAATAGCACATACTTCTGAAAACAGGAGAAATACGGTATTTTAGGTCTGTCTTCAGTAAAATTCAGTCAACACGTTGAAGTGTTAGATCTCTACTGCGCTAAAATGTAGGAATTCTAAAATCAGAATCTGTGAGTGAATTTCAAAAGTTCAAGAACCTCCTGGAATTGTCTAAAAAGCGTTTGATGTAAGCATTTTCTGGGGCAAGTTTCAAAGCTTTCATCATTCTCTCTAAAGAACCATGGTGATTCAACAGTTTAAGAATCAGTGGGATCCATTAGGAGATAATTCTTGAATAATTTCATGTTTTCCCCATGGTCAGAACTTTCTCAGCAAAGAGCACTGGCAATAACTGAAGGATAAATGAAAGGATAACTGAATGTCAAAAAACCTTAAAAATTAAAGTAGATACTTCTAGGAAAATAGAGACTTAGCATTTGTTTGCATTTCAGGGTGGTAAAGTAGTAGTAGTAGCTTTCTTCTCCTGTCCCAGAGAGAATTTGCTTACACTCCAGGTCAAAGACTTTTTACAATTATTTTCTTCCTCTTTCTCTTTCTTTTTCTTCTCTCCTTCCTTATTTCTTCCTTCCTTCCTTCCTTCCTTCCTTCCTTCCTTCCTTCCTTCCTTCCTTCCTTCCTTCCTTCCCTCCTTCCTTCCTTCCTTCTCTCTCTCTCTCCCTCTCTCTCTCTTTCTCTGTCCCCCTCCCTCTTCTTCAATCCTTTCTTTTTCTTCTCATTCTCATACTCGCTCTCACAACTGATTGGACAACAGCTCCTTGTAAATACAAATTTTTATTATTTTTGTAGTTCCACACATGTGGTACAGACCTCACTGCATAAACAGGTGATATCTGGGTTTTACCACATGTCCCTATGGCAGCACAAGGAACCAGTACAAGCTGCTCTGTGAGGTGACATTTTTCTTCAATCTGAAAGTCTTGAAATCATATGTATATAAAACTGCAACAGACTAACTTGTTAGCTTAAAGGAAGTGACATTTCAGATTCTTCACATTTTTGTGTTGTACAGAATCTAGCATAAATAAGATACCAGAATAATATTGACTATCAGGAATAACTCAGATTGTTTCCATTAAGACAAAGATGGCTCAATGTTCTAAAATCTATTATTGTAATAATGTTATTAAATTCTGAAACTATTTTATAAAATTTTACATTTTTAGTAAAACAACCAAACCTTTTAGTAAATTAAAAAAATAAGACATTTTAACATTATTAATAAAAGCCACTAGTAGAAACCCACTACAAAATTATGCTTAGTAGAGACAAAAACAGACATTTTAGCACACTAAAGAGAGAAGACCAACAGCAGTGAAAATGCACCACAAACATACATAATAATAAAATGTCAGAATAGTAGAAATCTTTCTAACATAGTAAATAATAAAACACAAATACATGCTGTTATGATCATCTAATTTTTTTTATTATTATTTTTTTATTTTAAAGACAGTATCTTCTAGAGTTGTTTCGGATTCATAGGAAAACAGAGCAAAGCACAGAGATTTTCTGTGATGGCCCCTGCTCTCACACAGATACAGCCTCCCCTATTATTTACATGCCCACAAGGGTGGTATATTTGTTACAATTCATTAGTCGTACCCAACATTGGCATGTACACAGCATTGCACATTGACCTTCCAGGTCAAAGACTTTTTACAATTATTTTCACCCAAAGTCCATTATCATTATCATTATCACCCAAAGTCCATGGTTTAAATTAGTGTTTAATCTTGGTGTTTTACATTCAATGGGTTTGGACAAAGTATAAAGAGCTGTGTCCACCATTACAATACACAGAATATTTTTATGTTTTAAAAATCATTTGTGCTCTCCCTTTTCATCTCTCTCTACCCCCTAATCCCTGGCAATTACCATTGATCTTTTTACTACCTTCATACTTTTGTTTTTTTCTGAATGTCATATAGTTGGAATCACACAGTTTGTAGCCTTTTCAGATTGGCTTCTTTCACTTAGTAATATACAATTAAGTTTCTTCTGTGTCTTTTCATGGCTTAATAACTCATGTTTTTTTAGTGTTGAATTTATCCCCTTGTTTGGATGTACTACAAGTTCATCTATTGAATGACATCTTGGTAACTTCCAAGGTTTAGAACTATAAATAAAGTTGCTATAAAAATTCAGGACAGGTTTTTGTGTGAACATAAGTTTTTAACTCTTCTGAGTAAATTCCAAAGAGAGCTATTGCTCTATTACATGGTAAAAGTATTTTTATTTTACTAAGAAACAGATAAACTGTCTTCCAAAGTGTCTGTACTATTTTACACTCCCATTAACAATGAATGAGAGTTTTTGCTGTTTCATATTCTCACCAGCATTTTGTGTCTTCGATGTTCTGTATTTTGGCTATTGTAATAGGTGAGTGGAGGTATCTCATTGTTGTTTCAATTTGCATTTCTCTAGTGACATGTGACATGGAACATTTTTCATATGCTTATTTCTCATGTATATTTCTATTTTGAGATGTATATTTTATAATCTTTGGTCCTTATAAAAGTGAAGCTGTTTGTTTTCTTTTCATTGAGTATTAAGAGTGTTTTATATATTTAAAATAACAGTCCTTTATCAGAATCATCTTTTGAAAATATTTTCTCCCAGTCTGTGGCTTGTATTTTTATTCTCTTGAAAGTGTTTTTTGCAGAGCAGAGATGTTTAATTTTAATGAAATTCAGCTAATTCTTTCTTTTGTGGACCATGTCTTTCTTTGGTGTTGATATAAAAAGGGTCATTGCCAAACACAACAAGCTCACCTAGGATTCCTCCTATATGATCTTCTATGAATTTTATAGTTTTGGATTTTACATATAGGCTCGTGAAGCATTTTGAGTTATTTTTTGTAAAGTTTGTAAGGTCTGTGTTGAGATTCTTTTTTTGCATATTGATATCCAGTTGTTCCAGTAATATTTGTTGAAAAGACTAACTTTGCTCCATTGCATTGCATTTTCTCCTCTGTGAGAATCAGTTAAATATATTTATGTGGGTCTATTTCTGAGAAGTTTTTTCTGTTTCACTGATCTGTCTATACTTTTGCCCAAACCATGCTGTCTTGGTGAAATTATATGCATGTTCATCAAAAAATTATTCATTGAGAGCAAAATTTGGCAATATAACTTTTAAGAGGGAAATAATAAAATAAATTAGTATATATTTTTATACACAATAACATAAATGTACAGGAAAATCCTAGAAGAAATAACCTCTGATAAAGTTTTATTTCAGAAGGGAAAAAGAGAAACATCATAATTAAATTGGGATAGGAAATTTTTTTGTATCCAATGTCATTGATCAATTTCAAGTCTTTGGCTTCACCCATGGCCTTTGGTCTAGGAGGGGGCACCTACCCCAGATACCAAGGTACATGTACTCAGCATGTCTGCTGATAACAAAACAGGAGAAAGATTTTCTAAAGCCTCCAGAGAGTCACCAGGCAGACACAAGCCTGAGAAGGGATATCCCCATTTTGTAGCAAATGCAGAAAAATAAATAATTCAAGTGGGACTTAGTTGTCACTGAAAAAGAAGAGTCAATATGAGTGGATTTGATATGATGCCACTTAGTCAAGAGCCTTTAGAATGAAAAAAATGTAGTCCAATCCAGGAAAACAACAGGGCTATTTTAATACCTCATGACAGTCAGCTGTGACCTAAGGCTGTTTCTCTAAGTGCCAGTAGACAATATCCCCCCTTTTCCCTTAGGCACATGAATAATAAAAATTTCTTGTTATTCCTAACCTAGGGGACCATATCAACCATTGTTCATTTCTTTTAGCCATATCCATATAACTTTTCATTTCTTATAATCTTCTCCTGAATTATATTTTAGTGTTTTAAAATGATTAAGAATCTAAATAATAGTATAAAATAATAAAATGCATTACATTGTTTAATATTATTCATACTGCTTCCAATGCTAAATATCTGAGATCCTAAATCCTATTGCTAATTTACCATTCTTTCAAAAATTTGGCAATTCTTGAAAGCACAACAAAATAATATTTAATATTCTGCATGTACTGAAAATCATCATTTTCAGAAAATTTTTAGCATTAATATAGTTGACAATTAAAAGTCTATTAAACTGTCATGAATAATTCTGCATTCATCTTTTGATAGTTGGTTATACATGCATGGCAAATAAAATAATTGATGGAGTATTAAACTGTTTTTGAAAATTGCGTATTAGCTATGATTCAAATTAATCCATATGACATGATTTCATTTGAGAGAAGAAAATGCTAGGATTGAATAAGAACCAATGAGTGATGTGTAAAAATGGTTTGTATTTAAGTATTACTTATGCTTTCAAACCCCAACATACCAGTCAATTTTACAATAGCTTGTATTAAAAAGCATTCTAACTTTCAAAGAAAATCGGATGTAGAACAATTAATTATTCTTTCTTTATCATTGTGTTAATATCTCCTACATATGCCAGTTATTGAGTAAGACAGATTTGGGGTGGGGAAAGAAGTCATCATAGAGCAAGTGCCTTAGGAGGGAAAATTATAGATTTTAATGAAAAAATATTGTGCTTACCTTTTAATTAACTGTATTTCCAACTTTTATTTAAAATTGTAAGGATATATTAGATATTAGAACAAAGTATTTGTAGATTTGTAAATTTTGCCTTTGAAAAGTATTCAGATTTTATTAGAGTCTGAAACCCAGTAAAAAAGATATTTTTCCATATAAAGTAAATGTATTCCCTTCTTCTGTTACTTCAGTGCTATTCCATATAAGGAACTCTGGCTTTCTAGCGCTTGTCTGTTTTGTGGAATTTACTACATTTTCTCACCATTAAATATTGAGTCAGTTTCATTCTTTTTTTCCCCATCTCCTCCCCATAATTCAAACTCCTAGGATGTGTTATCGTAGAACATTATCCTTCAACGTATGCAGCAATGTACAGGGTTCTGTATGCCATCTTTGATCTTTCCAAGCTAAAAAATGCAAATGCTGTTATTAGGGATCACTTTGAAAAGATCTTAAATCATGGGTAATTCCATCTCGTTGCATGAAGAATGCTATCTACAGAAGCCAGGAAGGTGAGGAGGATGCATAAAAAAATCCCCAGACACATGTGTGTTTATTACAAGAAGACTGCAGTATCTGAACACCCATATGCATTCATGTCTGTAGATAATAATAATATAGATCACTTTATAGCTTCTAAAATACATTCCAGAAGCATAATCTTATGTATTATCCACACTCCCATTTTAAAGAACAAAACAGTAGTTGCAACACTTGCCTCCAGACTCACACATGTCCTCACCCTCACCATGCTAAAATCAGTTGTAAGACCATTCATTCAAGATTTGCCATGGGATGACTGAAAACCTATTCTGATGACATTAGTACACTACCCATTACATAAGACAAAGGATGGAAGAAACAAAGAGAAAGAGTTTATTTTTAGAGAATATAATTGTAACTGACATTTTACTCATCCATCATCATCCGTGGGAAAACGAAAGAGGAGACTCTGGGAATGTTATAGCATACTGAAGAAGAATAAAGTGAGTTATGTTTTTTTACAATGGCACAACAAATGAATGGCTTTCTCAAGCACTCAATTTAAGAACATGCTTAGCTCATGTTACTGTACAAAAGATCTCAATTAAGATGGCCATAAGAAAGGAAATGTAACTCTAACAATGGAGAGAGAGGATCTGAAGTCTAATGGCCTGCTTCAAAAAATAATAACTGGAAGGTCCTAGAAAGGATACCTTCAGTGCCCTTCAGTGGGCTGAAGAGTAAGTCTACTTTCAACATTCACCAAGTCCAGAGAGCACCAAATCCATGATGCAATTGCACCCCACACATAAGTCTATATTCATTATTTCAATATCACCTGACCTGGTTCCTATTGGCAGCCTGGGCAGCAGAGGGGAAGGTAAGGTAGGAAGTCACTGCACTTGCTCCTTCCACTAGAGGCTCTTAGGCCTATAGGTCCAAGTTATGGGATGCAGAAATGTTAAATAGAAACTTGCTTTGCGTTTGGATTTCCACACTGGCCTAGACTATAGTTACTGGATGGGTGGGACTTTTCTTTATGCCAAATCACAGGTATTATTTACTGACCATGTAAGTGTCAGGAGTGGTATGTCCTGCTGGAGATTTTATTGAATAAATATTATTTAGGATGGAGGGAAATAAAATAAAACTGATTATGCCACAAACATATTGAGAGATGGACATTTAATGAAATGTGGGGCTTTCTCATAAAACTCTATTTTCCGTATGTTCCAAAGGTAAATATTATTGAAAATGTTAGGAATTTAAATGTTTTATTTTAGATAATATATTCTAAAATTAAAATGTCAATGTACATACAGTAGAAAAATGAAACAGTAAAATATACTGTCAATGTAAAGGCATTTTATCTGTTATCAAGATATGAACACATCTTAATAAAATGTAAAGTTTATCTAAAAAGAGTCAGAAAGCTCAAATTGCTCATTATATCTCCAGCATGTGGCAGGTATTGGATATTCACAAACCCAGTCCTAATTATTTAAAAGAAGACAGCAGTAGAATTTAACAGAATGAGGCAGCGAAAAGGACAAGCAGTACAGTTTTAAGATTTTAGTATTATTATTTGGTTCAGATTTGAAATTATATTACATATTCCCTTTGAGTCTGTTAGCTCGCGACAAGCAAATACACCTTACCTTTTAGAATGATCAATTAAAAGTATTTTCTGAGAAACTATGTTAGGCCAGGTATTATATTCAGGCTATAACTCTTTTACTATTTGAAATAAGGTTTAACCAGAAAGTTTACATGGCGTTAAAAAGTGACCAAATATTTAAAATGACTCAAACTGAGTATGCTTTGTTTAGTTCAGGTCTGTTAAATATCAAGGGTGGAGATGCCAGCCTTGCATAAGGTCAGCACTTAAATCGGTCAGCTATCTCGTACAGATAAATACCAAAGAGGCAAAGATGCCGTTTTAAACTAAATGGTCTTGGGAAGGTAAAGGCTGGGCCTCCTGGAAGCAAACACACACACACACACACACACACACATGACCTCCCCATCCTCCACCATACACACACCAACTCTCTTCTCAGGACATAATTTCTTCAACTACCAATATAAGCATTTGGAGAAAATAAACATGAAGGAAAATAGGGAGATGTCAGCGTTAGTGATTGCAAAAAATGCCTATATGACTTGGCTCTTCGTAAGTGAAATGCCTGGGTTAGGGACAAAGACTGTAAGACTGTGCGGGAAAGAGAGTTTAATTATCACCAACCCTCATAGCAAGGGACAAAACAAGCACTGTGGGATTCCAGATCCGTCAGCAACCTCTTTTACAGGTCATTCATCGCAAGGCCCTTGGACTTAACAAGCCCTGGGCCTCTCCCACTTCAAAGACCACAGGAAAACCCACCTCTTCAACAAAAGTCTCCTTTCAGCCTAGGTGGAGTGGTTTTTTTTTTTCTTACTTCTTACTCTTCATCTTGGAGGTTAGTTACTTCCAGGGTTCACTGATACAATAATCTTGAGCCACAGAGTCTGAAACCTAAACACTTATGAGCAGACTTTCTTTCATTTAAAATGAATAGAAAAAGTTAGTGTGATCCAAATGATGTCCTAGGCGTTGATTTTTATGAAAGCCTATAAATCAGAAGGTGTAGCTGTTTAATCTGGTTCATATTCTTGCTGAAAAAAAAAAGTGCCCTGTAATAATAGAAAGTGAAAAGGCAGTATTTATTAGTAATTGCTGAGCTTTAAGGACTCCTGATCCATCTGCATGACATACATTCTAAGAACCCAAAACACATGTAGTATAAATCGATTGCCATAAAACATTTATAATCACTTTTCAGATTCTCTTAGAGATGTCTCGGTGTCAGGAATGTAATATTTATTTATTACTACTTATTTTTTCTTGGCCCATTTCCTTTGTGTCTTTTCAAGAAATATTTGACTTGCACTTTTCCCTTTTTATTTAGATATAATACATAATATGATTCATAACTCACCACATGACGAGCATGTTCTAATCTTCACCACATGAAATAGATGCTAAAATTTACTCTATTATACAGATGAGAAAACTAAAATAGACAGTAGTTAGGTGGCCCACCCAAAGTCCTACCACAGAAAAGAAGTAAAACAGGACTCTCCATCAGCTGCTACTGTTTTTTCTCTTCACAAATGTTTTATGCTACCCACCTTCCAACAGACTCCTCCTCTATGACCCCTTTTTTGATTCTTGGACTCCAAGTCCTTTGCCGCATCCCTTAGGCATTGACTGTGTCATTTATTAAAAATGGATCGTGTCTCATTTTCCACTGTCAGTTAAGTGAGCTAAGAACTTCTACTCAGCAAATCCCAAATCTCGTGTCATCAGGATCTAAATCAAATGTCATTTTTATGACTCAAAGCTTAATAGTTTCTTGGTTTTATAGCCTTTTCAGAAGCATCAAAACCGGTATACATAAAGAAAAATTTTAAATGTAGTTTTGAATACCAGAGTCCTGATTTTAATACCAATGCTTTACATTTAATATTTGTGTACATACAGTATTTATTATCACACAGAGTATGAAGAAAAACTGAAATGATTTGTTCATTTTCAACCTGATGACAGTTATCCAAGTCATTTCTATCAAATGCGGGCACTGATTACAGTAAAAAAAGAAGGTTTCATAAGGACAGTTTGCTGAAAACAAAGTCAAATTCTTTTTCTTTGATATGCAGAATGAGAAACAGAAATAATTAAGAAAGCCTTATTTATAACTTTAGAGATGAAGGATGTCTGTATCAACCTTCCTTTTATGTTAGGGATAAGAACTCTAGACTAAAACAGATTTTTTTTCTTCTGGCACTAATCATAATTTTCTCAAAATTTCCAAACTCCACCACTAGATGTCATGCAGAGACCATGAAGTAAAATATCTTGACATTTTTCCACAGCAATAAACCCAGTTTTAAAAGCTGAAATATTTAAGGTGGTTTGGGAAATTTTTAAGCACCAGACATTAAAAACACAGGTCAATACAATTTATTTCCCCTGATGCATGAACATACTTTTATGTCAAAAACATACAGAATGAAAAGTGCTATCTCATTCACTGCAATGTTTTATTTCTAAAACTTGAAAAATCAATGCAAGTAGGTTCAAGAGAAAGGTTCGATAGCCTCCCTCAATCAGTAATCATGTGATTTACTCTGGTAGGGACTCCTTAGAATCCAACCATTGGAAAGAAAAAGTCATATATCAGAAAGAAAATCAGAGGATTTGGAGTCAGGAAATTTTGGATTAAATACTGGCTTAGCTATGTGCTAATTGAGGAAATCTGGTATAATACTTAACATCTGTGAGTATCTGTTTTCTGGTCTGAAAATAATAGCTAGGAAGCAGTGATTGTGAAGATTCAATAAAATGCCGTATACCTATCATTTGGACGAATTCTTGACATAATATATGTTCCTGATAAATCTAACCAATTGTTTTAATTTAGTATTATCTCTAAAATTAAAATATAATGCAAAAATGTTATAATAGAATTATTAAACCAATATAAGGGACTTATAATTTAAGAAAAGGAGAGGCAAGGATGGTTCACCTTTGAGGTCTGTAGGGAATTCAGTCTCAGCAGATGGGTAGGAGTTCCTTGGGAAGCAGAAAAAGGCTTCTAGGCTATGGGAATGGTGTAAGTTTTTCTTGAAAAGAAAAAGCAAGTATGCTGCTTTTGATAAATGGCAAGAGATTTGTTATACCTGAAATAGGACTTGATGGTAGGTGAGTTGTATATGTATAATCATGACAATATGATTTTTTTCAACAGGGTGAAAATTATAAAGATTCATCAAAAACATGTTGAGGAATTTGGAATACCTTTTTAGTGGGGAGATGTAATAGTATATTTTTGAAGGATTTAAAATTAGATGAGTCACAGAATTAGATGCATGCCTAATAAAGATATTCCAGTTTCCAGGGTATAAACTGTATTTAGGAGTCTAAAGTTAATTGGTTACAACAATGGGTTAGGGCTTAACATAAGGCAGTGTCAATGCGATGAAGAGATGGAGTGAATTTGGAAGGATCACATAGATCCTTATAGAAAATGCAGAGGATTTGATACAGGATTCATTGTTTTTGTTTTTCATTTATTTTCTTGGGGAGTAAGTGAAAAATATTAACTCAAATGGTGAAGAAAAAGAGTCTCTGCCAGTATAAGGAACTTTACTCCATTAGATTATTGTCCATATATAATTGGATTTTAGAGATAATTTATAAATTTGGGGGTTAGCGACTGATATTGAGAGCTGAAGCCACTGGAAGATCAGATTGCTTAAAAAGACTGTACTAGAATGAAAATAGCATCTGGCTCTAGGCACAGGACCATTTCAGAAATTAGTTAGTTGAGAAAAGACAGTCTGTAAAGAATACTGGGTGTATAAGCAAAAAAAGAGAATTTCAAGATAATTCCTTGGTTGTTTAGAATTGGATAAGCCTACATTAGTGGGAAGAAAGGAGAAAAAGATAGAAAAAAGGAGAAATTGACTAATAAAATTTCTCAAGGAGGTGAAAGGAGATTGTATCCAGACTCAGACAAGGCTAGTTGGCAAGATAAAGAATTCCTCCCAACACATAATTCAAAATATAAACTATAATAAACCAAAATAAGTATAAGAAAGTCCAACAAAGTTTGCAGAATAAAAAATTAAATATTCAGCCCACCACCCCACAAAAATAGTTTTGAATCAAGAGAAAACAAAATAAAAATCATGTCCTTTATTAAAAAGAACAATGCGTCTTAAAAACTTCTCCCTAGCACATTATATATGTATATATATGTATCACATGCATATACACACATATATACATATATTATGTATACTCATATATATAACATATATAAAATGCAATATATATCTGTTTTTGAAAAATAAAATCATAAAGAATTTATTTTTTATACATTTTTTGCTTAGATCAATAAATCCTGAGTCAAGTTGCGAAAGTTTTTCAAACATTTCAACACTCTATGTAATCTTATTTGAAAAAAATAAAGTTTTTTATGAATAAATTTACAATAATTTAAATTTTTTGATATTTAAAAATAATATTGATAACATTGCTCTAGAAAACTAAATGTTAAAGATAACATTGAAATAAAATATTCTTATGATTAAATAGTGCACTAAAACATATATATTTAAATGCTTCATATTTTAAAGCCTTTGATATTAAGAATTTGAAATTTGTGTTGATGCATATAGCATAGGATGAGGAAATTTTAAACATAAAATAAGAAGCTAAAGAAAATTAAGAGTTTAGCAATAAAGGGAGATGTTGAGGTATGCAAGTGACTTTTTAAGTGTTCAGACTTTCTTAGTTTTCAAGACACTTTCCAAATCATAAACATATTTGACATTTTTGTAACTCACTGAAGTCACTGAGTATTTGATAGGATTATATACAATAATTATGTTAACTACACATAAATTAAGAATCTTTTACTCCTCAATGATATATGTTTGCACCTTAGATTCTTACTAATAAGATTTTTTGACCCCTTCTTAAAATGTAAGAGTAAAGGAAAGCAGAGAAAACATTTTATTTCTACTCAGAGCTTGATTTTAAATATGCACACCCTAACTACGTAATCCTGTACACAAAGATCTCATTGTTTACTTTCATAGCTGCTGCTTTATTTAAAATTTTGTCTCTAAAGTTTATATTTGGCAAGACCAATCATGAAAATAAGCTGGTTTATATTTTTCATATCCCAAGGTGTTCAGTGTATGTGTATGTGTATGTTTTAATTTCTTGTGGCTTATCCAGATGAAGGTATTGGTCTTAGAGACATGGCACCTATGTAGGAGTGTTTATGTACAGTGAGGTGGAGATCAACCGTGTCCAAATTCTAATTAGATCACTTTAACCTTGGTACTGTTGAAACTGTATAATTCTTCAATTCCCCTACTCACTCCTTTTCTCCAATCTTGCTTAGAAAAGCCTTTAAGTTCAACTTAGGTGTATTTATTAATAAAATCATTTATTTTCAGTTTTTCAAAACTCATTGGAAGCAGAATCCATGTCCTTATAAATTTTCACAATAAAGCGTTTGCTTTTATGAGCGATGTATATCTAGATGGTGAACATTTGGTAACTATGGTAACTGAAATGTTTCTGAAAAAATATAAACTTATTATTATTATTATTATTTTTGAGGAAATTTGATATTTTCCTTTCCTGGTACTTCAATGTTCAAGCTTAGAAAAGAAATATGCTTTTTTTTTTTATGTTCACCATTTCGGTTTTTCTTTTTTCCTTAATTATTCCCCAGTCACATCTCTGTCTCTCTCTGTTTCTGTCTCTGTCTCTCTGTCTCTGTTGTTTCTCTCTCTCTGTCTCTCTCTCACACACACACAGATTTAATTTGAAGCTGCAGAAATAAAATTGCTGTTGAAATTTGCCAGCATCTAGTTCACATGAGGGTAAGCAACCATAGTACTTTCCCATTTACTTACAATTCAAGAAATGAAAATGTTTAAAAACTAAATTTCCCTTTGTTTTTCTTATTTCTTTTTTCTGAAAGGTACATGACAACTGAATATTTGTATGGCTGATTAATTGCAAAATGTCACTTCTTGTATAGGTCATTGCATAACGATTCAGTCTAACTTCAAAGTCAATAGCTTTGAAAAAATAATTTGTACAACAAATATTCTGTGATACTAAATGGCTATCCATTATCTTACAACTCAGATTTATTTTTATTTGGTATAATTTTAGGGTTGAATGTGCATCATTCACACATTAAGTCTTTGAAAATGATAATACTAAGTATGATATACTTCCAGCTATCATCTTGTACGAGATCTTACTGTCAGCTCAGGAAGGAGGTTAACCTCAACTAGTTTTGTGACTGCAGGTGGATGCCACTTGCAATAAAATAAGACAACAGAACAATATGTAATTTAATAAAAAGGAGCCAAAGATAGGACAAGAATATCCCATCATTATGGCATAAGGCATCAAACTTTACTGGGTGTGTGAATGAGACAGAGTTGGTGAACAAATCTGCATATAGTGAACAAATCTGTTAGCAGTGAATATAGAGGCAAGACGAGGAAACCAGAATGTTCATGGCAGTCATTTCATGGAATTCCTAGGACTATTTTTTAAAGGTTTGATCACTTGAAATCTAATGGAATGTGTGAAGCACTGAATTTATTAGAATATTTATTGGACATAAAATGCTCATTTTCTACACATTGCAGAGAAACGAAACTAAATTTTAATGTATGTATATAAGTGTAAATAATTGAACAATGCACACATAGACAAACCACTCTCTAAATACTGCTTTTGTTTGCAAGGAAATAAAGATAAAATTTTATCTTTTTTTCTCTTCTTTGATTAAATTAAAGCTGATGGAACTCAGTGTAATTTGCCATCATGTTTCAACGTCTATCTTTTCTTCCAAGTTTTCTTTATAAGATAGCTTTCTCTTCTGTTTTCAAAATTCTTGTCTCTCTTTATGTCAGAATAGGGAATTAGGATGCAGATCTCTTTAAAATTAGAGGGCCATTATTCTGCCTGGCACACTGACCTGTGCAATTTTCCTTCTCTTCGAAGAACTTTTAAAAAAAAAGTTTCTTGCAAAGCAATTCTGCTGGGGATGGCTTTCTGTTTTTATTTGTCTGAAAAAAATTATATTTTCCTTTACTTTTGAAAAATAATTTAATAACATACAAAATTTTAAGTTTCTTTTTTCCTTTCAGTATTTTAAATATTTCGCTTCATGCTTTCCTTGCTTACATGGTTTCTGATGAGAAGTCTGCTGTAATTCTTATTCTTGCTCCTCTATCAATAAGGTTTTTTTTCTTCCTCTCCTTCTAAGATTTTCTTTTTCTGTTTGTTTTTCTTATGTTTATATATGATAATTCCACATGTATGCATTTTAGTTTTCATCCTGTTTCACGTTCATTGCGCTTCTTGGAGCTGTGATGTGATGTCTCTAATTAAAATATTTTTGGTCATTATTGCTTCACATTTATTCTGCTCCATTTTTTGTTCTTTCTCTGGTATTTCAATGATGTATATGATATAGTTTTCAAATTGTATGGTAGTTATGATATTTTCTTATTTATTTTTTCTTCTGTTTGAATTTTAGTTTTTAAAGTTTCTATTGACACATCTTTGAACTTACTGATATTTCTTCCATATCTAGTCTACTCTTGAGATCACTAAAGATATTCTTCATTTTGATTACACAGTTTTGATTTTTTCTTATAGCTTCCATTATTCTACTTCCATTATACACTTTTTCTGTCATTTATTTTTTTCATAAAGTTTTAACTTGTGAATCATAGTTATTTTTAATTTTTTGTATAATAATTCCAAAATCTGTGTAACATATGAATCTGGTTTCATATGCTTTTTTTCTTTCTTCAGACTGGGTATTTTTTCTTACTTTTAGAATTTTTTGCAATTTTTTTAAAACCAGGATGACATATTGATAATAAAAGCTGATGTAAAAGTCATTTAGTGTGAAATATAATAATCTAGCTAGAATTTATTTTTTATTTAATGTTTGCTGTAGCTATAAATGCCAGAGGCTCCAATTTTACTGGTGACTTTATTTTGTCTCATATGTTGCCTTAGGGCTCCACTAAGAAACCTTTCTAAGACAGAGTTTGTGTCCTTTAGCTCTTTCACTTGTAATTTTTTTTTGTTATTTTATTGGAGTTTTGTTTTTTTGGATGTAAGGTGTAGGAGAGGGGAAGCTTTCTACAATTTGACAATACTTTCCATAATTTTATGATACATCTTAGTCTTTTAGTGGGCTGAGGCTGTGCCCTGAATTGTGTGACCTTGACAGAAGTTTTCTAGTTGTTCATCTCTCTTAGGTGAGAGGATGGGTAAAGCGGGTGAAAGTAGAGAAATGTGGGTAAAGTCTTTCCCCCTGAAGAGTAGAGCTTTATTACAGCAAATACTCTAGGTGTTTTCAAAACGTTTACTTTTCCCTCCCCCTGACAAGAGTTACCAAGGAATCTTGGCTCTTCCACGTGAGAATATAGTAAGATTCCTAGAGGTGAAACCCATGAAAGTCTGTCTAATTCCCCTAACACCATGGCTCTCAGGAATGCCTCTTTTATCTCATATCTCAACTTCAACAATTCATCAAAACCATCACTTAGATGTTCTTACCAGTTTATAGCTCCAGTGACTTCTGCTTCAAGTAAGCAAATCTCTGCTGTTGATTCTCTGTATTTGCCTCTGTCCTCAAATATCAGTGTGGCAGTCTGTTCTGTGTCCTCAGTTCTCTGATAGGTCCAAGAAAAGTTTTTATTTTTTGTTTCTTTAGCTTTTTTTATTGTTGTAATTGTAGGAGTAAGCAAAACTTGAATATTTCAGAATATAGACTAACGGTATTGATAGATTATACATAAATAATTAAAGGCTGTGTTGACTTAAGCAATTTGAAAATGAACTTTATGGGAAGCTTTTTGTTGTTTATAATTTTCTTTAGTACACAATAAATCATTCTTTGGTGGACTTGATCTAGTTTCATTTATCAGGCAGTTCTATGCTGTGATTTTTTTTAGTGTATTTTAAAGTACATATTTTGATAAACATTTCTGAGGAGATTGGCAAAAGAGACCTTAAATTAATAAAAAAAAATCTCTTAGAAGAGAAGATAATCATTAAAATACTTTGTAGATGGGTTGTAATAACATTGACAACTAGGTATTAAAGACTTTTTCTTCACTCTGACAATGAACCAGAGATCAAATCCTCAACCCAAGATACCAGTACATCCAGTCGATATTTTTTCTTCTATATTACAGGTTTTTAGGTTATAAAAATGTGGCTAGAATACCTACTATCAATCTTTGGATAAATTCTTAAGGAAAATTCATCAAGTCTCAGATAAGTTTGAAAGTGTATCAACAAAAATGTGCCCGCCCTACACCAGAAAAAGTAAATGCTTTAAGAAAGGCCATATTAAACACGGAGTGAACATGGAAAGTATGTAAAAATACTAGAGGAAACATAAAGACAGACATAAATAACAGAAAAGACAGAGGAATTACATCTAGAAGAAAATATAACTAAAAGAGAAAAACAGAAAAAAGTTTCCTGACAATGTTTCATACTTTGGAAACTCTTAAAGAGAGTGAAATTTTAATGAGAGAAAATTTTAAATATGAAAGGAATAAAATTGCAAATGAGATGAATGAAGAGAATGTAGAATTAAGTGACTAGAGAACCAAAGTAACATCATTACAGAGCTAATTAAGTAAAACAGATTAGACAGTTTGGAATATAAAATTAGAAATTAAAGAAAGCATGAACTAGGCTCAGTGAAAGAAAGGGGAAATAGATGAAGTAATTAGAAAGACGTTAAAGTCCATAGTATATAAAAAATGTTGATCCAAAATAAAAATAAATAATGTAATGGAAGTGAAAAATCTAACAAATAAAATTAAAAAAAATAATTATATAATAGTAGAAAATATTTCTAAAATTGAAAATAATTCTGTAGATCAAAAGCACACTGTTTTCAAGAAAGTCATTAGAAGACCGACTTCATGACATTCTGGTAAAGTGATTGAATTGCAAGGATAAAGAAAGAATTCAGTAGGTATCCAAGAACTTACAAAAGGAATAAATTTGGTTGGGCTCAAATACCTTCATGGAAAAATGGAGTGCCAGAAGATAATAGAACAATATTTACAAAATTCTAAGGGAAAAGTATGTCTCAAGAATATTATAACCAAGCATGTTATTATCCAAGTACAAAATGGCAATACTGGCATAGTTAATCATGTAAAAACTGAGAGAATGTTGTTCTTCATCCCATCTTAGAATGAAACTATGTAAGAGATGAATAAGGAAACTATTTTAAAATATCTGAATAGTGAAGACTGAATCCATGTATACATGAGATAGAGAGTAAATAATTATGAGAAATATTTTCTATAATTTAAGCCAATCAATTCATTAATAAAAAAGTAATACATTTAAAAAATATTTCTAACTTTTAGATTAATATGCCATAATACAATTTTTAAGTTTCTTAATGCATAGTTTGGAATATGGTTAAATTTTACAATTCTGTTATGGACTTAAATTTTTTGTTAAACATTTTTTATAATCTGAAGGAAGACAAACAGTGATATAAACATTACCTAATTTTGTGAAGTATAGAATGATAATGGAATTTACTGGAGCACTTGATTTTTAGGAAACATCTGCTTGTATATACTAACTCAGGTATAAAGATTCTAAGGTTGATAGATGATTTAGAAAACAACATAAAGAAAGCTCTTTAAAATACTTAACATGGTGTGGCAAGCATCCCACTCACAGAGCTAGGCATTAATACAGTGGATGTTTATTTAGAACCCAAAGATGCAAGGTCCTATGCTAAGCTTATTGACTCTTTCTATCCTGACACTCACATTGGACTATAAGACTTTTACATAAATGGTTTCACACGAAGGTGTCTCATTCGGTTCCTTAAAGTTAGCACAGGTATCATGTACTATGAAATTCCCATGAAGTCTGAAATGCCTTTCTGGTGTAGCTGTTTGGCTAAAAATGGCAGAAAAGTTGAAACTTTAGTGGACTCAGATGCATTGCTAGTTTCGAAGAGGCAAAGGGGAAGGTGGAAGCATTGTAAATCTGGAAAACAGTGAAGGCACAGTGAAAAAAAATAAAATTAAGTTTATTAAAATGCTAACATGAGTTCACAAAAGAAGTAATAGAATAAAATAGTAGACAGCTCGGCGGAATTAGGTTCAATAGTCAAGAGTCTTGAGTGCTTGTTAAATACTTCAGGCTTTTTTTAGTACCGACAGCATAATCACTGCAGATTTCAAGTGTGTGTATAGGATCAAAGGAAGAAAAAGCTTTTGTGAGGTTTATCGACCCGCAAAGGAGGAAATTGATAAATAAATGCTTTTTAAAATTCATAGTCTGGATATAACTGTTTCCATGAAGACACTGAAAGAAACAGAGACTTGCCTTTTTATTCTCTTTTTGAGGCACATAAATGCTTAAATTTTGTCAATTTATTGAATTATTTTTTCTTTTCTGATTTTTCTCATTTCTTTAATCATTCAAAAGTGACTTTCCATCTCTAGATTAGTTGAGTATTCACATACTTTTTTTAATGTTTCTGATGATTTCTAATCATGCTTAATTCTTTAGTCCATCAGGTATATATTTTTTAAATGGTTTTAAATGAGAATATATTTTATAGCTATTGTAACATACTCAATTGATATTCCCACTTTTCCCTTTATACATGTGCTCTATCCTTATTATTTGTTACGAATTTTTACATGGGAAGATCTATTTCCAAGACATATCTTTTTTCGATTCTGTCTCATTGACCCCTCCATGTTGTGCTTTCTCTCTATCTCGCCATCACTGTGTAAACTATAATTTCTGGTTTAGTTGCCTTTATGCTTAGATATCTTTCTACTCTTGGTTGCAGTTGGGACCAGTAGCATCATTATCTCCTGGGACCTTATTAGAAAATTTACTTTTAGATTTTAGTCTGACCAATCGAATTAAAATCTGCATTTTAAAAAAGGTCCCTCAATAATCTGAGTGAGCATTAAAATTTAAAAAGTGCTGCTTTAATAAACTACAACTTTTTGAAAGCAAATATTATTTATCTTGTTCATCCTTGTATCTTCATCTCTTTGGACAGTGTCTGGTGTATAGCATTTTCTCAACACATATTTAAATGAATAAATAAATTAACTACTTTAATAAGATAAAAATATATTTGCACATTACTTACAAACATAAACATGTCCATTTTAATGAAGTAAACATAATTTTGATGAGCCATATGTGTGTTTATGAATACTATTAGTGCTGTTGAAAAAAGGAAGTGTGGAGTGTGATTTATCCTCATTTTTTGAAATTTTGTATAACTTGATCCCTGGGCACTTATTTTTACCACAGCACCCAATTCAACCTGAACAAATAAAAACTGAGAATAAGACTTTTATTTTGACAAAGGCATGAAAGACTATGGAAACCTGACTTCATGAAATTGCACATCAACCTCCCATCTCTCTGATGATGCATCTGTTCTTTGTATTCCCATTGTCATTGTCCTTATTTCTTTGGTCGCACTCACAGTGTCTATTTATCTATCTGGCTGTACAGTATAATGTTGTGTCCTCATAGGCAGAGACACCTTACAATGGTTTTTGAAACTTCCACCTGAGATTTTACATTTACTGATTTATTTCATTCTTATTAGAAAAGGGAAACTTTTATAAAGATTGTAGGATACTTATAAATATTTTTATTTTCCCAGTTTAGTCATTGTTATGCTATTATCAAAAACAGTTTTAATACTCAGTTTCTCACTACACGTGAGACATCAACTCACATTTATTTTATTATTATGAATTTTGCAATAGTCATAAAGAACACAAAAAGTATGTTTACAGGATTAAACAATTACAAAGACTTTACACTTATTTTATCACTTCATCCCCCAAACAACTCTTTAAGATAAGATATCATTATGATTATCCCAAGCATATACAAAAGTGGAGATAGAAGTGACTAAGTAATTAATAGGTTGTGGAACTGAAACCGAATTTCTAGTTTCAGACTGCAAATTTTAAAGTATTTCTATTGCATAATGAGATAAACCATACCATGCTCAAACTAGAAGGTTTAAATTATTCCCTCACAGAAGGAATTTTGTAAACAATATCAAATAGAAAAAAAAACTTTAAAAAAAAATTTATTATGTTATGAAACTACAATAAATATATTTTAAGATAAATTATCAACTTATTAATAAATCATTTACTATTGATTCATTAATTTTCTTATATGAGCTCATGTATCCTCATAAGGCAAGAATAATGTGCAAAAGATTTAATTTGAACTTTACTTAAAGAATTAGTAAAAATATTAACTGTCCTCATATTTAGACACTTGCAAAATTCCAGACAATTTCTGTCTGTTAGAATAGTAGATTTAGAGTAGGCCTTGGGTGGGACTCATGTATTTCATAATTTCAAAGATACCATTATTTATTAAATGGTTAATTTAAAATAGTATATTTAGTGGGAACACCAATTTCTTGAATATATGCTAAAATTTTAAAGTGGCTTCCATTCTCAGAGCAATCTCACAAAAGAAGAAATCTAGTTTACTCTGCTACCAGCACGAAAGGGACCAAGCCAATCAGGGATACATTTGCTCTTTACGAAGAATCTGCTGCCCATTTATCCATTTTAGTGCATCGTTTAGAGAGCACTGCCAGTGCTCAATAAAGGGAACTGAAATCACCATCATGGCAACACAAATTGACTCCTTATGCAGAGAAAAAATAATTCCCCAACTGCTGATAGACAATATAACATCTCAGATTCCATGTTATTTCCCTGGAACCAAAAGTAGATTAAATCATGTCCTGGTTAATTGTTCAATATGACTAAGGGCTTTAATGTATCAACTTGTCATTGAGTAGATAAATTACTCAGAAGCAATCAACATAAATGGCACTGTTGTCATAATCACTGCCTAAAATGAGAGGTTTTTCAAGTTCAGATAATTAAATGCACAACCAAAAGTGGAGATTAATTCCATCAGAGAACACAAAGTACGCAGGGTGGTTCCACAGTTGGTTGGACAGCTGGATGGTATGACCCATGTGTGCCATATTTTCCATCTCTGCTCTTGGCTGTACAGAACATGTCATCTCTATGCAAGTCCATATTGGCATGATGGCTGCAAGAAGTCCAGGCATCGAGGGAGACATGATCATAACTGTGTCCTCCGAGAGGGCAGGAGAGAATTTTCTCCCAAGTTTTCTTTTATTAAAGAAGAAAATTTTTTTACATGCGGAGCCTTCACCTTGAATTCATCTACTTTATTTCTTTATTTTTTTTAATTTTCAGGAGCAATTAATTTTGTTTATTTGATAATAATTTATGATCACAAAACAATGCAGTTCCCTGGTGTCTGCCCTCCTGAGAACTTGGGAATTTTCTGCATTCAGTTGGTGGTTTAGGAAAGGGAGTTACCGATGAAACAAGATTGAGAGGATTGATCAATAACACTCATATTACCTACACGCTCACAACTCAGTCTTCTGGAGCCATCTAACTTTAAGAACAAAAAAGAATATAAAGAGCTGGGTGTTTTGGAGCATGAGAAGCAAGACTAATTACCAATTAGCCATATTTGGCTCAGCGGGTATTGCTTGTTCAAATAAGGTAGCCCAGGAAAGCCTCCATCTGCCTGAAGAACGGGAACCGGTGTAGCAGAGACTTTCAGATCACTCAAATATCTAGTCTGTATCTGTGCTTCTGAACACTTTTCTCTCTCACAGTTGGATTAGTTATGTGACCGAGTGGTGGCCGTTGGAATGTGGGAAGAAGACATATATATTGCTTTCACGACAGATCCTCAAAATTATCACAGTTACATAATTACTCTTACTTTCTCTCCTGTTTTCTGTATGACCAAAATTAAAGGACTCTAAGGTGGTGGAGTTTCCCAATGGTAATTGAAACCTCAGCTTGGAGGAGAACTGACCAGGGCTGCTGCTTCCCAACTGTCATTGGACTGTGACATTAGCAAATAAGACAAAACAACACAAAAAACACACAAAAAACCTCAAAAATGTAAACTGTATTATGTTAACTACTTTATCATGTGTTATATCTTTGAAAGCAGCAAGTATTAATAACTTTGACCAATATTCTAGTTCTATAGCTATCAGAGAGGATTATGTTTTAGGAGGAGGCCTTGAAGCTGGATCAAGTTTGGTGTGTTAGAGTTTTCCAGGGTATCTGGAATGGAGTTGAAGGAGTAAACTAGTAGGAGATGAGGTCAGGAGATAAAATGAGAATCACATTGTGCCAGGGTTAGATTTTGGCATCTACTCTGAGTACAAGGATCCATATCAAAGAGAGATAGGATTTAACTTTCATTTCAAAATGATCATGTTGGCTGCTTTGTTAAAAACTGATATAAGAGGTGAAAGCAGGGCCAATCATTAAGAGGATATTGCAATAATACTGGTAAAAGGGATGGTGGTTTGGAACAAGTGGTATTGGTGGAGGGATTAGATATGAGGTATGAGAAAAAAGTATAAATGAAGGATGAACTTTAGGTTTTCTGTGTCAGTATGTGGAAGAAAATATTTGCTGTTAACTGAGAAAATGATTTCAAGCTTTTATTGAGGGGAAGGAGGAATGAGGAAGACCGAATGTTGACATGTTAAATTTGAGATGCCTTTAGACATCCAAGAAAATATTTAGAACAAGCACATCAATCTGGAAATATAAACTGGGAAATTATCAGTAGATAGATAATATGGGATTAGAACAGTGAATGTTTTATAAAGTAGATATGGACTGAGTTCTAGGCACCTTAAATTCAGAAGCTGTAGAGTTAAGTGAGATCAAGCAAAGAAATCTGAGCAGAATCTCTAGAGAGTAGGAAAACAATGCAGAAAGCAGTATCCTGAAAATCAAATGGAGAACATGTTTCAAGGAAGAGAAAATGTCAACTAATTTAAATACTTCTGTGAGGTAGAGTAAGATGAGAACCACAAACAAACTTTAGCAATTTGAGATTGCTTGGCAGGGCCTCTCATGGTGAAGCCATGAGTTGAGAGCCCTACAGAACCTCATTAATGAGAGAATTGTGGAGGAGGAACAGGAAACTATTTGAGGAGTATTGATTTATATAGAGTGCATTAATGGGGCAGAAAATGGAAAGGAATCTTGGGATCTTAGATCAAGGAAGATTTTTTTTCCTTCTGTAAGCTATTTTAATATAAAATTAAAGGTATTATTTTTAAAAGGAAAATGAAGTTGGTGATGCTTGGGAACATGAAGGTAAATTCTAGAATGGTATAAATGTGATCTAGTGAGGAAAGGGTCTCCTGGATAGAGAGCATGGAAAAAAATCCTACACTGTGGCAGGAAGGCAAACCAAGTGTTGGGCCAGATACAGGGAGTAATGGTTTTCCTTGTGGGGGCTTGTACAATTGTGTTCTAATTTTTAGTATTTTCTTTGTGAAAAAGAAACCAAGGTCATTAGGTGAGATGGAGATAGATATTTATAGGTAAAGAAGGAATGGGGAAAAGATTGAAAATCAACAAAGGAAGAGAAAAAAATCAAGGGAGAAGGTAAACATAGTATTAATGATTATCAATAGCACCACTTGATGTTCCTGGTCAGTAATTTACAGTAAAGATGGGCAAGTATTTTGGGTTTTACCATGTATGGATGACAAGTGTAAAGCAGGCACAAAATGAATTTAACCAGGGTGAAGATTTAGCCAGACTCATATGACAAAGGGCGATCAAGGCAAGGGAATTGAAATTGCATGTTAGGAAATGAGGGAAGGCTCAATGAGGACAAAGGCCTTGTTTATTTTGTCCACTGACATGACTTAAGCACTTAGATACATGCAAGTGCTCATAAGCATGAGAAAAATATTTGTAGAAGGAAATCTAATGCCTTAAACTATCACTTGGTCTAGAAAGCACATGAGAACAGGAAGAGATTGAGAGAGAGAGAATAATGGTAGAATTTATGGTTTATAAGTATTGGAGACTTAAGAGATATTTGAACATGAGTAAATTATTTACCATTTTACAGTTTTTTCTTTGAAAGTAAAATTGCAGTATATATTACATAGAATCACTGCAATAACTTGTGGAAAACACTTAGCAGAGTGCCTAGCATATAGTGAGGACTCAGGATATATTCTCTCATTGTTATATAGAGGGGAAGATGTATAATTTTCACTTTAATTCCCTGGCTTAAAAAATAACTTGTTGGCATCATAAAGGTCTGGATATTCCTATATATTATTATCAAAATAGTACTTTTATGACTAAAATTAAAGACAACTTATTGAATTGAGAGGAAGAAATAAGTTAAATGTACTGTCCAGAAACTTTTAAGAAAATAAGAGTGCTTTCATTATTTAAAGTCTAAATTCACATAAGATTATCCTCCAAAACGTTAGCACCCTATTGTAGGTAAAACAGTCTTAGAAGTTTCTTTTCTAGGTTATTTTATCAACATGTGTCTACAAGCATCACAAACTAGAGCCAACCATGGCTATTGACGGCATCAGCTTTAGCAGAATGTATTAGATTCTGTGTAATTAATACAGATCACCCTGAGAGATGTCCAGACTGATTAGGATTGTACAAGTACATAAGAAAGCTGTGTTCTTCAGCTTCTTCTGCTCAGTTGCCATCTCTCCATCATTCACTTTTAATTAAAAGATTAGTGAATAGTTTTGAAAAAATAAAACAAGGGAGGAAGTTCCTGTCTCCGTCTATGGTTTCAGGGAGTAGGTTGTTAAAAGCAAAAACTTCTTGCCAGAAAGAGCCTTTAGGTAGAATACAGATCTCATCTTTTCATACGCATGGCTTTTATCTTGGCCCATGTAGAAAAGTTATATCTGTAAGAAATAAATGAGAATTTCTCTATATTTAATATTTTAAGATAGGTAACATGTTAATTTTCTTTTGTGTATTTGGTCTCTTTTTTTGATGTGCTGATATTTAAGGTCAGGTTCTTGATTGCAACTGAGTTTAGTCTCTTGATTTTTATTCAGGTTTGGTAACTAGTAAACTCAGTTATGTTTAACTGAGCAAAAACCACTTAGGTCAGGAGGGTATAAAAATTTTAGGGTGACTTGGAAAGCGTACTGAATTATAAGACATGAGACTTGGGCTTCCATTGGGATTCTGCAACTAATACATTGGGATTTCTTTTTCTTTATGTTTTAAGTAAGAAGTTAATTTTGAAGGTCTCCAGTAGTACTCCAATGTGAATATTCTACAGGGTCTACATGAATGAGGATTGATTACTGGAGTTGATCTAACAATTTTTTCAGGTGTATCATAGGTCCCAAAGAGACTGAGAAAGAAAGGCTAAGGTCAGGTGTGTGTGTGTGTGTGTGTGTGTGTGTGTGTGTGTGTGTGTGTGTGTGTGTTTATATTTGGAAGAGGAACAAAGGGAAAGTCTAGAGCCAACTCAGGGGCATTAGCTACTTTCTAGGCAAGAGATAAATATCGAATGATTTAAAACACATTTTTTGTCAGAAGACAGCTGAGGAAACTGAAGAGTTTTCTTCCCTCAGGGATAGATTGACACAATTCTGCTAGTGGTCCCTAATCTTGACTCACCCTCACTTTACATCCACAGAGCCTTGAAGACAAAGGCCAGGAGGAGGCATGTTTCAGAGATGCCTCAAGAGATATTCATATCAAGTCACACACACACAAAATAATTTATTGAAAATCAAATTAATTTCAAAATTTTTTTCACTCTTTGTGATTAATAGGCATGAGTTTGAGTAGTCCTAAACTGAAGAAGCCATTCCAATGACTCTTTAAAAAAAAATCTACATTGTTATTTTACATGCATTCATACAAAATGTTAGTATATGTAATACTTAATAATTCTTATCTTAGAGCAGACAGAATAATAATGATTTATTAGGATATATTTGAATATCAAATATATTTTTAAGGTTATAAATTTTATTTTAATGCTAAGGATTAAAATAAATAGACAAAAACATACAGTGATTCAATTAAAAGAAAGGTATTTTCTGCTCATGTAAAAATATCAAGGAGGAAGGGAATGGCATTGGAGTGGCTAGACAACCTTTCTCTACACGTTTCTCCAGCTGATTGAAACTGTGTCATCTTCAACATATCACTTTCTAAGTTATCCTGTTTGTTATCTAGGATACTGTAGGTTAAAAGGGGAAAGAACATGGAGGAACGTTTCTGGGATGTTTTCATGGATCAAGTTCAGAAGTGATGTAATATCACTTCTTAACATTCCATTGATTAGAAATCAGTCCTATGGATGAGCCTAACTGTAAGGAAAGCTGAGAAATGTTAAGCTATGGGCCCAAGAAGAAGAAACAAATGTGGATTTGAGTGAGCAATTAGCAGTCTCTACCACGAGCATTACATATGATAATTCTGATTATCACAAATAAGACAAATGTCAGCAATTTATTAAACAACTTTGATTACTAACAATATTTTGAAGTATTCAATGTTTTAAGTAGACCAGTGATCTAAAAAGTTATTGTTAAAAATAAAATATAGTAAAAATGGAGCTTAGACCAGGGAAATTTTTATTGTAAATATTTATTAACTTCTATGTTTTATTATTGTTGTTATTATTGTAGTTGGAATAGTATCAGTAATAGGGGTTTTAATTTAATCTAGTGAGATATTTTAAACACATATATGTACAATCTGTGTCATATATATATAATGATATTGTAGTCATTTTGGAAATTTTACTTTATCTCCTCTATTAAGATTGTAAATTTATTCAGTACAAATAAATGTAATGTCATTCTTGGTATTTAACACAGAATGTAATTTTCATTAATAAACAGCATGATGATTTTGTGCAATACATATTTACTATTTTTTTTAATAAAAAATATCAAGTTCTACACAAGGATTAAATCTCTCAATAAGGAGTCACATCGACAAATCTAAAGACACAAATTCATTTAAATTTCAAATTAGAACCCCTTCAAATTGATCATGTATATTCTAATTTTATATTAATAATATTAAATTCTATTTCTATCTTCTTAGAAAAAATACAATATATCAAATAAAAATGGTTGTTTCTCTATCCTGAAGAAAAATTGAAGATTGTGGAATTATATTCACTTAATTTTACAACTTTCAGTCAAGTAAAAAAATGTATTTTCATAAATATTAGTTAAATAATTTTGAGAAAGCTGAGAAATAAAAAAAAACACTGAATAAGTTACACCAATTATAAGGAGTTTAATTAATAATGGTTTGTTAAAAAACTCATTAGTTATGAAAAGATTTTTGAGGCTTTTATCAAACCTTAACATAATAAAATAAGAAAAAAAGATAGCATTTGAAGTATCTTCACTGACAACTAAGAATAAAACTTAAACTCATATTTGCATGGTATCTCATGTTTCAATTTTCATCATATAACCTGATGATGAAAAGACAAATGCTAGTAGAGATTTATATGTATTTTCAAACTTTGAATAAAATTAACATCTTTCATTTATTATCTTCCTTTGATTTTATATCTTAACTTTTTCTGACAAGAATTGTCCTTTCAAACAATGCTGAAGAAGTAAAACTATCAGTATGTAAAATTTATAAAAATGTTAATGTTCAATAAAAATTCTCTTTACTTATATTAGTATTATTAAATTAGTTACCGTATATACATATATTTAATATATTTGAGAATAAGAGATTTGGATGAAGCAACAGGCATTAGTCCCAAAGAATGGTAGCATCAACAAAGAAAGAATTGTAAGAAATTCAAACTGCCATTAAAAATCTGTAGAGCAGATTTAGAACATTCTATATTTGCCATTTAATTAGTCATTAAAGACCCTTGAGTTTTATTTGAATTTTTCCAAGGCATTAATTTGAATGAGAAACTGTGATATTCTTGTAAGAAGTTATAGGAATTAGCTCTAAAGTATGTATAGGAACTGCCAAGCTTCTACATCTTGACTTGATTTTGTGGTGCTCTATTTTGTCTTGTCCATATTTTATGGAGAAAATTATATGCTCTGTGAATTGGAAATTATATAAAATTCTCTGGATCTTTTCTGAATGACCAAACTTACGTTATTATAGGTTTTGGTATTCTGAGTAATTTTATAAATTGTGATATATTTAATCTTTAATAAAAATTGAAATTATAGAAAAATTTTGGCAGTGAGGGTATATATTACTAAGTTTTTTTAAGAAGATAGCTAGTGCAGAAGGATATAACTAGAAAACAATATACGTGGGAATATGTTTATGACGGCGTATAGTATATAGCAGCTATAGTGTCAAATTATACCTTCATTAAGTAGATTTAAATGCGGTAGATATAGAAGTTCCACCAAGATTTATATGGATAATTTTTCTTTCACTGGTTCAATTTTTCACAAAATATGTCGCACCAATAATAATACTTTTATTTAGGGTAACAAAATCTCTTAAAGGGTGTGACCTGAAAGAATCACAAAACCAATGAAAAGCAAATATATCTGGAGACAATAACCAACTTCTACCCTTATACAATATTTAAGATAGTATTATTTTATAGTTAAAAAACATTTCCCAAATGCATTTAAAACAACATATCGAAGCCAAAATGTTCTGCAGTGACCTATATGACTAACTCAAGTCTAAGATCCTCATTTCCTAATACCTCGTTGCTTGTCAGTTGTAGAGTTATTTTACTCAGATCTTCAGGCTTAATTAGGTAAAATCTTCAGAGATGAATCGTCTTTTTCAGGAGTCATACCATGATTAATTAAATCAACTCTGCTAATAGATATTCTATCTTATGCCTCAATCTTAGTAATTTGACTCTCTAGAGAAGAATGTTTCATGTGAAAAGTCATATATTTAAAAAAGGGCCAAAAAAACATACATACGTTTTATATGTGTGTGTGTGTGTGTGTTACACACACATATAATTTTTTTTCAATAATAGAAGATAATGATGCTATTATTCAACTGAAATATCCCTTCATGAACTCGGCAGTGATCACCTTCTTGCTTATATTAAGCTATTCACTTAATTTTTGATTACTCCTTCAATATGGTTTCTTTATTATTAATCACTTACTTTTTCTGAAATCATATCACTTTTTCAGCTTTCTTTAAGTAGTAATTGAACTCCTTTGCCAGCTTCTGACCTGGGTTCTTTGTTTCTCTTCATGACTTTTTCATCTTGCCTCTTTTTAGCTTATACTCTATCCATCATTGAACTGAGTTACTGTGACAGTATATGATTTACGTATCTCGACCTATTAGCTCTCTTATCTAACTCTCAGATTTACCTATTGTGGAACTACTTAACCAGTCTCCCAGACTGGAAAATTAATGAAGCCACTTGTGATCTTTTACTTTCCTTCATTCTGTAGATTCATTTTGTCATGTAATCTCATCTTTTCTTTATTTTTGAAGATATTATATTCACATTGTATATGCACAACTCTCTTTCAATTTGCACCTCTCCCTTATCAAGTAGATCTGCAGTTTTTCTGGAATCCAGTTTGCCCACAACATAATCCAACTTGCAATTTTTTCCAAGTTAATTTCCATCAATTAAATTGCTCAATCGACATGTGCTAAATTCCCACCATTTACAGAATTCTGTGTTTGACATTATATGACATGCAAAACCAAAGAATAGAGCAAGAGACCCAAACTTTAGAAAATATGTCATCAATTAATAGGGAGTACAACATTACAAATAGCTAGAAAACAACAGAATGCACAAAATTGCACAATAGATATATATGCACAGATGTCTAAATAAGTTGGGTAATATCTTACATAAGAAAGGGGAGGAAATGTTAATTTCAATGGAATTTTAGAATATGTGTTTTATTTTAACTGAAAGAAGTCTTGGAATAAATATTTAGGGCATGAAAGTACAGGTAAAGCACATGTAGGAATTTAATGCAGTATTTTAAACATATTTGAATATGTTTGTTCTGGGATAAAATGAAGTAAAAAATAGAAAATCAAAGATAAAAAATGATTGCTGAGGCCAAGATGATTGAACATAGATAAATTGATAAATATAGGAAGAGATAATTATGATTAATATGTAGATACATAGATGCAAACAAAAAAATGTATAGATATTAGACAGATGAAAGAATAGACACAGATAGATAAATGGATGAACAGAATAATAGATATAGAAATAACAGTATGCATAAAGATGTTAAAATTTAAAGGCCTTCAGAAGAGATTTTCAAGGAAACTACTTTCAATAATTTCTGTTATACTAATTACATTTGGTTGCAATGTTACTTGTTGATGTTTCAATAAAAAGGTAGGGATTTGTCCAGAAATTAAATTAATAGCAAAGTTTTTAGGGGCTTTTTTTTAAGATAATAGGAGGAAGGCAAGGATGAATCTAGAGATATTTTTTACTTCTAGGCGAGCTATTGAGATGTTGAGCTAGCTCTCTATAGAGGACCCATAGTTCATAAACTGAAGTAAAAAGCATTTTACTAAAGACAGTATCACAAAGTTGATAATTTTTTTATATTTTAGTTTTATTTTCTTGAATAAAGTACAATATCTCATACTTTAAACGTCTCTCAAAACAGAGTGCAAAATTTTTATTTTTTCTCAATAAATATGTAAGTGATTGAATGAAGTGACTTTGTATATTCTTAAGAGTTTAGTTAAAAGAGGACCCAGTTGTGCTTCAGTAATAATTTTTAGATAAGAAGTAGAGGTAAACACTTTGCATTTGTTCTATCCATTCATACTGTGAAAAAGGTCTATATTTAGAGATATAGAAACAAAATAGTCCTCTTCTTAAAGTGTTAGAAGACATTCTAATACATTTCTCAAGCTTAAATAAGATATTTTGCATTTCTAAGTCCTGTGTTACAATTAAAAAGACAACTTTTTTTTTTTGGAATCAATCTTTTTATTTATTAGCTGATAAAAATCTTGTCTTATTTGTGTTTTTAGCTATGATATTATGGCAAAAATCATTTTCTAGTGCAAATAATTCTAAGCTCAGTAATGCTGAATTTCATCAAGTTGAAAGTTAAATTTAAAATTCCTAAGTGATATGAATTATAAATAATATTTACTATGATGGATATCCAACTGTCTATCTATCTGAATTTTACCCAAATAAAATCATATATTGGCCTCAAAATGAATAATACGTTTTCTTTCAAGCTCTTCTACAGCAGCAAAAATTTAGGTAAAAAGAAATATGGTACAAATAATTCAAGTAAAACCATTTATTAAGGAAATACACATTGACACTCTATAAAGTGCTTCTAATAGTTTAAAACAATGCGTAGGGCAAGATGGCATTGTGTGGGCTTTTAACCTTCATTTAACTTTTATACTTCATTAAACTGGTATTGCTAGAAAATTCTTTTATTATCTTTGGCAAGTCCATAGTTCCAAAAACATAATTACGGATTCCATTAGATCTTATAAATAATTTCCTACTTCAAGACTCCAGCAAAAAGAAAAACAAAAACCGGCAGCGTAAGTCCCCCCAAATATCAAATTAATATTCCTTACATAGAAAAATTCCTTGAAATTCTTTATTCTCAGCATTAATTTTAAAAATTCAATAGATCTAGTAAATGATTAATGTGCTAACCTTCTGACCATTTTAGAGCAGTGTTTGCACATGACTAAACAGATCTTTGCAGAAAATAAGATATGTGTCTGCTCTTTGCTTTCTTGGTTGATTTGGATCACTGTACAATCATTAAGCTGGAGTCTCTCTTAAAGGGTAGAAAGGGCTTCTGGCTGGGAGCCACTTTGGCAGGCTCTTCTCTGCTGTGGTCTATTTGGTTCATCTGTAGAGACATGGATTAAGATAGAATTATAGGAAATCCTATTGAGGTTAAGTCCTACTGGATAAGAACAGGGAAAATTAATTTAAGCTTCTCTATTTCTTCAACATAACCTTTTAAAATACTAGGTTACAGTGTGCTCATTTCACTTGTAATTCTGATATAAGATACTAATGGAAATGACATTTTAAAAGAGACTGACTATTGTGTATAAACTGTAACTGGTAGGTCTTCAAAGTACCTTTCCATGAGGATTTTAAATACAATAACCTTTTCTAAGTTGTGAGCATAGCTTAGAAGCTATTAAATTCTAAGCCTCAAAGATAAGTGTGTACAAATCTCTATCTCTTAGAGAATAAGAAGTTCTGAAATGTTGATTTATAGGTTAAAATATTAACTGAGCACTGTTATAGATACTATAATTTTGTTGTTGCTGCATTAATGGAGATGGGGTCTTAAAAAGGCATTGTTCCTACTTGGCCTTTAAAAAGTCTATTGTAACGACTGACATTTTAAGAAGAGAAGAGGAAAATTTTGCTAAAAGGTAGCCTTGAAATAGTAAATTGGATCCCATCAACTCATGCCCCTTGTATTTTGGTCAGCCATAGAAGAGGGGCCCTTTGACCTAATTGTATTACTAATATCAGTTATTTGTGCTTCACACAGTCTTGTAAGGAGCCTCATTTTGCAGATAAGTTTACAGGAGTTTAGAGAACTTAAATGACTTCTCCAAAACCATAGAGTCCACTAGTGATAAAACTAGGAGAAGAATTAAAACTCTCCAAATCGACTCTGGTATTTTTTAGTGGGGTCAGCTATATATATAGCTCATATTGCTCTCAGGAATTGAAAAAAAAAAATAGAGAAAGAAAAGAACAGAAAGGAAAGAAATCACTTTTGGAGTTTGGCAGAAATATTCCTGATGCCCTGAAATGAAGGCAAAGTTTCAGATTCCAAGGGCACAGATGTGTGGCATGCAATGAAATGGCCTACAGCCAGGCAACAGAACACTCATCCAGGGGAGGCTCTGTGCTGGTGCTAGAAGATGGGAGTGGGGGAGGGGCAATAAATGACTGGTGTTCCCAATAAAATGAAAAGGCCAAAATGTTGCTTGCTCAGCTTGCTTACTGTTTTAACCAAACTTTTGGAAGTCATAGGTAAAGAAAGAATCCAAAAAACGCTTGAATAGTTGCTGTATGAAACAGGCTGGAAAATGAGAACGGAAAGATAAACAGAAGGAATGATACCGTGCATCTGGGTGTCCTTCACGCTTCAGTGAGAATATGTCAGCTCACTGGAAACTTCCAGAGAAGGTGACAACTTCTTAGGAGCAATTGTCCTGGGGTTCTTTGTCCAAGTGTCTCTATATTTTGATAGGCTGAACTATTTTATCCACTGATGAGGAAAGAAGCAACAGAAGCGTGGTGTAGGAAAAAAGCAAAATTAATATTTTTAAAGACTAAACATGTCCCCTTTGCTATAAGAATAGCTCATGTTTAATTAACTCAAAATGACTTCAGACTTGGCCAGGAAAGAACTGTCTCATTTTCACTTACTGCTCTTTCCTAATTCATTTTTCTGTCTCTTTTCTTTATTTATATGTATGGTTGGGAGTAGTGAGGGCAGAGGGAAAAAAGGAGACAGCAATTTTATAGTTTCAGCCTATTTTCCATTTATTCTTTTACTTATGAATAAAGTATGTAAAATATAAGTAAATAAATAAATCTACCCAGTTATTGGAATCAAAATTTGTCATGTAACATAATATACAATGTTCGCATTCATTAGTACAAAAATGCTTCAGTTATCACAGTGTTTAAACGTAGTGTGTGTGTGCACAAGTTACAATTTCTTATTTTTTCTATCTAACACATTACTAAAATGAATTTTACCCATTATTTCTACTCTTAGGCAAACTGAAACATTGCTTATGCTGTTAAGCATGCGTATAAAAATATTGCATAAGTATGCATATATTTTATACAGACATGCCAGAATAATCAATGCTCAATTTGCCAAGAGTGTGTATGTACTGCTCTTTTGGAAGATAATTGTCTGCCTAACAGAAAGCGGGGAAAATAAAAATGTGGATGCTTCTTACTCCCCAATCCAAGTCTGGGAAGAAAACCAGGTGAGAGAATGCTTTGGAGAACTGATTGTCGGTCTCTGTGGTCCAGGTAATAGAAAAACCAGTGGCTGCTTTTTCAACTACCATCTGAACAGGACTTTCAAGCAGGCCAGGCATAGGCTATGGCATGTATGCAAGTGGTCAGGGGAGAACTTTCGTTAATGAAGCCAACTCAAGAAGTCTGCTGGGCAGGACCAAACACCTCTAAGTGAGAGGCCACACTTTGGTGTGTCCACGTAGTAGAAGATGAGTAAGAAGAAATGACTGCTGAGTGCACTACTTGCCTCAGATAATTGCAGGGTTGCAATATCATGGAATAGGGAATGGGGAGATTGCCAAAGAGACTTCAAAGGCCCCGCCAGGGGGGTAAAAATCCAGTATTTAAATCGATAGCCCAGAGACCAGTGACACTAGATTACACATATGCCAGTGAAGTAGGATGTTTTCCCTTTTCTCTCAACCTGCCTCTTTTGTAGCATAATGAGTGGGCAAGGAGCAGAAGAGCAATGAGAGAAAAATGGTAATAAATACACAAGTGTCCATGCACACACACACAAATACATGCATGTCTGTACACATTTGCACACACATTTCAGCTTTATTGGTCTCTGCAGGATTTCAAATCCAGATCAGAAGGCCTGGGATGGATTTGTGTGTTCCTGTGTGTGCAGAGAATTTTTAAAATGGATGAGCTCAAAGTTTAAATTTGAAGTTGGTCCTTTGATGACTTCAGTTTGAGAGAAGTCAGAAAACATTTGCAATCAAAATTTCTTATGTGACATAATGTACAATGTTCACGTTCATCAGTACGAAAATGCTTTAGTTTTCACAATGTTTAAATGTAGTGTGTGTGTGTGTGTGTTTTTCTAGCCATATAATTTATATTTTCATACATACATATCACTTTCTTATACATAAGCCATCTAAATACCTAAATTTGTTTGGGTTCTAAATATACATGTTTTCGTTATAACATATACAACAGATTTTCATACAATAATTTTTTTGTGTGTGCTTTGTTGATATTCATGATGAATTTTTGTCTGTAAATAACTAAATTTAATTAGTAATGAAAATTATCAGATCAAATTGCCTCATTTTTTTTTTAATTAGAGGCAATCCATTCTGTCAAATCTACTGTGTAATCATCAATTTTTTTTTTCCAAATATAAAGAGAAAGCGGACTTAAGCTTCTGCTGCTAGGCAATTGTACTTACCTGATAAATATCATATTTAACTAAATCTCTTATTTATGCCATTTCTAATTTTATTTGAACTATAGCCCACTACTGTAACAAATAATTTTTATATGACTTAAATATAAATTTTAGTGAATTTATTCTTTAGTCATAAAGGTTATTAAACTTAGAAAAAAAGGTATGAGGATAATTCTTTATCTTCCACAAAACTGAATGGACAATTGAGATGGGAATTTTGGATCTGGTTGGATATGAACATTACTATTTGGGGAAAATAAAAGAAAGTTAAAGACTTTGAAATATAGACACACAATCTCCTCACCATTTTGCGGCTATTTACTCACAATTGGTTAATCAGTGAATAAAAAGGCAGGGATAACTCCAAGAATAAGGGATAAAATGTATGTCGAGACCACTACCTAAGGGCAAGACATATTTTCCTCATTAACCAATGTTTTACTGTATTTGAAACTCATGTCTCTATCCATCATTTCTTCCTAGGGAAAAAACATTGATTCTCAATTGTATTTGTTACTGTATTTGTTTAATATTCCTGGTGATAAAACATATTTTGCTAAATTCAAAATGCATCATTTGAAATTCCTTGGTTTTCTTTGCTCTTCTTACCTAACTCAATGATGGCATTAATATTTGTGTAAGTTAAGTATTTTATTTCCATGCAGAGGGGCATATACCAGTGGAGGATGCATGCAAGCCTTGATGTAAATACGATCTTTATTATGGCCCTTGCTCCTTTATGTTTAGTCTGTGGCATTTGGATTCTTATCTCTAGTCACAGTGTGTGTAGACAGTACCTCTAGAATTTCATTTTAGTCAACATATTGCTTATCTAAGCAACAGGACAGTTTGAAGTGTTGTATTCCAAACAGGCAGGAGTGACATCACAGGAGCACTGGCTGTTGATTGCTGGAATCACCAGTGGCAGGTGACAAGATCTTGCTGAACTGAAGGGTGATGAGAGATGATTGCTGTCCTGCAAAGCAAGATGTCAAAAAGCATTCTCTGCTCTTTGCCAGATGACACATCAATTGGAAAAATTTGGTGTGAAGTGGCCATTCTCATTCACACTCAAACACTTAAACAAGGACTTTGCATTACCCTAAAGATAAAAAATAAAATTAAAAAAAGAGGCATGTAGAAGCAGACATTCATCTATCTTGTACAGAGCCATTGAAATATTCTTACTTTCCAGTTACATATATTCCTTTTCAATGCCTGTTCATAAGTAATGCCTGGCCTGAAGACCCTCAGTTGGACCACTCTGAGGTGGATTTAGGAGTTCCAGAATGTTCTCAGAATGTCTAAATATCTCATGGAACGAGCCCTGCTTGGGTTTCCTTGTGCCCTTTACTTCTTTTCATCTCTAAGGTAATGCTGACATTATTGCTTAAGAGTCTGGGTATGAAGGCACAAAAAGCAACTCTTAAACTGACTCATGTCGGCAACTCACCCTAGGAATAAGCTGGACTACTGACAGTGGCTCTTTCTTACACGACCACCTCAAGATAATCAACTGTGACAGCAATGAGGAATGTATTTCAAGAGTCTGTAGAAAGGTTTCTGGTGTGCCTGGAATGTAACTGAAAGTGTCTTAGTAAGCAGATAGAAATGGAAGACCAATATAATCCAAAATGAAGTATTAAAAGACCAAAGAATAATACAGAAAATTGAGAAGAGTTTAGTAAATTTGGGCAGAAGCCTACCAAGAAAGTAAAATCACATCTTTGATGAAAGGATTTTTAAATGCAACATAAGAAGCTCCATTAAATATTTCATATGACTTGCTGCTGTCTATAGATATAGTCATATTCAAAGTTCTCAATGCAAATCATTCATAGACCTTGGTTTACTTAGCATATACACGTAACATAATGGCTATTTCACAGGAAGTTAGAATGACCTGCTCAGATATTTACCTCCACTCTTGTTTATAAACATCTGTATCACCAAGTCTCTAGTAATGACAATTCTGCCTTGCATGATTACTACAGATAACCATTACTTATTTAATTAATTGAATACATTAAAATAAAATTTTGGTAGCATTAGATGCATACAATACTTTGGTTGAAAAACCTAAAAACCAGAGAATTTATTTAACTAGCATAAGATTTTTCTCTTCAAGGCTGACTGGAGATTTGAGTCTCATTTGTTGATACAAAAGCTATATCTGGCCTGAAAAATGGCAAAATCTTTTTACGTAAAGCCTACATACGTCACTGCCTACACACTGCTTCTTTCTAACATTCAGGAGAAGCCAAATCATAATGTTTATATAATCCTGTTCATTTACTTCAAAATACCCACAAAAAGAAATGTGACAAAATTTAAACAGCAATACTACTATTTAGATATTTTTTTTCCCATGGAAATCAAACTTCTTTTTCTAAAAAAAATATATATATATTTTCCAAAGAAGGCAGAGCTTTACCTTATCGTGGTAACTTGGGAATTTTCCATAAAAAATTTTTAAAGTCCATGTAGAGTTTAAAAGGTGTAATATAGTATATTAGCATTTAAAAATGCCTTTAAACTGTTTTAAAATTCCAGTGCTTCTCCTGAATGCTCCATGCAACACTCCTAATTGCCTCACAATTTCTCTATAATTCTGATTTTCAAAAAAATGCAAAAGTTTAATAGGAAGACTAAAAATTTATTTCTTCATGTTTTGGTTCATAATCATTAAATCACAATTATGTCAGCACAAATTGTGTGTTTTCATTGTTAAAAATGGATTCAAATGCTTTTGTCATTAGTTGTTTCCTCAATTTAGCAGTTTGTTACTAAGGAGAAGATAAAAGAGATTTCCACTTGAGAAAATTACCTATCTGTAAAATGACCTACTTACTAGTAATCCATACATTGAAAGGATCCCATGACTTGAATTCAAACACCATGTGAAATCTAGTGTCCAGGGCAAAACATATCACGTGTAGTTTAATAGAAAATAATTGAGTCTACAAGACACCAAATGAGCTTCAGCCTAATTTATTATAAAATTTTAATAAATAAATTTTAATATACATTTTTTCAAATGATATTACTGAATTATAACCAAAAACTGGTAAAATTTAGGTTCACAAATTATTTAAGGTCACGAGAAAATTGCAACTGTATGAACTGAAATCTATTCTTAATTTTCTTTTTCCTTTACTAAATTTAAGTGTGTTGGTGACAGTATAGAAAGTCAGAACATACAAGTTCTCCATGGATACAAATAAAAGATTGGATTCATATCATGGCCTTAATCTAGATTGTATTTTCCAGTGAAAGTAAAAAAATGGGATTAGAGTATAATATGTATGCTATTTCAACAAGAAGAGTAAAAATACAGACTCTGGAGTAGAAGCTGTTCTAATCCCCACTCCCTGATTGCCCCTAACCAAAACCACCTAGTCTCTTTGCATTGTAAACTTTTATTGCTTAGCACCACAAGGAAACACATAAAGAAAAGAACTATTTCAAATAAAAATGTTAAAAATACTCATAGTGTATATTTTAAGAGTTAAGAACAGAATTTTAGAGTCATATTACCAAGTTCCACTCTTTATTAATTAGCTTTGTGACCATGTGGTGAAGATATTTAACTGTTCCCTTTTCTTTATGCCCATCTCCCATGGCAGTGTATACATTAAATGAAATCATGCCTTATAGTGCTTAATACAATGCCTGGCATGCAGTGTACATGATTCAGTACACATTAGCCTGTTCATTGGATATCTATGTCCCTGAGATATTGATATTCTCTCTCCCTCTCTCGTCATTTTCCCCCTAACTTCTTTTTTCAATCCTCAATTTATGTTTCAGCAAAATAAATTAGTAATCCATTCTTGTCCTGATTTGCCATCCCCTTCATTGTCTTAGGTGAAGATGAAGACAAAAATTATAGATGTCTCTGCTGAAAATGAACATTAAGGATCTTTAGAGAATTTCAGAATTGTCGACATTTACTTACCTAGGATTCAGTTCCTCTAATTCTCTAATTCACTTAGAGAACTATTCCTCTAATGCATTATTACAAATAAAATATTTAGATTGGGGGCATTCTGTAGTGCTCATTTAATGTCATCTATTACTATTTGCTTATTATTATTACTAACAGTATTTGTTATTATTATTATTCCCCAAAGGCATTTTTTTACAATAATTGAAATGGCAGTGAACAGTTTAGTTTTCAATTTTGCTTACTATAAAATGGATTCTTTGAGGTAATTTAAAATTCTCGAGCATATGCATCCCCATAGACCTTTTATAATACTCAGCAACTAAAAATGTTCTTTATCATCTCTCTTTCCTGTGAGTACGTTATGGGAGAAAATAATAGCATTACCAATCAATACTCAAAGAACAAACACTTGCCTCTCCCAGTGCTAAAAAAGTTGAGGATGGGGAACTTCTCAGTGCCTTGTGTGTATGAGTGTGTGTGTGTGTGTGTGTGTGTGTGTGTGTGTGTGTGTGTGTGTGTATGTAATGCAATTCTTCATGGTAAAAAAATATGTTTAGTTTGGAAAAATTGCATTATAAATTAATATATATATATAGTACAGCAGGAATATGATATGGTAGACAGTATAACTATATCTATGATTTAACCAAACACACAAATAGGCTTTAACTATGCTATCCTTTGAACAATATATATTAAAACAGATATCGAAACTGTGTGTGACAGAAATTACTCAGAGCATAAATAAGCTTTTCTAATTACCCAATGTGTTTCTTTCTTTCTTAATTAAAACAGAACAAAACAAAAGTCGTTAAAAGTTAGCCATTCATGTGTCATTCAAAGTTGAAAATATTCACACATAAGATGACATTTTGGATATGCAGGGTAAATATTTCATTAAAATGCAGTGTGAAAGAAATGCACTGCAGTACAAGTGAAGTTCCAGGATAGTAGAAGACACTAACTACTTGAAAAACCTTTTTTGACTTATTTTTGTGGGCTTTGTATTGAGCCGAATTTAAGCAAGTCCTTTCATTAGGAAAAAAAGATAAGAAAGTGAAAGAAAAAAGAGAAAAAGTGACGAGGCAGTAGGGGATGTTAAGGAAAGAATGTTGTTTGTCTGGAATCCTTGAGTGCTTCTTTGAGAAGAGGTATCAGCCTTGCTAAAGCTTTTTGGGTGAACCAAAGAAATTTCTATTGCCTTAAATGTAGCAATAAAATGAGCAATAACAATTAGACTTTCCTGATATTCATTTATTCATCTAACAAATATTCATTGAACACTCTTATGTGTTAGGCGTTGTTGTAGGCTCTGGGGATATAGCAGCTAATGAAATCCACATACATCTCTGTTTTTATGTAGTTTATTTTCTGTGGAGATGGGACATATTAGTAAATATAAGTAAAAATTATATGATAAATGATGATTAGTATAATAGAAAAAAAAATAAAGCAGTAATAAAAAAAGATAAGGAGTGCAGAAATGGAGGAAACTTAAACAGATAAACCAGAAAAGCTCTCTCAAAACAGGTAACAAAGAAATGAGACAATGAACCATGTGGATAATTATGGGGACATTTCCAGGCAAAAGGAAATAGCAAGTAACAGAAGACAAATTTCTTGTATTTAACCAAAATCTAATTATATTGAGAGAAGTTGAGTTACAGAGCATCTGCCTGTTTTTATTTCTCTCATCTTAACTTCATTTGGTAGATACTTGTTCATGCCATTCTATCCTCCAGCTGAAGAATAAATCAATTATGGCCTTGGAGGTCATGTTAAGGTAGCCAATAACAACTTAAAAAAGAGAAAATTCATAATATGACTTGAATTTTTAAAAAGATCATCCTGGATGGTTATACCAAGAGTAGGTGGCATTTTGTGGAAACAAAAGCCGATCAAAAAGACATGGCAATAGTCTAAGTGAGAGATGATGGGAACCTGGACCTCAGAGGTGGGGAAAAGTGACTGGATCCCAAATACATACTTTGAAAGTAGAGGAACTGGAAGGATAAAGTTGTTGATACCTTTGATGGGAAGAGCTGCGGGAGCATAACATTATGGTTGACAACAATTGGAATCTGTTTTGGACATGTGGGATTTTAATTATCTATTATTAGGCTACCAATACTAATGAAAGCGAGTATGCTGTTGATTGCAGTCTAATTGACACAAAATTGCAACTAATTTGTACCACACAATTATTCATTCCACAAATATTTTTTGAAGTCTTACTATGTGACCAACACCGTGGTTGTCACAGGGGGTGTCTTAGGAGCAACAAAAATGTTTATATGCCCTGATTCTGTAGTTCTATTTGTAGAAATTGATATTCAAGTCAAAATTAGAAGAGCAACCAAAGATATATTAATGGTACCATTCACTGTAGCTCTATACATAGTAGGTTGAAATGACATATACTTTCCCATCTGATTTACATGTATTATAATAGGTAAATACCAAGTTGAAAGGGATCACCATCCACTGCTAGATCTGTTTCTCAAATACTGTATTTATACTTATTTTGCTCAGTAAGGCTTTTTTGACATAAAGTGAGAATTTCTTTGGCTTCTATCACTTCTGGGCACAGCGACTACCTAACATGTATGAGCGAGTTGGGAATAAGTTTTTCAGAATAAATTTCTACTACGGCTATAAGATAATGAAAGAAAATCCAATTAATGTAATATAATTTTTCTATTACAGTTGAATTAAAATGTAATTACATTGAGAGATGATAAGTTACAAGCATCCTGTCACATTTTACTTCTCTCATCCTAATTTTGCCTGTTGGATGCTTGATTATGTCATTTTAGCTTGTAGCTCAAGAGTGACTTAAGACTGACTCTTTTGGGCTTTAGGAGAATTTAAATTCCTGGTAAATCTGATAGTCTCCACTAGGGGTATGGACCAACTCTTACGGAAATGGTGCATTAATTTAAACTCTTTTTTTTTAAATATTAAATAGTCTTTTTTCTTTGTTAAAAGCATATTCCAGAGCCAAATGTAAATGGAGCCATCAATTTTGGTGAAAGATGGTTTTACTGTGGAGCCTATTTTCTAAGCTACTGTTTATGCACATTTCTTTTAATGCCATCTTGTTCTGAATTAGGCCTATCTCATTCAAGTCTTTCCAACAACTATACCAGAAACTTTTGGTTTTATATGTTGTTATCTTTCAGTCACAGGTCCTTGATTACCGTGTAAAGGTCCTCTGAGGAACACTTACAATTATTAGGTTATTTGTGGGTTTTCCTGATTCAGGTTAGTCTGTATCTGCTTTTCCATGTTTATTCTCCATCTCCCTCTAATCAACAGTTCACACTCAGTTTAATATCTTTTCAGAAATCTAATATTTCAAACATGAAATGTGCTTAATAGGTTATTTTAGAAATAATAAATACTACTGTTTTAAAAACAAGTGCTATTGTTTTGGGACCTGAACTGTTATATTTGTATTAACCTAAAATGATAAAACAGATGTACCAGTTTATGCAATTTATGAGTGAGCAGATAAAAAAGGGTCAGCAGGTACTTCTGTCTTTTTAGAATTTGTTTCTGAAGGTAAAGCAACTAAATGGAATGAAAAGAATTTGGTAGTAATCATTAAAAAAAATTGTCTATTTTACTGTCACTGACAAGGGTCACTTCATTGAGGTATATTTTTGGATTATTATTTGAAGAAATGGTACCATGATTGTTGAGGACTCTGCAAATGCTAGTAACATCCAAAGTCTTATTAATTTCTTCACAGATATTTATAATCTTTTACATTAAAAAAATGACTATACTACTATATAAACAAGTAGAATGGTTATGAAAAGAACTTAAAAAAGAATTTATGAAAAGAACTTAAAATGTAAATGCATGATAAAACAGGAAAATGTTTGTATGCTTTATGCAGAGGGACAGAATTTGTAAGTTCATATACTCCTACAAAAGTCCATTATGAAATCTTTTAATTTATGATAAAGCCCAGTTATACCAAAGATATTCATGTAATAAAATAAATGTAATTTTGAATTGATATTATATTTCTTTTATGTCTTTTGTGTTAATATATAGTTTAATATGAGTGTATAAAAATAATCATCCACTCATTTGTTCATTCAACATGTGTTTTGTTGCCTATTCTATCCATGAAGCACTGAGATCACAAAGGATGGTGAATAAATCTTTCTACTAGAACTTGAATGTTGAGGATACACCAACAATTAAAGAGTAAAATTGAGGCTTATAGTAGAGGTATCTATAGCTTCTGTGGAATTAAATAAAAAGATCACATAATCAGTATTAAGAGACAGGAGCCCAGGAAGTCTATTGTAATAGCTGTTTTTACTGAGATATATTGGAAAATTGGAAGGTAAAAGTGTGAGGAAAAGCAATGATATTTGGTGAGTATTACAGAGTAGAGAAACTCATGAAAAAACCTTTGTAGAGACTGAAAGAATTGAGCGCACACATTAAGTTTGAGGAGCTATGAGGAATTCACAGCATTGAGATACCTGCTGAGTTTAGAGTTATGGTGAGAGAATAAGACTGGAACAGAAATCAGGAACAAATTCTTTAAATACTACATAGAATATTATACAGGTTAGGTTATTATTATTTGGGTGGAGGGTATATGATATATAGGAGGGGGAAGTTGGGGAGGAAGTTTCAGAAAGATTCCTCGCAGCAGTGTAGAGAATGGCACGGGTAAGAGTAAGGTAAATGAAAGTTATCTGCAATTAATCTAGTTCAGAACTGATAGAAAGATGGCAAGAAAAAAATTACATTTGTTGACTGAAGAAATTAGTTCTAAAAACAAATAACCAAGCAGGAATTACCCATCACAACTACAAATCAATAACAATTGACAAATTTAAGGTTACATTTTCTGAGTGCAGGATGTATTTGGAAAAGTTAGGGAGGAGCAGTCCATGGGAAATGTTAGGTTCCTTTGAAACCGCAGTGTGGGTGGGAATTGTCAGTGATGGAGGGTATACACATGGACATTTGAGACAAGAGACATAAAAGTCATAAAAGTTTTACCTGCTTCACCATTTGTCTTCATGTTGGCCCCGGTTATTACATGGGAAGGACAGGATATCAAAACTTTCCTACATCTTTAATGATTTCAAACTCATATAACCAATCATTGATAATAGAAGATGTTCCAGTTATCTATTTCTGTTCATCCTTTTCTCCTACACATGTAAAACCTTAATGGTTCAAAATAACAACAATCTTTGACTTTGGTTATGAATCTGCTCTTTGTGTAGGGTTAAATAAAGATGATGCTCCCTAGTGTTTGGTGCCTCAGCTGAAATGACTGAAATCCCTAAAAGCTGGAACAGCTGAGCCTGTTGGGACATCTCTCTACCTCTTCAGGTAGTCTCAAGATTTTCCATGTGGTCTCTCCAATAGCAGATCTAGGATTGTCCCACTTCTTAAATGGCATCTCAAAAATCTGAGAACAGTATTCTAATAAATATTGTGGAAACTTTGAGGCTTCTTTGCAGTCTCAGAAGCCTAATGATGTCACTTCCGCTCTATTCCATTGGTTAAACAAGTAAGAAAGTCCGGCCCAGATTTCGGGGGAGGAGAATTAGACTCCACCTCTTAAGATAAAGGATAGAGAAATATTTCGGGCCAACATTTCACTAAGGTAGGACACTTGCAGTTTATATTTTTAAACTCTTTCTTATAAAAGACAATTATTTACTATTGCCAGCTTTGGGAGATAATTAGATCTATCATTACACAATTATAATGCTATTTATTTTTTTATAATTTAGGAATCAGAAAATGATCTGGGTTGATTTTACTAAGGGAGCAGCCAGATTTTTTTATGAACAATGATCAACTTCTTTTAAAATGAGAGACTATGAGGAAATGTATCTAAACTGTTAATAACTGCTATTCTGTAGATATAGTATCATTTACAGTGTGAGAAATTTAACCATTCTGTTAGTCACTTCAACATGACTAATAGAGATAGGTATCCAAGATGGGAGAAGAAACATGTGAAAAAGTTAGATTCTGGAACTTGTCCCTGACAAAAGGAGGAACCAAATGGATATATGGTCCCTGGTTTGGACTAAGGGTGTTGATAAGGACAAGACCTGGGTGATGAGTGGTTGCCTGGAGTCAGACTTGCTCTTTAGCGATGGAATGCAGTTGGTCAAAACTATTTGGTTTTAAAGAGCATGGCAGGGGCCAAGTTCCATGGGAGCACGTAAAGTTTTCAGGAGTCCTGGGCTGAGGATTTGGCAGGGCTTTGGTTCATTGTGCAGCCTCTATATCTTTGCCATGCATGTGTCAGGCCTGAATGCTTGCTTCATTAGAAAGAAAGGAATTTTCCCAATAGTAAGCAGTATTTGATCTTGGAATGTTCTACTAGTGACTTTTAAATAGAATAAATATCAATTGTCAGTTGTGATTCTTTTGAAAACTAGAATGAGAGACACTTATTTTTTGTTCTGTAGGATATAATCAAAATGTATTAAGGAATAAATATTGTTAAATCACAATTTTAATTTATGAAAAAATGCATATTTAGACTAACATCTTGGTTTGAAACTTTCAAGTTTATTCACAGAAAGTAGATACTTTCTAAATACTTGTTGAAGAGAAATGCAATTGCTCTAATCTTTGTATAATTTTGAAGACTTGTGTAATTCTATTCAAAGAACATGAAAATGAGAGATAGATGTATGTAGTAAATATTTTCAAGCAAGTAGAATACAATGGAATCTGTTTCCAGTATCAATGCTGGAATACAAAATAATTTTTAAATTTCTAAGACATGAACCAGCCCGATCCCATCTGATCTTGGAAGCTAAGCAGGGTCGGGCCTGATTGGTTATTGGATGGGAGACCACCTAGGAAAATCAGGTACTATAGGCATAAAAAATAAAAAAGTAAGGAATTGTAAGCTAACAAGATCCTTGCAATCTGTGAGGTCAACCAAGAGCTGCCTCGCCTAAAAAAAAATTCTAAAACAATAATTTTATTAAAACTACAACCAAAACTGTTCTATTAAAAATGCTTTAGAAATTTCTAAAAATGATTTTGGATGGCAAAATGTTTTTTCCAAATATTCAGGAATATTGTAGATATAGAATTTGAGAATTATTTCAACTCCTGTGTTAAATTATTGAAATGCTTAGAAAGTTTAGCTGCCCTGAGGTTATAGTTGAGCAGCTCACTGAATCAACATTATATAAATTTTTGTTTATTCTTCTTCTGATTCTTGAATATTAAACAAAGAACATGCCTCATATCTAGGCTTAATGTCAACATTTAAAAGTAGCAAGAAGAATGTAACCAGTAGGAAGAGGAAATGTTTAGAAGCAATAGAGATAACAGTATATAAAAAAGGAAGGATGCCAAGAAAAAAAAGCATGAAATAAAAACAGAGACATCACAAAAAACTTACATTTCTTTATCTCACACTTAGGTACAGACTTATTAGCTATTCAGTAACCTGAAGTGTACCTGTGAGAATGTCCTTTTGTGAATTTGAAAGTTTGAACATCTAGATTATTATTCCAGCTTTTAAAAAAAAGCAAAGACCAAATTATTTACTCAGGCATCATAAATTAATTTAGTTTTAACCTTTCATTTAATATACATTGGCAATTTAATGAGTAGCTAAAGGATTAAATAAAAATATATAGAGAGGCCTGCATAAATCTAAGTTGGCTTCAGAAGAACAAATTCATTTTTTTCTGCATCATGGAAAGACTGTATAATTTCTCTTTACTCACTTAAATGTATGAAAAATTCTCATTTACATGTACTCAATTAAGTTCAATCAGTTATTCTCATCTTTATAATTTCCTCAAGCTTTGCAAACTGTGTCAATGGTGATGGAAAGAAAATATACAATTAGAACTATTTCAGTTTACCAATTGGTACAATATCTCCTTGGATGATAGATGCAAAGTCCAGGCAAACTCTAAAGCACAGCATTTCCAACCTATGGGACATTTTAAACATTTCGAAAAAGGAAGTCTCTGTCATGTAACCTAAACTGCAAGAGACTTGAGATGAAGAATTGCGTCATAGCAAGATCTATATCTCCTGATCTTCATTTGCCTGACTCAAATTTAAATTTCTAAGACATGAACCAGCCCGATCCCATCTGATCTTGGAAGCTAAGCAGGGTCGGCCTGATTGGTTATTGGATGGGAGACCACCTAGGAAAATCAGGTACTATAGGAATAAAAAATGAAAAAATAAGGAATTGTAAGCTGACAAGATCCTTGCAATCTGTGAGGTCAACCAAGGGCTGCCTCGCCTAAAAAAAAATTCCAATCACTGTTTACTGATTTGGATGAAATTTTGGTAAGTTCTCCTTTATGAAAGCATCATTATCTCATTAAATCCATTACCTGGGAGAACATTTTCTTTGTATAAAACCTAACTAAAGTAGTTAGTACTTGTAAAACAGTAATCTTACACTATCAGACACAAGCATTCGGGTACAAAAAATAAAAGATTAAAAAGGTTGTAGATTTTTGGTGTGTGCTCAGAAATTCACGTGGCTGGTTGCCACTTCAGAATTGGTTGAAAAGATACAGAAAACCTCAGAAAAAAATTGATTTCTCAGATTAGAGCCATTGCGCTTCATTAAGAGAATCTCAATCAGAAAATGAGTATCTTTGGTGATTTTGACATGTTTTATACAAGGGGTTTCTTTTGTCCAATTCTATGGGATGGAAGAGAAGGGATGAGGGTTGTGAGTATGTTCTCTTTCCATGGATCTCCCAAAGCCTGGCTAAAGAAAATTCTGTCTACTTAACTTCCTTTAATTTCTGGAGAATTTCTTTTTTTTACTAATTATCCCCTGCTGTATCAGATTCTGAACTTTTTATTTTTAACTTTACATGCTCTTACATCTGTGTACTTCTAATATGGAATATTGGGTCTTAAAATGGGAAATCTTTTGGAAAGGGTGAATATTGACTAATTGTATAAAAAAAACATTGAGGCTGAATAATATTCTCTTCTATTCTTCCTATCTGTTGCCAGTCAACCACTTAAAAGTCATTGTATTGGTATTTGCCTACAATAACAATAGAGCATATTTTTTCAAATATCAAGAATTTTGATATAATTCAATTTAAAAAATCTCGTTTTTCTTTTACTTGCTTTTCTTTCAAAGAAAATTAATGTGCCAAATTCTAAATTTAAATTCATTACTGCCCCTATCATGCCTACTATATTAAGATTTTTCAAGAGAGTCTTTATATTCCCTGGTAAAGGATGGCAGTAAAATTGTAATAAATAAGTCTTTGAGATTTTTATTTTACTGTCTGAGTAATGAGGATAAAAACACAAAAGAGGTATGTAACACAGTTGGGATTAAATTGGAGAGATGACCCTGCCAGAAAAATATTATTCCTTTTACTATAAATATGGAAGCACAGTCCTTTTCTTATAAGAAAGCACAGAAAAGTTTTAACGTGTTATTTACCTGTTCGCTCTGTGTTTGCCCTGCCTATATTTTCCTTTTCCTGCTTTTGCAACAACTTCATTTATACTTAAGAAAAGTATAGTGGATGCATTTTCTGGTAATTCTAAAAGCTTCAAAGTGACAATATGGGTAAATGTTAAAACAATATGCATTTCCATAATGTAATCCTTTGGAAATGGCAAAAACACATTGATCTTTTTTTAATCAGAAAAACTCGGTAATTTGTAAACCATGGAACACAGGCAAGATTACCTGCCCAAAGATGCTTGATATGAACAACAGTAATAAAATTCATCACATTTGATATTTTAGAGATTTTCTTAGTGTAGAAAAGATGGCTTTATTTTTGTAAATTTGTCTTGAATTAAACCATGTTGTTGAATTCTTTTATGTTTTAAATGGCCTGTGTATAGTCTCCTGGCTTTCTATGCAGATGAAGCTCACTTCTGTCAAAGAGACAATTTTCACAAGTCTTATACTACTTTTTGCTTTCTTTATTGCATTGACCATGTTTTATGTACAAGGGAAACCAGTAATTGGGAAATGCTTGCTGGTTTGTTTTCCATATTACTAAATTTTCTCTATTATATAGAATGCTTGCTGTAAATCTACTGACTAATATATTATATTAGTAGAATTTTATGGTGTCATTCAAAATTTTTATTATCGAGATAAATTTTAACTTAGCTTGAATTTTTTTAAACATATGCCATCAGGTTCAGTTATCTAATGTTCAATTAGGGATTTTTCATTTATATTCTTAAATGAATTTTATCTTACATTTCATTTCCCAATAGTTTTTAATTACCTTTTAAAGTTTCTTAATTCAATATGCTTTTTTGAGTTTTCAATTTTGGGGTGCCATTTGATACTGTATAATCTAGAAATGCATTTATTTTTTCTAGACTTACAAATATATTAGTGAACTGTTCAGCACAAAGCTCTTTTATTATATTTTTAAATTTCTGTTGTTCAGTAGATCAATTCTTTTATTTAATGTTTTTATTTGCATCTTATTATCTATTTTTAAGTGAGTTTCCAGAATCTATCTTATTCATTTATTTATATATTTGGTTTATCACTTTTGTCAATTATTTCTACATTTAAAAAATTTTTCTTTATCATTTGTTTATCATTGTTTTCAAAAACTTGTTTTTCTTTGCTGTTTTTAAAAATTTTTTAGTTTGAATGTTTAGCTCATTTTTATTACATTGACATTTAATTGACAACGTGCTCCACATAAAGTTTATATTCAACATTCTTTTATCATGTGAGAAATATTCCATTACTGATTTTATACATTTTGTTTTCTTTCTTTTATAGGAATTATATTTTTCAGGTTTCTAGTTCACTAGTTGGCAAATTATGGCTCACATGCCCAAACTGAGCCTCCACCTGTATTTATTTTATTGGAACCCAGTAACACCTACTTTTTCACATATATTATTTATCTGTGGCTGATTTCATACATACCAACAGAGTATTTGGGACAGAGACTATATAGCTTCTAGGTATAAAATACTTATGATCTGCCCCTTACAGAAAAAGTTTGCTCATCATCAGTCTAGTTAATTTTACCTGTGAGCTCGTATGTCTTGCAGCTGTGAGTTATTCTGTCTGTTAAGGTGTCCCGGGAAAGACTGAAAGCCTAGCTCTCAGTTGCATCCCTAAGGACAAATGAAAGAGAGAGACAGAGAGATACATACAAGAAATTTAGTAGCCCCAGGGTGGAAGTTTACCCTCACGGGGCAGTTATTCTGAGCAAATATTTATCTCAAATTTTTTAAAAAGAGTGGCCTTGAAATAAGTGTAATAGTTATTCTGGGATGTTGCTGACGTCTCCCCGCAGTTTTGCAGCACTTATTTGTCTAGCTCCATTCAGTGGTGCCTGCATCCCTCTCCAGAAATTGCCATCATCCCAATGGAGCTGTCCCACCTTTTCCCCACACCCAGTAATTGGCATCTAATGATTGATCACTGCACTGTTCAAATGCCTGGCTCCCTGGTATCAATGAGAAATATCTCTGAAGGGCTACCTTAACACTAGAGTTTTCTATGAGACTTTCTCACACTGTTGTAGCACTCCAATGAAGTTCATTTTATTTCTCCACCTTACTCTGTTCCCTTTGCTTTTTTCTAGTCGGTATTTCCCACATGTAGATTTCAAAGTCTTTAGTCAGCTTTCTGGGACTGCCCTGACAGACAAGGAAGTCTCCTTTACTTTTTTCCATTATCTCTGAGATGCAAAGAGTGAGGGAATATAGAGGAAAATTCACAGAAGGGAAATCAATCAGTCTAGTATGGTTTATATCAGCTCCTTTCAACATCTATGTCCTTGTGCTGTTCTGATTTTTTTTAGTAAGACTGGACAGCTTGGCCTCTTGCTGACATTTCCATAATGTGGGTGGGCAATTATCCTCTCAAGGCAACGTTTAGTCAAGAGACCGGAATAGAACTCTAAAGCTTCAGTCCAACCTTTCCTCCAACTGCTGTGGTTCAAACCCCTTTACCCAGATGGCTGACATCCCTCACTTCCCACACATACATATCAGTTTATGATAGTTTTAATTTCCCAGATGATATTATATTTTTGTTTGTTTTAATTCCAGGAATTCATGCTTCACAAACACAAACATTATTACATTTGTGTGTGTGTGTGGGGGGTGAAATTCAGATACAAACCCATATTGAGATTATTTAAATCTAAATCCAAATCTTCTATTAACAAACTTTAGCTAATAAGAGATTTTCCTTTGTTTTAACTGCTCAACCAAGAAAGCTGCCTAGAATCTCAAAAATACAATGCTAGTTATTAATATAAGCTCTCTATGTTCTCCAGGATTGGAAGCCAACATCCATTAAAATATTTTTGTTTATAGCTTTCTTCCGAATAGAGGTTGAGGATTGCCAGTTATTCTTAGCACACTGTTACCTTAGATAATATATCCATCCACACTACACAGTAACTACTTCCAAACTTATCCACTCTCCTAAGATTCTCCACTTCACCTTCCACCATGCAGATGGATTCAATTCTTACCTCTGAGAGAGACTAGAAACTATTAGAGCATCCTGTGAGAAATGATTTTCCCATTAGCATATGTACTAGTCCCTCTTTATCCATTTACTTTCCATGGTTTTAGTTGCCCATGGCCAATCACAGTCTGAAAATATTAAGTGGAAAATTCCAAAATAAACAAGTCATAAGATTTAAATTGCATGCTGTTCTGAGTAGCATGATATAATCCTGTACCCCCCTGCTCCATCCGCTAAGGATGTGAATCATCCTTTTGTTCAGTGTACTCACACTGCATACATAACCTCTAGTTATCAGACTAATTGTTGAAGAACCACAGTGATCATGTTCAAGTAACCCTTACTTTACTTAATAATGGTCCCCAGAGCCCAAGAGTAGTGATACTGGCAATTTAGATATGGCAAAGAGAAGCTGTAAAGTGCTTCCTGTAACAGAAAAGGTGAAAGTTCTTGACTTAGGCATTTTATCATCTCACATCATCACAGAGAAGAAGAGTGTGTACAGTACAATAAGATATTTTGAGAGAGAGACCACATTCACATAACTTTTATCAAAGTATATAATATAATTATTTTATTATTAGTTATTGTCCATAGTTTTTTAGTGTGCCTAATACATAAATTAAACTTTATTGTAGATCTGTGTTTTCAAGTGTTCACTGAGGGTCTGGAAACATATCCCCCCTAGATACGAGAGAGCTACTGTGTAGCACTAGAACATCTTGTCTGAGTTCTACACTGATACAGTTAGTCGCTATCACACATTCACTTCCATGTTCCAAAGTCTGTTCCCACTATCCAACCTGTCCCAAACCATAATCATGATCTTCGATGTTGTACTTGGTTTTCTCGATTCTCCCCCAAGGATACCTCTCATGTTTTACAGCACAACCCATCCAGCCATTGAAGTAAGAAATCTGGGTATCCACACATCAGTCTCATTTGCACTCACCAATAAATTCTGACAACATAACTGTCAATTCCTCTTGATTTTATCTTCTTCTCTATTGCCACCATCCTAGTGCAAGTAACAATAATTCTTTCACCTGTATGGATGTGACAGCCTCTTAATTGACCTCTCCAGTAACATTTCTACTTCCTCTAATCTCTTCTTTATACCTAAAATAGACTGTTTCTTAAAAGACTGTTAACATGATTATGTTATTATTTATGTTGAAATTATTTTTTATGATAAATCCTATAATTTTTAACATTGTTTATTGGGCTCTACATATTCTGGCTTCTGCTGACATCAGATACTCTGAGGTAGACATTACTATTGCATCTCATTTTACAAATGAAAACCATAGACTCAAAAAAGTGAAGAAACCTGCCTAAAGCTTGCTGTATATGCTGTGATGTCCAGGCCTTCTGAGGACAAATTCTATCATTTTCAACCCCCACACTGCTCTTTAATATGACACTATGTTCATCCAACATTCAGAAATGACATGATAACTGTATTCCTACCACTCAGCTAAGATGTGGGGCCATTAATATAGCCATCCAAAATCTCTTCCTAAGGACTCACAGACATGTAGACAGATGATTACAGTGATATAAAGTGCTTTAAGACAGTGGTCTTTATTTTTTTTTTCTCAAATGCCTTTGATATAATTATGAAAAACTAGAAGCTCATTTATAAATATTTTAGGTTGACATCTAAACTTTTTCACCATAATAGGTGTAAATGATGTATAATTTTTGGCATATCGTAAATATGGGCATTTTGAAATGAAATTGTTACTTCAGTTTTAAAATTATCATCTATGGAATAAAAACTTTTGATCCCCACCATCATCTGTATAAAAAATTTAATTATTATTTTTAACTTTTATAGTTGAAAAAAATTAACATTATTCATATAAATAAATTATTAGAATAGGAATGTATTTTAGTAATGATACATAATTATTAAACTATGGATACCAAAATTCACAAAATTATCTATAAAAATCTATATTTTTTAAATTTTCATTTGTTTTTCACAATGATTTGGAAGGTACTTGAGCTTGAGAAAATAAAAATAAATGTTCCTTCACCATCTGAGCCATTCACTTTCTCAAAACCTCTACCAACCTTGCATATTGTCCCTTTGGTTTGCAAACCCAGAGTTTGTACACTTCAGAACTGAGGTTAGAGGCAGAATGGGTTGAAGAAATGTTTTTCTCTCGTGTACAGGAGAAGGGACCCTGTAGCAGGGCAGTTGGAAAAGGAGGACATGCACCTACAGAACAGGTGCCTTTGGAAAGAACTCATGTGAAAGTTGAAAACTGGACGTTGATCTTTTAACATTGTCCACGCCAATGTGGTGTGAATCTTTTAAGGCTTTTGAAATGTGCTATCAAACTATACTGTAATATGATTAATAGGTGTATCTTATTCATGTACATATTCATAGGAACATTTTTAACATGGATGTGAGTACACAGCACCTTATTTTATACTTATTTCTAAATCTGGATCAAAAGTGGACATCTGGCTCAGACATGCCCCGGCAGGCCAGTTGACTTTCACATGGCTGCTTTGGCTCCCACCTTGACCTCCTTTCCAAATACTTCTCAAAGTCTAGTAATCCCGTGGTCATGAACTCCAAGGAAAATTATTATAAGGCTGTACAACTAAATAATGTTGAGATTAATTAACTTTCATTTTCATTGTACCCATTGTGTGATGCTTTAAAGGATTTGCTGTTTAATTTAAAAACTCTTATAAGAGCAACTGAGCGTTTAACTTTTTTTTTTTATCTTCCAACATTTCTGATCTTTTAAACTCCATCCAACAGCTTTACATAGCACATGATTCTAGTTAAAACCTCCACTAATGCTTGATGGCATTACTTTCACCACTGATTATATCAAAATACAATGAATGTCCCGTACATTTAAAAATATATAAAAGCTAAAAATATTGGCTTATTTGTTTTCTCACATTGTTTTATTCTCATGCATTATCTTTGGAAATAATCATGTGACTTATTTATATATACCTTATAAGCTCTTAATAATGACTAAGATAGTCACCTCATTATTAAAGAAAGTAATACTTTCAAAATTAATATAGACTATTAGAGGTAATAAAGAGATATAATGTTACACTAGTCCAGACCTGTATCTTTTCTTACCAGGATGATTTCAAATGCCTGGATATCTTGAAAAGTTTAACAGCTTGATACACATATCTGAAGTATCATCCTTACTTTTCAAGTTAATTTATCATTTTACTCCTCAATGTATCTGTTGTTTACTTTCATACGTATATTATGCATTTTCTACTTCCATACCAGTTCTCCCAAATCCTAGACTAAAACTGATACTCTAGAAAAGAGCATCTTGTTTGTATTATTTGAAAAATATAGAAATTGCTATATATTAACTGTTATTATTATTATTTTATTTTGTACAAGATTTTTCAGGATTTGGTGCTCACTCCCAAAGCCCAATCTTTGCTTGTCATTTCTCATATTCTATTCACATTTTACATCTCAATTATACCAGAATATTCAGCAATCTTGTCATTCTTTATCCCCTTTCATGCTGTTGTCTATTCAGGGCTCTGTGTGGAAGGCTATTCCTCATTATTTTGGGAAAAATTCTTTTCTTGGAATGTTCCTCCTCAAACCTTAAATATCTTGAATTAACATTCATGTTAATAATTTATTTTTTAAATGTAAATGCACTTGTGGGATAAAATACATTAACAGTTTTTTACACCTCATCATAAATTAAAATTTTAGCTACTGTATGAGGCTAAAGTATACACTTTTAAGCAGAAATATTCTCTTTTAGAGAACTTAACATCTTCACCTAATAGTTTCTGAATCTGAATCACTAAGGCAAAAAAGAGAAAGAGGGAACAATGATTTACTGAGTATATGTACCACACGAGAGTCAAGAAATCATATTCATCCATACGCATCACATCCATCCTTTAAACACTTGATAGCAAGTTGAGGAGATAAAAATTATCAGTTATCAATCAAAATGTATAGAAACTGACTAAATTTCAGAGGGATTAACTTGTTTTGTCAAAATGATATGACTAAAGGAGATTAGAATTTAAAACTCTTGGATTTCGTAGAGCTAATCTTATTCTACATTTCCTCTGTCTCTGAAGAAACTGCATGCTCTGTTTGCTCTTACTTATTACCAGTGTCAGGTAGCATATTAGGGGCACAGAGATGTGGTTAAGTGGCTACACATGAAGTTTTTCTCAAACCCTCTCATATTTCAACTGTAATCTATTTTTAATAAAGAGAAATATGTAAGTGTGACAGCAAGTAAATGGATTATATTGAATAGTTTATTCATTGATATGTAGCAACAATGACTCATCAGAGATTTCTATTTAATTACTCAAGTGAGCTGAACCAAACTTAACTATTCCCAATCTTTTTTTGAAGAGGATGCCATTCTGTAATGAAATATTATAGCATAAGGCTTGGCATATCTTATCCAATCGTGAACATAATGAAAATGTGCTGGCTGGAAAATTACTGCTTGGCTATCACCCATGGGAACATAACATTCTAACAACAAACTTTCTGCCTCTGTAGCTGCCCCCCCGCCCCCACTTTTACAACCGATGGTTAGTAAAAAGAAGAAAAATAGACTTGTGTTTTCAAATGGAATAAAAAAATGGGGTTTAGGCCTTAAAAACTCTAAATTGCCACATTTGGGGGCTGCTTAATTTGGGATCTGCATACTCCTGACAGACCCAGCTGGCTGAATAAAGAGTGTGTTTCCCATAACTCAGTTATTTCTGGTGGTCCGTGTGTCTGTTGGGGGCTGGCAGCTGAAACAAAAAAAGAGAACTATACAGAAGTTACATATGTATATATTTTGTGTGTTCATGTGTATATATCCTGCATTACACAAACATATTGAGTGTACTTCACATGCTTAAAAACCTCCTGGCTGGTATTCAACTATTACCTAAAAAAACAGAGAATGAAAAATGTCATACTAATGTATGCAAGAGTTAATTTAGTGTTCTTATAAATTATGAAATATTTTTGGAAAGGACTCCAGTTAAGCAAATCATGAAGAAACACTCTCTCATGACTTTACTAAGTGATTGTTTACATTTCGTAAATGAAAACCAAGAACAAAGTCTGTTGTTTCTTCACTGAAGTTCTGGTGGCATTAGTGATGGGAACATATAATAATTTATCTGAGCAATGCAATGTGCTCTGAACCTTTCCAACAAGATTCAAGGACATTGATTATATTTGGCAATCATGATATTTATTAGCAGCTGTGGGATATTTTTTCTCCCATTAGTAGTCAACATCGCTAAAGGCAATTATATATATTATATATGTATAGCTTGATAGCTATTATTGCATTAATTAAAATGTGCTTATCTTAACAGGAATCTCAAATGATAATTCTTTAATTTTATTATCTTACATATTTAGAAAATCTGGATGTAGGAAGAACACAATGGCTGAGAAATCTCATCCAAACTTTAGTGTCTTTTCATCCTTTTTGTTACCCTCAGCCTGTACTTCTTGTTGCCACTCTTGAAGGTAAGATGGCCTTAGCAGCTTCCAGCATTGCATGCAGCTGTAGTGACATTTAGTGATGGTGAGCCTTTCCTTCTGTGCAACTTCTTCCACAAGGTGGAACATCTGACATCTTTTCCCTGAAATCTCATTAGACAGGATTAGATACCTTGCCAATGTCTAAACCAATCACTGTCAAGAAAAATGTCATTTATATGGCTGGCTGAAAGCAACACTGATTTGACTAGTGAAGTTTGGAATTGAATAGTGTAAGAAAAAACTTTAATACTATGTTTTATCAGCAAGGTATAAGAGAACTAGAAGCAGTGGTGGCAGTGATGAGGTTGCAGTGGTGGCTGGCAGTCTGCAATAATATTATTAGAAATTCTTAGTAGTGTCGATTAAAATTGAACATGCTTCCTAAGGGAGACAGTGTTGATGTTTCATCCAAAAATTTCTGGATCTCCTTTCTAGGAACTTGTGTCCATTTTTTAAGTTCTATGTGTTGGCTGCTAAAGATTGTCAATAGCATGTTCCATAGTAATGCCCTTGTCTTATCAGAGCTGAGTTGTCTATATGAACAGCTTAGGTTCAAAGAGGTGACCCATAGTAATAAATGGCTAATGCAATAAACAGTTTAGTTCTCCTGACTCCAGATGAAACAAACTGTGCAATTTACTCTCCAGAGCTCCCCCGGGGACCAAGCTGAGTCTGTACTTCACTTGAAATCGTAGTCTTGCTTGACTTCTCTCCTTTTCTTCAGCTGTTTCCTAGACTTTACTAGTTTCTCCTGGGAGAAATTCCTTATTAAATCACTTACTCTCTAATGCTTCACTTAGGGGCTTCTGGGAGAACTTGACCTAAGATAGCTACAAAATTGTTTATGAACACATTCAACATCTGTCATTTTTAAATATTAACCAATCATATAATAATAATGTTGCTAATAGATCTGATTTATCAGAAAAAAAGAAAGCTGATACCATTTAAAAATAATTACTTCAACTCAATTTCTTGATTTAAAATCTTTGCAACTAATATTTTTATGAAAGGAATATCTTGTCTTATCACTTATTCATACATGTAGCTGATTTACTATGCTATATGAGGCAATCTATATTTCACTAAGATCTTGTCATAATTAGGCATTGGACTCCACAGATCAGATGGAAATTATTAAAAAGGTAAAATAACTTCATAAAAATTTTTACACTGTAGCTATTTTTATAAGATCACTGAAAATTATTTTTAAATACATACTTATTTCTAAAAGTTTTAAAAAAGCATTTCACACACATAAACAGATTTATAGAAAATTAGTGTCTTATTTGAATTTGATAAACCCACATAGTGAATATTATTGACTTTTTTTTTAGCTCAACTTTTATTTTCCTTTTATAACCTGAAGTTTTTAAAACAGATATAATCTTATTAACAGGTGATAATTCTTAATTACTAAAGAATTCTTTCAAGAAATAAACAATTAAGAAATATTTTTAAATGTTGGAATTATACAGAGTCCAGTTCTATACAGCACAGCTGTATACTCATGAAATACCTAAGTGCTTGGAATTCATCAGCAAGTGATTTCATTGGCAAATAGCTCTTGCTTACTCTTCCCCTTCATAAGGACAGGATCTAACAAGGTCTACACTCTGAAACTCTCTAAGATCTCTAAAGTAGGAAGTCACTCTTGAAATAAGACATTTCTTTTAGTGATGACCTCATTTGAAAGGTCAAGAAGTGAATGAAAAATTCTTAGAGAATGAAATGGCATTGCCAAGAAAGGGAAGGAAATCACTTACTTCATTATTTTCAAAGGACTTTTTTGTCTGAAGTTCAGATTAGGGCTTTCCGTCCTCTGTTTTTTCCTTCATTAAGTCTTTCATAAGAAAAAAATTCATTCCTTGCTTGTTTCCCCTGAAATAAGGAGTATGGATTTCTAGGCTTCATGTGCATTTTCTCTAGATAAATTTGATAATGAGTGACAATTAATATATAATTTAAAGAATATAAAATAAAGTTCTCTTAATTTATCATGGCTTAATTTATGTAAACATGATGTCAAATATGCCTTTATTTTAAAACATCTTATTTTTATTAAGCATATAAAATATCCATGTAATTAACTGTTTCTACTTTTTTTACCTAGTTATTTTGAGAGTATTTACAAAAAGGAATGTTTCATTGTGGAATTATTTTGTAAACCTTAAAATATATTTTTCATTCATTAATTAGTTATATCCACATGCATTCTTAAAGACAATATGCATATTAAAATGATTATAATATTAGCATAAAGGAGAAATGCAAACATCTTCAATACAAAGAACATGACACATGTTAAATGAAGCACAAAGATTAAGGCAGTTCATGAAGGAAGGTAACACATGGGTGAATCAGAAAGTTCTTAAAAGTGACACGTAATTTTATGTATGTATGTATGTATGTATGTATGTATGTATGTATGTATGTACTTTTAGGTGAGGCAACCCTTAGTTGACCTCACAGATTACAAGGACCTTGTCAGTTTACAATCCCTTATTTTTTTATTTTTATTTTTATTTATTTCGATCTTTACATCTAGAACACCTGGCCTAGGTGGTCTCACATCCAGGTACTAACCAGGCCCAACCTTGCTTAACTTCTGAGATCAGCCGAGATCCAGTTTGTTCAGGGTAACATAACCATAGACAAAAGTGACACATCATTTCATCTAAAAGAGAGTCTTCTGAGAAAATATGATCACTTCTTGAGAGATATGTATATTCAAACTGTGCATAAAAAAAATTATCCAGTTAATCTGGAAGCTTCATATATAGCAAAATTGGTAGTTTTATTTTAGATAATGAAACATCCTCAATACCAACTTACAGTGTAGGCTTAATTTGGAAAGTATCAGAAGTGGATTTTTTTGATAAGGAGGATTACATTTCCAAAATTTTTGAAAGATAAACCTGACAGTTGAGGTGTGTCTGTTACGTTGGAGAAGAAGAAACTTGTGGCATGTTTAAGAGTCAGCTGGTAATTATAAAAAGCCAAAGCAGGATAGTAGGACAGATAACGGTGCCAAACAGATCTGTTGGCAATGAAAACAGACAGAATTAGTGGACAAGCAGTGGCGAGGATTTGTAAGTATCTAGTGGCTTCCTAGAGAATATGGTGAGATAAAGGAAAAGGGTAACAGTAATAATCACAAACGGTGGACAGCGAGAATTTCTTATATATGTCAGGGATTTTTCTAAAAGCTTTATGTTGAATAATTCATTATTATGGCATGTCTATCATCACAGGGCCTCAAGTCAAGAAAGCTATAGTAAAAATCACTATTAAGCAGACAAAGCGACTATTACCCTTTTATGTAAGAGTGTTCCTAATTCCACAATTCAGGTAAATTGTTTTCAATTAAAATTGTTTTAATTAAGAATTCTTGGATGTGGTTTCATAGAGTAGTGGTTAGCACATCTGCTTTACATGCAGAAGGCATGGTCCATTTGTATACAGCCATGCCACTTAAAAAATTCCCATGTCAAATCTTGGAATCTAAGCAGTGTCAGGCATGGTTAGTACTTGGATAGGAGACCACCTAGGAAGACCAGGTGCTATAGGCATTAATAATAATAATAGAAATAATTAATAATAATAATAATGATAGAATTCTTCATAAAGTTATTATATCATGCAATTTGCCATTATTTATATTACTGTAAATAATCTTTATTGGTCTCATACACACACACACACACATATCTGTGTGTGTGTGTATATGTATATATATATATATATATACATACTTAGCAAAGTTGACACATAAAATTAACCATCATAATAGGCTATACAGATATCTTTATTCTAAAACTCTCTAAAGAACACTATCTGAGGTATAACTTTCTGATTATGGGCCTAATGACAGAGATCATTGTATGTATTAGAAATAAAAAAATGAAGAAGAAAGAGAAAAGAGAAAGTTTAGGCCTTTTAAACTACCAATACCCAGCTAAAAAAAAAAGAACAATTAAATCTTCTTATAAGAGAATACCATGTCCAAAATTAAGGCAAAATTATATTTAAATTGAAAATAGTTTTTCACATGAAGATTTGGTAAAATAAAACCATTTATTTGTGCTAGTAAAAGACTCCTCATTAATCTTATTGAAAAAAAAAGTCTATAAAATATGCACTTTCTATTCTTTACATTTAGGTAAATCAGTCTCATTAAAAGAAGTAGATCATATGCTCTTTCTTTTTTATGCATAAAAAACACTCAGGTGACATGGATATTTTTATGTAGTAGTGAAATAAGAAATTAATTATCAAGAAAAATACTGGATGTTGTTATTGTAAGATTTTACTGTTTCTCTTTTTCTCATAGTAATTTGTGAAGAAAAAAAAGTGCTGGAGGACAAGACCTCTATACATTTCCTCCAAGCCTTAAGTTATATAACTTATGTTTTTAAGACATTAGATGGTTGCTTATGGATATCATTGTGTTCATAATGAGGGGCTTGTGTCAGGCCAAAACTGTGCACTCTAGACATTTCAGACATCTCTCAGCAAGTATAGAACAGAAGCTTGATGAGACAGAAAAAAAAAATAAAATAAATTTTAGAAACTTGGGGATGCTGTGACTCAAATCTCTTTTGCAGGTCATGGAATGTCCAAGTTGGAAAAAAATAACATATTTACATTAGTATTTACTACGTGCTAAGCAGTTACCGTATAGTATGTAATTTAATACTTTCAACAAGGTTGTAAAGTGCATGTTACAGAAAGTTCTATCTTGCCAATAAGATTTCAGACTGGAGTAGTTAAATAACTTCTCCAATGTCAACAATCACATTCAAATAGAATAGAATTATATAAGATATATATGTTTACTGTGGTGTACAATGTGGTTGATCTAGTATGTGTGTTCATCATCACATTTTGTCCTCTGATTTTCAAACATGATTTAAAAGAACCCAATACAGTACTCTTTTTGAGCCAACCTAAAAGACAATACAGCTAAGAATAAAAGTGTTTGTCCTGGTTCGCTCAGCAGGAACATGGCAGATGACAGTTCTTTCCAGGATTATGATTTTGAAAAAGCTTAAGCATATAATTATTACTTGCACATTAACTGAAATGGAAACTTAATTTAGAGGTCAAAATCAAGGGATTTTAGTATTGAACTCATTGCTGAGTCACACATTTCTTTTCAGGCATTTTCTGAGGCATCACATGGCTTTCTAACTTCCCCAAAGCCAGGTGTCTTTAGTGTAAAGAGTATATTTATGTTTATTTTATTTTATGCATGTGTAGTCTGTGCACATGTCAAAAAAAGTGATGAATAAGAACACATCTGCATCTTACCTCCCCCTTGGGAAAGCAAAATGTTCAGGGCAATGCTTGCTCTTCATGATCATTTGAAGAGATGCAGCACTTCTCAGAATCGTGTGTGTGTGTGTGTGTGTGTGTGTGTGTGTGTGTGTGTGTGTGAGAGAGAGAGAGAGAGAGAGAGAGAGAGATCCACTTTGCAAAATAAACACTATTCTTATATGCCTTCAAGAACATTTTTCAAAGTGACATTTCATTAAGTTGACTCATTCAAAAAAGGAAAGTAACATATTTATCTGGAACTTGGCAAAGATGGATATATATATAGAATGAATAGGACAAAAAAAACACCATTCCAGGAAAAGTCCTGACAATGCAATTGCTTATTCATTCAAAAAATGTTAGAGGTGCCATAATTGCATGCCAGGCACTGTCACAGCTGACAGAGAACCTGCAATAAATGAGATCTATTTTTTTCAAGGAGTTTGCAGAATGTCTAGTCTATAGGCTGTTAAGTTGAACTCTAAACTTATTCCAAATAACACAGGAGCCACTTGTTTGATTTTAAATTTCCAGCACAGGGTTGGCACAAAATAGACATTTTTGAATGAGCAAATGACAAAAGCAGAAAGCCACTATGCGTAGAAACACTTTCATGCTAAATACCTTGATTGCAGTTACTGCTGGAGTCAGGCACTAATGTCTGAGTACAGATGTATGGGAACTATCTTATCCTCCACCTGGTTGTACTTTTTCGTGCCGTAATTGGCTTCTAATTCTGAATAATGTTTATGAAACATCTAATAAAAAAAAAATCACATTTAGGAAAGAAGAAAATAAATGTAACAACTAGATTCATAGATTCAACAACTTTGTGGTCATCAATTTTCTTTAAAAACCTATTTGTCTTGTAGATTTTCTTTAATAAAGGAAGCACTTGCCTTTCTTGAAATAAGCCCTAAGGTAATAATGTATATAGGATGCTAAATCTAAGCCTAGCATTTTAATGATTCAACAGATATGATAAATTCATGACAATGAAATTAGAAAGTTGATGTGTTGATTATATACTTCCTCAGAGTTGAACATTAGAGGGAAATTAGGTAGTTTGTGGTTCATAATAATCCCTCAAAACTTCAAATTCTTAGATTTATTAGAAGAGAAATACAGGACTCCCTTCATTATATCTTAGAAATGAAATTCCATAAAATTTTACCAGTGTAATCATATTGTAAAAGATAAAAAGTAAAAGATAAAAAAAAGACACCAAGAGGATCCTGTCTCTCATGGTTTTTCAAAAGAAATGGAGCTGAATTTATAGCCCAGTCCTGCCATTTTCATGCCATGCGACCAAGTCTGAATGTCTCATTCTTCTCTTGATGAATTTCCTCATTAGTAATAATGCGAATAGCAAAGGTAATGCACTCCTCCTGGGAGTGGGGAGAGGTTTTAATTATATGATATATAAAGTATCTAGCATGTTAGAAATTCTCTGTATATATTAGTTTTTTATTCTTTCTCTATGAGTGGTTCTTAAATTTACGCATTGTCTTCCACAAGCACTGTGACTCTGAAGTGGCATCAAGTAAAATTAAGGCAGGATAGGACAATGCTGGACAGACATGTACTCCTAGTGATCATAATATGATGCTTCTTGGTGCTACTCCTATCTCAACCATCTCTAATTGTCATAGGAGATCTTAAAGAGAAATAATGGGGAAGAAGTACTTTCTTTCTTTGTTTTCAAAGGTAGTAGTTTTCAAACTTGCTTCTAACAATTAACACTTCCTGAAACAACAACATGGGATGCCTGCACTAGTCCTCAGAAATTCATATTTTTTTAATGTTTCTCAAGTGATTCTAATATGAACAGCATTTAGTCATCACTGCTGTGACACATATTCTATCTAAAGTCTATGGTTGGTCGTTACAGAGCAGATTAATATCCCTCATTTAAAAAAGTTAGCAATAATTATAAGAATAGATTTTTTATTTTGAAGAAGATCCTGAACCCATTTTACTATCTGAAGTGAACTGAACTTATAATGTGCTTGGTCATAGCATCAATTTTCTAATTTATTTCTGCATTGGTATCTCCAAAAAACAAGGATGACACCATAAAAACAACACTATTGGATGTTCCTGGAACCAAAACAAAACCAAAACCAAAACACTCGATTCCTTAGCAGTTACAGATTCTGACTTTTATGTGAAAAAAAAAAAATCTTATAGCATAATATAGATATCACCAGCTAAGAGAATTAAGATGATTTTTTTCCCTGGAAATTTTTCTAAATATGTTATAGTTTATTACTCTGAGATATATTTTTGTCACTTTTGGCAGAACATTTAGTTCCATTTGGTTTGTAAATTGAATTGAGTTGAATTTATGATCATCAACCATGCAGTTAAGACAGAATCAAAACTGTCCTTATGTGAGAATATCCATCTGCCGCTTCCATTTTGTATTAGGAAATAAGAGAAATAAAATACATTTTAGATTTAAATTAAGTTCATTTATTTAATCCTAACCAAGTTCAAGTTTGATATGAAATCTTTTATGCCTTTTTAAATTCTCAACAGTTGTAGTGCTGATTTTGCCCCTTTAACATCTAAATCTGTTTATATGTCGCAGCATGTGTGACTGTCCTATTAGAAACATAAATTTGTTATAAACACATATACGCATGGGTAGTACCTTGCAAGGCATAGTTCTGACTGCTACGGGAAGATTTTTAAACAGAAGTCTGACCCTTCACGTGTGTGTGTGTGTGTGTGTGTGTGTGTGTGTGTGTGTGTGAGAGAGAGAGAGAGAGAGAGAGAGAGAGCGAGAGAGAGAGAAAGAGAGAAATACTTACAAACACTGCGACCACTTTACTATCTGATTTTATATGAGACTCCATAAATATCTGATTTTAGATGAGACTCCATAAATTTTTAGAGGCAAAATATGCATCCCTGTATAATTAAACTACTGTTTAAAGTGAATTTAATGAGATTTAACTGTAAAATGCTTTATTCCCAAAGAAACAACAGTTTTATAGATTTAATATTATCTCAATAATATTAATCTTGCCTTTTTATTGGGAAATTTTTTCCTTCTGAATTTTATGAGTTTTATAAACTGACATTGGGATATTTTGCCCATAATTCCTGTTTTGCCGAGCGTAGAGCATATGTTTTAAACATGTGTTCTCTGAAAATTTTTACTTGTATGTCGAAGAAAATTTAATGTTTATGCTTTTCATTTATTTACATTTACTCTTAACCTCATCAAAATGTTGTTATGTAAGAGCTTTTTGAATTCCAAGAGGCATTACAGAACTCCCAATGTCCCAAACAGACACTGCTGAAATTAAAATATTTTGTCTTTTGGATATTTGTTTTTCAGTTTTAGTTTATATGTTAAGAAACCAAAATAATAAACAGGTTGTATCCCTCTTTTTCTTTTTGATTGGAATTTTTAATATTTTAAAAATGACATCAATTTTAAATAATTAATATAGAGCACTAAAATTTATTGAATCCTTTTCTTCTTTTCTTCTAAGGAATTTAAAACAATGTGGATTGCAACTCACCGATTTTTTATCCCATTATTTTGGGTCCAGTATTCTCATGGTTGTAATTCTGATAATACATTAAAAAATCCATTGTACAAGATGAATAATTTTGTACACACATTGATCACAGAGTTCTGTATGACACAATATAAAAAAAAAGAAGGAACATCATTTTCAAATAATTAGAAAAAAACATGGTAGTGACAGATAGTGAGAGGCATATGGATTAAATAACCTGAAGAGATATGGCTACAGCCTCAAGTAATACAGAGGAAACTCTGTGCAGACAGGAGCTATTTTTTTTTTGACATAACATCTCAAAGGCTGAAGAAAATTAAATTTATATATATATATATATATATATATATATATGTATGTATATATACATATATATATGTATACATTCACACACACACACACACACACACACACACACAATCATGAAGATTAATTAAAGAACTGTGTAAGAACCAATTTCATCATTCCCAGGCTACTCTTTTTCATTGTTACTGATGACCTGGAGGCATTTTTTGAGGACTGGAAAAGAAAAATTCAGGACTTGCATTCTCAGCAGGTGAATTTGTATAATGAAGAAGAATATATCAGATGACCTCCCACCTTTATGAAGGTAGCTAGACAGTCAAGAGAAGAAAACAATGAAAAAAACAAAACAATACAAAACCAGGGGATAGGTGCCCCAACATTCAATCTCCTCTTTTAAGAGAGAGCATAGCCTCAGATTTGCAAATGTGAGTCTCGACCAAAGCAAAATTCACTAGTTAGCAGGCCACATTAATGATAATTCTTAGGGCCCGCAGAATGGTAAATCAATTTCAAAAGGCAAGATTGGCCACAAGGTATTTTTCAACCCCAGGAATATAAAACATATTTTTAAATGTACCATTTATATACTAAATAACAGTTTTAAAACATTCAAGTGTAATAATCTCAAGAGCTAGAACATTCCACAAAACTATTGGTTCTGAGTATTCCTCCTCTGTCCTATGCTCGTGTGTCCCTCAGAGACATACCATTTTTCCTCAATATAGTTTTAAATTCACATATATATTAAAAATACACATATACTTATTAGATTGATTTTCTTATGAGATTTCTAAATATAGATATATATATTTGTGTAACACAATGCAATATTTCTTGACAATTTTTTTCTATTCAAAATTTTTAATATTCATTTATTTCACAGCAAAAAATTGTCCTTCATTGAATGTTTAGTTACACAGTGATTCATTATGTGAGCTGCAATATATTTTTCTTCTATGGATGGACATCTGAGTTCTAATACTACAGTGATGAACAACACTGCTATGAACATTCTATGGCTTTAAAATGGCTGAAAATTCTTTGACACTCTGCCTGTGAAAGAGTTTGGACTATTTCCTCTCTTTTTGAATCTGGATTATTTTGTGATGCTTCCGTCAATGAAATGGAAATAAAATTATGCCTTTCCAGTTTCAGATTTAAGCCTACAGAAGACTCACAGTTTATGTCTTGGAATCTACAGATATGATCTGCCATGTAGTCTTTATATGTACTCAGAGGTGGTCTGCCTCTCCTGCTCCACAGACCTCATGGAGAGGCTCTGAGACCACGTGGAGAGGTAGAGGAGCCATCCATCTGAGGCCAGCCTTCAACTGACCCCAGGAAGATGCCGGGTACGTGAGTACAGCCTTTGAGAAGCTCGAGACCAGATCAGTCGCCAGTGGGATGCCACTGAGTGACCCCAGTGATGGCAGTTGCAGCAGAAATATCACTAAAAAAAGCCCAGACTGAGTCCTAACCCAGAGTGTTAAGTGCATAATAAAGTGAATGTTGTTTTAAAGCACTAAGCTTATAAAAGCTTAGTTATGTGGCAATAGATTATCAAAACATTCTTGTTACGTCGTGAACATGAATTTTGGTAGGAACTATACTCAGCAGTGAGATTGCCAGGTCAGAGATAGTCAGTATTCTTTAATTATGAGGAAATGCAAAATGTTTTTTTCTAAAATGATTATGCCAAATTATACTGCCACCAACAGTGTAAAATATTGGTCTTTTCCTACAATTATTCACATTTTATCTTTCCTCCTTAGCACAATGTCCATTTTTGCCTTGTTGCCCATTTTAGGAGTTGTTAGCTTTCTTCTTACTGATTTATATGAGTTGTGGATTTGAAACTTACCTTTTCATCATTATATCTTGCATGTGTTTGTGTGTATGTGTTGTCTTTATAATATTTTTTGATGAGCATGTGTTAGTTTATATCTACTCAAACATAATGTTTTTTTCATGCTAAGTACTTTGTGTAGCTTGCTCAAAAGACATCTCTACTTTCACATCAAATATATTTGGTAATGTATTATTCTAAAATATTAATATTTATTTTTCACATCTATCTATAATCTGCCAGCAATCCAATCTCTGTTTTGAGTGTGCATATGTGTGTACAAGTGATGTAAAGATCAAATTTTATTTCCTTATGGGTGATTGGTTGTCTCAATATATTTGCTGATTTCCAATCAGTCATATACCCAGTACCAATGCAGGATTTATCTTTGCCTTTATATTCTCTTTGATTCATCTTCTTGTCTACCTCTGCATTAATACTATTCTCTCAATGCCAGTCAAAGACTAATTATTCTTCTAACATCTTTGATATCTGGAAGCTAGAAGTTGACTGACATGAGCTTGCATTATGAGACTGAATTATTTAGACAGGCATGCTCTGAAAATATGAATTTGACTCACCTTTTGGAAACGATGCTCTTGACCCCCAAAAGCCACTCGCTTGTTCCTAACACTGTTTAAAAATATAAACACACAAGTTCATCACCTCTTGGGACTGCAAGTCACTCTGCACATATCCCATCATTTCACAATGAAGTCATCTATTTCTTCTTAATTTGAATAGCTTTAATCAGATCAAAATGTTCCCTCTAAAGAATTTCTTTTTTCAACTCAGGAAAAAACTCAAACATTCTTTTAAAAACTCTTTACAATATACCACATTGTAATTTACTTTGCATCAGCAGAGTACAAAGAACAGAAATATTCAAATTTCAATTTGAAAGTCTGTATGCATTGAACTAGTTCAGAACCTGACTAGAAATCTGCATTTTTTTTTACTTTTACTGTAATAATACTGGCAATATATTTTGAAGCTGTTCACTATGCGATATGCATTTTAAAGCTAAAGAATTTTATAACAATCTAATCTTGGAATACTCCTTTTTATTGTCGGTTTGTGTTTTTCTTTGCTTTGATAGCGAGGGCCTTGACTAAGACACCAGTTTGTGCATTTGGTCACATGATGAATATAAAAAGAGTGAAAAAGGGTTGTTCATAATTTTTCAGGATATCAGGCACAAGCCAAGACTACCCTGACCACACTGGAATGTATGAGTATCTTTTTCATAAAAGCATTTTATAGAGGTATTGATAAATACTCAAACACGACACATTTTCTCTTGTTAAGAACTTGAACAGTCTCTCCACCCAACAATTTGCTTCATTAGCTCTCTCTTGTAAACATTCTTTTTAAAAAATATTTAAAACATGTTTTTTTAAAGGTATGTTTATTTTTTAAACTTAGTTTGTCCTGCCTAGAATCACTAAAATGAAAGCTCATAACAGTAGTAAGATTCGATGTGGTTTTCCTTTTCTTTTTTGTCCAATGAAAACTATTTCCAGTTTATGTAGTCTACATATGAAAATTAATGAGCAGAAATATCAGTGACTAGAACATAAACATTCAATATGATTGTTAAGTTACTGTTCCAGTAAGGTAAACAAATGGTATGTTCCACATTTTGAGAATTCTGAACAAGTATTCAGCACATAATGATGGTAACTTCTTTGTCCAAAGCATCAAAGGAAATAGACTGAAATAAAATATCCAGTCCTAACCTCAATATAATTATAATTTTCTTAGAGTTCAAGGCATGCTTACAACAACAACAAAGAAAAAGGAGGCAATAAATGACAGCAGAGATAACACCAGACAGAAGTTCTCTGTGGGTTGGGATAATCACGGACCTGATGACCCGAAATTGGTGTTAAAGAATTATAAGATTTAAAATAGAAAATAACTTAAAATCATGGTTAAAGGTTAAAGCCTATTTTTTTTTTCAGTGAAATGTGGTCTTACATGTACCCAGGCAGGATTTTTGAATCTTTTGGGGTTGATCTCCCAGTAAGTAGAGAACTTGCCTTGCAGCAAGACAGATGGACTTGAATGTTGCCCCGGAAAGAGGCTTCCAAGAGTTGAGGGAGAGTTTAAATTCTCTCATCTGCATTCCATCCCTCTCCACTCCCTGAAGACTGACAACCAGGGATTTGTAAAGTGGGCATTTATCCACTGCTAAGAACAGTTCTGGGATGATTTGTTCAATTAAGGCAAACTACAGAGTAACCATGTGTGGGTGACTGCTCTTGCATGAAATTTTGAATAAACTTGAAAAAATGTCCTACAGGCAAGATTTTCTTCCTTGTTACAAGTAATCCTGAGACAAATGGGCCCCCAGCTGGAACTGACTCACTTGAAATGTACAAACATCTCCAATCCTCTCCCCATCTGTCTCTAAACATACATTATTCCCTTCTAGCTTGTTAAAAAATATAGATGTATTAGGTATTGTCTCCTCTGTCTACCCCTTTAAGATAATCAACATTAGCTCTCAATGTTGATTCTCAAATTGTCTGAAGGTTTAAGTTTAGATGGTGAGGTCTCGCTTAAGGTTAATTGGGCAAGTATTACAAACAGAAGGCGTTTCTAAACAAAAAAGGGTACTTGCCTTCAAATTATCTGCTCAACCCCCAAGGATTTTGACTTTGTGCTAGTAAAGGGTTTATAATTAGAGGGTTTGCAATTACCTACAATATGAGTGAGGGTGGTGTGACAGTAGCATTCCTTGTACTGCTGTTGGAAATATAAATTGATATAATCTTATTAGAGATATTTAGCAATATAGAATTTAGCAATACCTGTTTAGAAACTTAAAAAATATTTATACCACTTGACTATATAATTCTCAACTCTAAAGAATGCTTTTGACCTTAATTAAGATACCTTCAGAAGAAATAGGTAAAAGATAAATGAAAATACTTATCTCTGGATGGTAGAATTATGAATAATTTCTAAAAATGTCTGACTCGTCCTCTAAAGCTTGTTAATCAAGGGATTTAGTAAATGGGACTGTTTGTTACCATTAGTATTTTCACTGTTGTGTAACATATCTAAAATTTTTTCACATCCTGTGTGCACATACACATTCACAGAGCCCTCCAGAAAGAAGACAAGAAACTTCTAACAAAGCAATCAAGAACATTTTCTTTTCAAGTGGAGAAGTGGTTTGTAAGAAGTGTGAGTGAACCTCAATCTTTAGGTCATAGCTCTCAACCTTGATTAACTTATAACATTTCTTCCTTCCCATTAAAATACAAATATTCAGTGTTTGAAATGAATCAGTGAAACAATGGGGTTGCTGAGCTTTTTTTATTGTGAGCAAATATTCATAATCATTTCTATTTATATGCATGGAAAATATTTCCTACTCTTCATCTTCAACTACACTTGCTTTGGTATTATTAGGTATTAAAAAAGAACATATACTTATTGATGCAATTGTACTCTGGCTGATACAATATAATTGGAAATATTTAATTTATATCAAAAGTTATATTTTATCAGTAATAATATAATTTAGCTCTATATTATGCTATCAGCTAATATATTTAATATGTATTAAATATCACTTTATTATTATAAAACATTACTTTGAGCATTTCAACACATTATTATGTAATAATATTAACATATAATACCATTTTATTATATCAATAATAATAAAATGTTATTTTGTTAAATAATATTTTATTAAAATAATATTTTATTTGTTACCCAATCAGTTTATAGCACTTCCTCCAGTTTCCAATTTGATCAAAATGAGAATATTTAGATACTCATAGCTTCTGCTACAGGATAAAGACCTGTCTCTTGGGAGTTCTGCTAGTGGGTAATAAAATCAGTATGATGAATGACAAAGGTTGAGATATATTACTTTAAAGAACAAACTTTCATAAAAAGCAGGTTACAGAAGAAATAATTTGTATAACCATTTCATGTCTGGTATGACTAGAATATAAGTATTTTCTAACTTTTTAAACTCCTGATGTACAAACTAAAAGATATTTAACGAACTTTACATATCTATGCATATATATGTATATATGTACACTGCATATCTGAATCACATATTCTGTATCAGAATGTTAGCTCTAGAAAATAGCATTTTTTTTCCATTCTAGATATTTCTTTTTATAAATGAAAATATCACCACATAATTAAAATTAGATTAGAGAGTGGAATCACCAGTTCAGTCTAAACTTTGAAAAGTACTTAACCTAGAAGTGGTGCCATGTAATCCCAAAACTAACAAACAAATGCAGATTCTCTTTTCATTTTGTGTTCAGGATGTGCCATATACTTGATGATACAATCTTTTGTAAAATATATGATAATCAAAGGGAATAACTGGTGAACAATCTACTAAGCTCTACATTCTCTATAAGGTTTTTAAGTATGTAACCCATTTACTTATCACAACCACCTTTAGAATGATACATTATAATCCGTGTGGTACTCATAAGAATACTGAGATTCATAGATCCAAGAAACAAACTAAATGTAGTGAAATCACAGTTTTAACCAAATTATATGTTAACCAAGTTTTGGAAAACCTCAAAGGAAACTAGGATAGCACAGTGACATTGTTGCCAAGCTTCAGTTCAAAATCAGGGACAGGTTACCAGAATCTGGAAAGAGAAGGGTTTCAGAGAAGACGTTGTTTTGAGAGAAGTAATGACCTATGTCTAGAGGCAACCTCACAGAAGGGCATCCAAGGGGTTTAATATTTTCCCTTCATTCTTGTTTCTCTCTCTCTGATGGTCAATGAGGACTCCCCAGGCATTTACTTGATCATGAACTCAATGCAAATAAATTAGATGGTAGAGTGACAGCAAAGAATGCCAACTCAATATATATTACATATAAAGCAATATAAATATGGCATTCAGAACAAGAAGAGTGTTAGTACACACTGTTCTGCATTGGTCATGCAGCACATTTTTGCTCATTCCTGAGAATTAATTTGAGAAAAGTACGTTAAAAAATACACCATTTTGAAAGAAAGAATACCCATATGGTTAATATAGTCTTGAACAGACTTGACACTGAGAATAGAAAAAGAGTCATAGCAGAGAGGAAAGACAAGGAAAAGTATGATATATACAAATTATAGTTGGCAAATCATTCATGGTTAATGAAGAAACAGAAATACCACTTAGATTACTTTAAGCAAAAATGGGAGATCTTGGATTACTTAGCTAAAGAGATCAAGGAGAGTCCTGCTTTATTCATGTGCTAACGCCTAAAATCTTGGTTGTACTGGGGTTAGTTGTATACTTCTAGTCAACCCCAATTACATGCCACTAAGATAGTCTCACTAAGGCTACTAGGAGTAAAAAAAGCAAGAAAGCAAGAAAGTTCAAAAAGGGAGGAACAGAGAAGAACAATGTATTCCCTATAGGTGATGAGCATTGTCCTTAAAAGGTTCTTATGAAAAAAAAGCATTAGTGTTGGTCTACATAAGTCCACAAGACTTAAACTGGGATATTTCAGGGAGTCAGATATTGACTAAGTTGTTTAAATCTATGTATAAAATCAGCAGTGAGATAATTATCACTAGAAGTGTATCAGCAAAGAGTAAGAAGTTTTCTTTACTCTTTCTCTGTACTAGAAATCTTTCTAATTCTAAGGGTTTCTGTGTGATCCATTACAAAGTAGAGTTTGGAAACACGGTATTTTTTTTTCATCAAGCATTTAAATTTCCTTTTCTTTCTCCACCATTATCTCTCAAAATTCAACATGTAAGAGAGGGGACTCTTGCTTCAGGCACAGTGATATTGCATTTAACCAGTGAGTGATTTATTAGAAAGTATAATATCTACATAAACTGACTTAATGAATAGGCTGTAGAAAGCACAGAAAGACATGTTTTATTTTTATGTCAATAAAAACTCATTACTGTGTCCTTTGGTGAAAGAAAAGGCAGAAAAAGAAATTATCAGTATTCCATAACATTATGCAGTTCTTAGTAAGAAAACAGCTTTAGTAAAACGTTAAAAAAGATTATTTCTCATCTCAGTACTTCTTCCGAATAAGCACTGTAGCTGTCCAAAAGATCTTGTGTTCTGTCCTGTTTAAAAACAAAACAAAAGCAGGCAAAGACATCAGTTCAGTATTTGGTAAAGAATTTAGAAGGTATTAAATAAGAGCAGGGTAGTCTCATAAACAAAGACTCAAGTGTTTGTTCATAAAATCATTTTATATCCAATATTAAAATATAAAGATGCACTTGAAAGAAGTAAAAGGACTAGTTATTTGATGTACTTTTCTAAGACAAAGTTTATTAAAGATTAAGCAATGAGCTAATCTTAGATGAGTGTGCAATATTATACACTAGTGTTTTTCATACAATGGTTCTTTTATAGATTGTTTCTTATCTTTAACTGTTAGGTTTTCTTAATTAATTTATTTAGATTTCTTTCTGTCACCACATATTAGACCAATTTTACCCCAATTACCACCCCTCCCGCTCCCCTATCCTCTGTTTACCACTAACCTATTGTTCATGTCCATGAGTATCTGTTTGTTTGTCCTGTTTATTTGTTACTTTTAGGTTTATATTCCACATATAAGTGATGTCGTGTGGTTTTCAACTTTTTCTGTCTGGCTTATTCTGCTTAGCATGATTATCTCGAGGTCCATCCGTGTTGTCAAAAATGGCAGGATTTCATCTCTTCTTATGGCTAATATTCCATTGTATGTGTGTGCCACATCTTCTTTAGCCATTCATCTATCACAGGACATTCTGGTTGCTTCCATGTTCTGACCACCGTGAATAATGGTGCTATGAACATTGGTGTGCAAATATCTTTTCAGATATGAATTTTCAAGTCTTTGAGGTAAATACCAGTAGAGAGATTGCTGGATCATATGGTAGATCAAGTCTTAGTTTTTTGAGGAACCTCCATACTGTTTTCCATAGTATCTGTACCAATTTGCAGTCCCACTAGCAATGTATGAGGGTTCCTCTTTCTCCACATCTTCTCCAGAATTTGTGATGTGGAGAAATTATAGCATTATTGATTATAGCTATTCTAACAGGTGTGGATAGTATCTCATTATGGTTTTGATTTGCATTTCCCTAATAGCTAGTGATGTTGAGCATCTTTTCATATTACTCTCTAGCAATGATACTATAAATGCATTGTGCATTTTGGGAACTTTTTAAAAAGTTATAAAAATGGCTTAAATTGTTCATTATATATTACATACATTTATAAATTAATTCAAATTTAAATGTCTATGAACAAATAGGAAACATGTTTGGTTTCCTACCATAGTATCCTGTGGTCACAGTTAACTTTTCATATCCTTTATTTGTGAAGTTGTAATGATAAAACATTTTTCTGCTTCACAAGGATTTTGGAGGACTAAGGTTACAAAATTCAGTGACCTTCTCAAAATAAATTTTTATAAATAGCTAAGGAATTCTTGTTAGCATAAAACCACTATTTATTGAACTTCTTTGAGAATAGGATGTTCTAGTTAATTTAATTTAATTTTCTGTTGAACTAAGCATTAATGGATAAAACCATTTCATTTTGTCTACATTGTTAAAATGGTTTATAAACCTCTTGGGGCAGCATTTTTTTTTCTTACCTAAACACACTCTAGTCACATATTATAACCATCTATGTCATGATTTACAATATGATATTATTTATACAGTATTTATATTATAGGAAAAATCTGTAATATATGACCTAACCTTGTTGACACCAATTGAGATAGGTGGCTATTGGCCATCCCTGAAATAAAATTGTCTTTGTCAATGTACACTTTCTTTGTATTTTAAGATTGTAGTTATTTAGATTCTAGTTTGATTGTTACCTATTATCCTTAAAAACAAGCTCATTGAAACATACTATAAATTTGAAACAATTCCATGAAATACTTTAAAAAAATGTAATCGATCTCACAATTAAAAAAAGGTTAAAAAGTGTGTATGTGAGACATATATCTCATTATGATCAAATTTCTATTCCACCCATGCTGTCAACTGATAGACAAATTCATTTAGATTGAACCTCTTCTTTGCCTTTTTTTAAATTTAGTATACAATCTTAGATAACTATGGTTCCCATACTTTCAGTAAGCAGCTAATTATCTGATTTTACTTAATGTTCAGATTACAAATCTGATTGTCCCCCATGTCTGACCTTTCCAACATTATTTAACTTTTTTGAAATTGAGGCATTATCAGCAGAAACCTAGTAAGTGCTGGTTCATTTCCGTAGTTCATTGTAGCTACATATTAATTCATTAATCTTTTGATCATGTAGCTGGAGCCAGACTAAAGGAAGGAATTTCTGCTTCTGGCTAGGATGTAGAAAGCTGGAAGGAACATTGCTCTCAATCTAATAATGAGATAAAGTCAAATAAACTGCAAAATCATAGCTTTTCTTGAGTCCATCAGAAAGCTGAGGTTGCAATTTAACAAAAGTATTTGAATTCCAAAGAGAAACATGGACCTACAACAGGAGAGAGGTCACAGAAACTAGCTCACCTGAGCCAAAGCACGGAGGGAAGAAGAGGCCACTTAGCAGCTGCTGAAAAAGTAAATAATAATAACTCAGGAGAAAACCTGGAGGCAGGGCTAGAAACAAAAAAGTACTCTTCTTGTTGATGCAAACATGAAGAAAATGATCTTTAGCAGTTGGAGGGGAAGATTACACTGTCTGCTTCCCTAAGATATTTCTCTCCTGTGAAACAAAATCCTGAAGTTCTGGGAGAAGGAACAATAGCCCTTTACGTTAAGGACAAAGAAAACATCATTGTCATGGGGAAGAGGAAAGAAAAAAATTCTTCTACCCCATAATGGAGGGAGAAAAATCATCATGGGTCCAGAATCTTATATTTATGCCCAAATAGAGGTTTGTTTCCAATGGGATAAGATCAAGGAATACTTGGTAAAAATTGATACAGATCAAAGGTCTCATTTGGCTGATATGGGAGAAAATGAGCTGAGAAAGTGCTCCCACTTTCTTCCCCGTGAAGCTCTGCACACCACAATTGCCTAAGCTGAACTAAACCTAGACAACAATAAACCTTTGCCAGCCACTACCACTATCCCAAACCTAGCAATAGGCAGAAGTAGTTGAGCATTGATGAAAGGTAATAGCATGAAATTACATTCCCTTTGCAGTGCAGAAATGCAGAGATGATGAAACCTGAGGATGCATTACAAACATTGAGAAAAAGACAAAATACAAAAACAAAAAACAAAAAACAAAAACCTCTCTGGAAGTTGAGCCAGCACTTTGACCACACGGCAACTGTCCTACTAAACATATGTGAAGACTGTGATAAATTGGTTAAGAAATAGCAATGGCAAAACCCAAACTCTTTTCAACTAAAAAATGTTTAATTAACCCAAAAGAAGGTAGGAAAGAGAAATCAAAGGAATAAAAAGCAAAGAGAAGATAAAGCAAACAAATAACACATTAATATGCACAATTCCAAATATTAGTAATTATATTAAACATAAATGGTCTAAACAAATCAATTAAAATTCAGAGATTGTCAGAATGGACAAAAAATTAATAATCCAAATATATTTTGGATATTATATGTATGTATTTCCAAATTATACACATGTTATATATAAACTCAATATAATGATACAAATTAAAAGCAGAGAAATTAACCAAGAACAAGGAAAGATATTACATAACAATAAAAGTCAATTCACCAAGAAGTTATAAAAATCCTAATTGTATATGTACCTAAAAAAAGAACTTCAAAATACGTGAAGTCAAAACTTATGCAGTTGAAAAGACGAATACACAGATCCACTATTGCAGTTGTTGACTTCAACACTCCTCTTAGTAACATTCCTTAACAGAACAAATGGAAATAAAATTAGTAAGAAATGGGCTTGTTAGAGAATAATTTCAAAACACAGAATTTAATCACCATACCAGATAACAAATATGGGAACTGAAATATTGGTTAGCTTATATTTTTATACTGTATTTGTGTAGAATTAGCAAAGAGAGTGTAACAATATTAGTTCTTCTCTTACTGAATTAGACAATAAAATGAATGACATGCATGCATGCATACCTCACCCCCAATGCAGTTCCAATCACACAACCTTCACAACACATTGTAGAAGCTAATGATATTTGGTGCTTCCAAAAATACCTGTTTATTATTTATGAACTCTAGGATACAAACTAGTGAGATAATTCACGGCAACATTTTTAATGTTGAGTCTCTGTTATAAACATCTATCACTTCACATTTAAAAACAGAAAACAGTATGAAAAATTAATGAAGTTTCAGAATGAGGCTAGGAAAAGTCTAAAGTTTGATTACCTGAATTTACCAGAGGCTGTCAGTAATTTTAAATCATAATAGCTGAAGACCTAAGGACAGGATCAGATGAAGGTCTACTGTGCTCCTATCTGACCAACAATTTAGTTTTTGTCTGACCAATGTTCTCAAACTCGACTCTAGATTTACCTGAAGGAGAGGTTGAAAACTGCTTTGATGAAAACCAAAGGAGATGGAGGTGCCTTGTTGGCTACTCTGACTCTTCTACTGAGTTTCTGCTATGGACTTGTATAACCCTCCAAGCAATTGATTTTTCACCTGTTATCCTGGGAAAATCAATTTCTGCAGAATCTGACTTTTTCTTTTCCAAAACTGGGCAGCTTTCTGTTCAAATGATGTAAAGAGTGCCTATGTCTCACTTGTAGAGAGGCTTTCCCTCTCTCTTCCCAGGTCTCCCTGCTTTGAGGGGTTTCAGAAGACAGATAAATGGCAGAAAAGAGCCTTCCTCTTCTTTTGTAGGGAATGCTGCAAGGATAGCATTGAAGAATCTCACTTGTACATGGATTCAAACAGCTGAATGATGTGCTTGTAACATTTATGCAATTGGTACAAGAGATCAAGTGTGCTATTATCTTCTTTGCTCATCTATGAATGTCCCTACAAAGATACCTTTATGATGGTTGTTAAGAGAAAAGAAAAAAAATTCTTAACTACGGTACTAAGACATTCTCATAAAATTGATTTTACAAAAGAAAAAAAATCATTTTTTTCTCTCCTCTCTCAAGATTTTGTTGTCTATTTGCTTAGCCGAACTAATTCTTTTTTTTTTTTTTTTTTGAAAAAGAAAAGTAGAGGGCACCCTACTTATTTTGTTAATGCAAGGTCAAACTAATATGTGGGGGCATTTTGTATTCATTATACCACTTTTGGTACTGTGCCAACTGGCAGAATTTTGGTTACTGGTGACAATTTTATAATAACTTTATAAGAAAAAATTCCAATCCAAGGCTAGCTTTGCTGAAAAATGTGAGAAGTGAGAAAATGCAGAAACTGGTGAAAAAAAAAAAGAGCTTATACAGCTAAACATTTAATAAAAGGTAGCTCCACTAGGGAAAAAAGACCTCAGTTGTCAGAGGAAAAATAATTAGGAAAAGCACATACCCCTCATAATTATACATTAGTACAAAATATCTGTTTATTATTTATAAATTATTAAATTTTTTTTAGATTGGGCTCCTTGTTTTCTACTAAGTTATAAATCATTTAGAGTCAGAATTATATAACTATTCTAAATTTTCTAAATTAATAACACGATTTTAGCATTGTTATAATATCGATTTTAAAAAGTTAAGCTCCTGATTGTTTACACGAAAGGTTAGAGATATGGTTGTGACAAGAGTCCCCCAACTAGCAGTTCCACACTGAGCCTCAGCTGAAATAAGTGTCTACATATTCCCTGAAATAAGAGATACTAGTTGAAACTAATTATTTAAGCACAGTATAGAGAATGAGCAAAACTAAGTGGAAACGTCATGAAGTATCTTTCCCTGTCTCTTTTTGTATGGTGTATAATAAATAGGCATGTGAACTTTCCATCCTATTTCTCCTCTACCACAGGCTAATTTTGGAGTCTGAATTTTAATACTTTCAGCCAGGGTTTCTCTTTAGGAAAACAGGATCATTGTGCATGAAAATGATGCTTATGTTGTCACTTATGAATAATTCATAAGAAAGTGAGGAAGAAACCTAACAAAATTTAAAAATGACAAAAATGAACTTCTACATATTTATGATAAAACAATATATATTTTTTGTTTAAATATGCCAAATTTGGAAGTCTACAATCACCGCTTTGAAACCACTAACTATTACTGTGTCCTTTGGTGAAAGAAAAGGCAGAAAAAGAAATTATCAGTATTCCATAACATTATGCAGTTCTGAAATCTTAAATTTTAAGTAAATTGTTTCAATGATATATCTTTTAATAAAAATAATAGTTGTTACCTCTAATTTACAGTAATCCTAGTGCATAAGAATAATAAGGGAAGTTAAGAATGCTGGCTTCATGAAAGATGGCTCACAAATTGTCTATATCTTGATTCCAAGTAAAGAATAGAAGGTATCAATCTTTACCACACAGCTTTTATACAGTTTTTGACAAACTCATATGCTAAACTCAGTAAGTCAAGTGAAGAATTATAATCAAAATTCTCCGGTGGAAATATGCCAGGGGCTTACGGCACCACTGGGGAACAGAGGCAGAATTGGAAGAATTACTAGAGCACGGAGGAACAGTAACAAAAAATAGAAAGGAAAGGGTGTGTTGTAACTTAAACTAGAGCGAAGCAGAACCTTAGTCCTTTTTCCTAAGAAAATAGGGCCAAGCACTATTTCATATTGCCTTGCTCCAACTCCCTCTGCCATGGCAGGACTGCCTGTCCTTTGCCTGAAGTTGACACAGAACGGTTCTTTTGCTTCTAATTAAAATCGTCAGGGACATTCCTGCTTAAAAGTAGGGAAGCAGAGCCCTGTTTTCATTTTATTCCAAATTAGTTTGAGCCCGACCAAGATCAAAGGACACACAGACCTGAGAAAACAAACAGGCTGCAAACAAGGAATTTGTTGACCTGATGCTGGTTCCTGGAAGTAGAAAAACTGTGGCCCTTTGAGAGGCCAGCTCAGCAACCCCGACACTGGCCAGCAAGGGACCTTTCAGCCAGGGAGTGTCGCAGGGTTCCCTGTTTCTGAAAGCACAGTTTGAAAATGAGGTTTTAATAACACAAAGCCCAGTGAGGATATTCTCACAGGTCCAAACACAAAGTGGATTTCTAATGAAACATATGTGCATGCACTTGCACCGCACACACGTGCACACACGCACTTTGCTCGTCTGGCTGTTCGGTTGTGTGCATCTCATCAGGACGTCTTTTCGGACAAACAGCTCAACCACTAACTAGGATGTGCTAGTAGAATGATGTTCTTTCAGGTTTATATTTTATAATTGTCTGCTTTCTTACTGTATTTAAAAGAACAGGCTGTTTTTTCAAAATTAATTATTTTTATGATGTTTTCTTTTCTTTCTATTTTTTTGTCAGAGTGGTGATAAAAATCTACTCATCTGAAATCCTAAAACTGTCAGCTGCTTTTTTGTTAACCCCAGATGCTGGTTACAAAGTAGCAGATAGAGGATAGAAGAGAGCATAAAAATGACCATTTGGAATGAGGGTTATTGTGAAAGTTTGGACTAAAAATAAGAATGTCCCAAAGCAAATATGTACGCTGTAATATAAATACATTTCTCCCTGATTCTAAATAAAGACCCATATATCATAGCATAAGTCATATTTCTCATGAAGTACACAGACTTCTAAAGCAAATATTTAGTGGTTAAAATATATAACTTTAAAAAATACAATTAATATTTATACTTAAATGTTAAATTTAAAGGTATGAAGCTAACATTTTATCATGTTATTTAATAGACATGAGTGAGCAGAATTGTATGATTCTATTTCCCACTCTAATGGGAAAGGCCACATCCCTACCTTCACAAAATTTAAAATGAGTTTGAGTATCAAAGCTCTAAGGTAAGACTTTTGAAAAGTAATGAGCCCAAGAGATATAAATAGAGGTTTTTAGAACTAAGTATTTCATAAGATATTTAAATTGTTTGGTGATCTCTCGAATCTTTTTTGCTTGGTCTATTGGAAGCATAGTTTCTGTACCAGAGAATTTTTTAACTGAAGCTAAAGAGAAGAAATAAATGTGCTCTCAATAAATATTTCAAGCTATTTATTTTATATCTTATTTGTATTCAGAATAAATAAAGAGAAAACATGAAAGACAAAGAGATTAAAAGAAATTTTGAATTAAATCCAAAATTTAAGAATGGTTTTAAAGAAAATTGTTTTGATTTAAGTGTGATTTTTATAAATCTTTTATAAATTATTCAAGAAATGGAATATAACATTAAATTTATATTACCTTTAATTTATCTTAAGTTGATACTTTTTTTGCTTTTTAAGGAAAGCAGGAAAAATAACATCTGTTTTTTTTTTTCTCCTTTTTTTCAAATCTCTGAGTTAAACAATGGACATGTAATTGTTCGGTGTTACCCTTTAATGCTAAGCAGTTTAATGCTTGGACAAATAGACCTAAATTAAGTTGAACACCAAAGACTTATAATACTTTTTTTGAAAAAGACATTTAGTGTTCTTATAATGTTGTATGAAATTCCTCATTGATGAAAATATTAGGGTGTTTAGCAAATTTGAAATGAACTCAGAAAGAGAAATTATTACAGTGTTGTATGAGTTTTCTATCGCTGCCTTAACAAATTACAATAAACTGAATGACCTGAACAATACAAATTAATTATGACAAGTCTGACACAGTTTTCACCAGACTCAAGTCAAGGTGTTGGCAGGCTGCATTCCTCCTGGAAGGCTTAGGACAGGATCTATTTTCTTCATCTGTTTCCTCATTCAAGTTATTGGCAGAATTCAATTTCTTATTAAATGTTGTAGGACAGAGGTTCTTATTTCCTTGTTAGCTCTCTGATGAGGGCCATTTTTGGTTTCCAGAGGCCACCTATAGTCCCTAGTTTCTGTTCATCTTCTTCTTTTTTCAAACCAGCAATATCAGGTCTTGTCGCTCTCACTCCTAATATCTTTTCTCCTTCTCATCTCTCTCTAACTCATGCAGAAAAAGTTCCCTGCTTATAAGAATATTCCATCCAAAAATGTGCCTGTTTAGCATAAAAGCTATTTTTAGTTGATTACTTTAGTAGACATGGGAGAAGCTTTGAAAAGAGTAGAAATTACTCTTTTATGAGAAATTTATATTTATAAAGGAAATCTTCATCTGTTAAGGGTATCTCCCTATTTGTATCAGAAAGAGAAAAATGACTAAATCTCAAGAATCTTTTATAAATGAAAAAGGTTTAATTTGCATAACAAGCCTTAGTTTTGTTTATGATCGTGTTCCTGGTCATCACTCTATAACTGGCCTCCTTCACAAGCCTCTATTTTGTATTTAGCTGAAGATAATATTTAAGCCTGAATTCTAAGTCACCTCTTAGTATTACTCAATATCCCTGGGTGTCTCTCATGTATACATGAGTTATATATGTTAATAAACTTTGTTGACAAACATCCAGCCTCAGAAAAGTCTTATGAGTTTATTTGAGCCAAACTGATGATGATTGCCAGGAAGCAAAATCTCAACTGATTGAGAAAATGTTCTGGAGAATTACAGTTTTGCATCTTGTTTTATATATAAGAATCAAAGAGGGAAACATAAGAAGGGTTACAAGAAATTCTTTGGTGGTAGGTTAATGGGGCGGGAGAAAACAAATCTGGGAAATCTCTGTGCCTGGATAGAAAGCAAAATGGAGAGATGTGTATTTCTTTTACATGGGTGGGGACAGGGTTGATGATTAAGTTTACAACACATAAATATGGTATTCAGACAACAAGATAATGATGAGGGGTTTTAGGATCCTGTGCTCTGGTGCCAGTGGTTGTGCCTTAAGGAGTCTGGAAAAGGACTTTATTGTAAAATTTCAAAGGCATAATATCTGAGATGCACAAAGACAATAACAGGCTTGCTATGGTAAAGAGTGACCTTTGTCAAGGAAACTACATGTCTAGGGCATGGCTACTTTTGTGTTCAGACCATTGTGTGGTTACCTTCAGCCTGAGATTTTATAAGGCCTACCATGCAGCCTCCTTTGAACTTGTCAGGTTTAGTATGTGGCCCTTTTTCATTCACAACTTCCACTTTTTTTTTTTTGTTAATCTGTCCTTTGCTTTTGGGGCTCCCAGTTGAGAACTTAAAGGTAGAGGAAAATGATTCCTTTTTTTCTATAATGTAATTATATGATACCCACCCAGATAATTCAGAATGATTTTTCTTTATCAAGCATTTAATTATATCAGCAAAGTTCAGTTTCCATGTATGGAGATATATTCATAGGTTCCAGAGTTTAAGATGTGGATATCTTTGAGTGGGCCATTACTCTCTCTAATACAAGCTGTCAAATGATGCTGTTTCTAAGAGAAAAATAGTTTTGATGAAGGCATAGACTTACTGGGGAGAAGTACTTTTGGTTTGAGGTAATCATTATAATAGAATATCACTGATGTATTAATGTCAAACAATAGCAAACATTAATTTTTCTAGTAATGAGTTATAATCTGTATAAAATTTATTTGTCAAGAATAATTGATACCAAACAGTATTTATGAAAAAGGTTAATTTGTACAATCCACAGTTTAAAATGTGATAAGGAGATTATTTTATTGTATTTCTTTTATTGTATTACTTTTTTTTTCTTTTTTTTTTTAAATTTTGGCTACATCCACTAATTAGCTACTCTAGACTTTGAATCTACAGAGAAAAACAATGTCTAACAATGAACAGATGCCATGAGAGCTAATAAGTATATTTTCAAGTGAATAACATTCTTAGTTTCCATGGAATTGTTTACTTTTATAATTCAGATTTGCATGTACTTATGATGAACTGTATAATTTGATGATTAAATTCACATAAAAAAGTTTCTTAACTTCTCCATAGCAAAAGTGAATTACTTCTCATTTACAAAAAATTTCTTAAAATTTAGAGCCACCAAAATGCTTTATAGAAAAAAAATTTATCTTTTTTTGTGAGATATATTATGAGCATACACAATATGATATGCACTTTGCTGAATTCTAAGGATAGAGTTATAAACAAGGTAGAAGCAAGCATGAATTATGTATTGACATTTTTTGTGCCATATTCCTAAAATAATTTTTTGAAGATAGCTTATTACTTTGAACTTTTTAGATTTTAGTAAAGAACTCTAGTATAAATATGATATAAATGTTGCCAAAATTTGTAGCTTGGAAAACTGGATAATAAATTAAATAATGTCTGAACTATTATAGAACATAAACATAATAGAGAGATATAATCACATATCTTTGGACATACAACAAACAAAGCAACTAATCTGCCTGAGGGAGTTGTGCAAGGCTTCTCAAAAGATGTGGCACTTCAGCCATTCTTAATGTGGGGGCTAAAAAGAAAAAAAAAACTTTTCCTCCCACCTTCTAGGTTCTTCTAGCTGGTCTAATAATCAAATTGACAAAGAAAGATTAACAGGAGAAAATGTACAAAGTTTATTACAGAAGTACATGCCAGAGGTCACAAGATATGAAACTCAAAATGAATTGGAGAGCTGAGATTTAAATGCTGTTATAGATAAAGGAGAAAGGGGATAGGAGTCTGAGATTTCAAAGGAAATAAGCAATTTATAGGCAGCAGAGGAAGATTGGAACACAGGTAGCAAGCAAATTCTTGCTAGGTAATCCAGAAACAGTGGGACATGGGTGGGCAGGATCTAGTTAACCGGCTCCTGCTTAGAGACTTTTTATCTAACATGCTAAGGTGAGTAGTTAAGACTAGCCCCCTGGAGCAGACATTTCCATCTCTTGGGCAGAAATGAGAGAGGGTCAAAAGTTTTTTCTGAGTCTTTTTTTTAAATAACCAGCTTAAAATCAATATCCCAAATTTTTGGTGTCCTTTATTAATAACTTCAGAGATAGGAGAACATAATACATCCATGAAAAAAGAAGAGGATGCAAAAAAACATGAGTGAACAAAAGAGCTCTCAGAAGTTGTGTGGTAGAAATAAAACACTCAGTAGAAAGATTGAAGGATAAAGTTGAGGAAATCTCACATAATATAGTATATAAACGTGAAGAGTTCAAATATCAAAAGGGAAAAATTAAAATGTTAGAAGACCAATCAATCCAGAAGATCAATATTCAAATAATGGAAATTTTAGAGCGAGCAGAAAAAGTAATGAGAGAAAATCATTATCAAAAAATTATGAATGCTTTGTGTAAAATACTGAAGAATTTAATTCTTTTACACTAATGTTCAAATTGTGTCCCCACAGGAACCTAGATTGTCAATGAGAGTGTGAAAGGACAAAGGCGAGCATGCCCAATTACTTGACTTTGAGCTCAGCAGATAATTTTGTACAATATCTAACAGTCATGGGTTCCTGGTAAGTGGCAAGAAATATTTGTGATAAAGGGAATATATATGTTAGTTAATTATTATTGAGCTTCTACATGAGAGGAAGTAGAATTTGCAGCTCCAATTATTATTTTAAGCTGGATGTCTTTAAGAAAAAAAGACACAGAAAGAAACTTTGACCTTTCCCTTGACTACCTAAAATAATGAAGACAGAAGACTTATTCCAGGAAGGAAGTTGTTATCAGAGATAACTATAGCTTAATACAAACAAAGTGTAATAGACATGGAGGAGCCTAGCAAGGCCCATTTGATCAATATCCTCTCTGTGTCCCATTGTTGGAAATGGCCCAGCAAACATTTATTTATCAAACATTTGTGTTTCTGTCTCCATGTGAATTATCTTCATGTCCTTTGAAGTCCCAAACCACAACCCCACCTCTTACCCCACCACCCGTCACCCCTTCTCCTTAGCTCAAGATAGCATATAATTCTCTGATTTGTAATTGGGTTACACATTTTTATGGAAACTCATATGTACATACATAATAAATTGGATAATTTTTCTTTTGTTAATCTGCCTCATGTTAATTTGATGATCAGTTCAGCCAGAAGTATTTGGAAGGGTAGAAGAAAAATTATTTTCCACCCCTACATATGTAAGACTTAATTTTAAAGAAACCTTTCTGGTGATAAAATGCAGTAAAAACAAAACAAAACAAAACAAAACAAAACAAACAAAGAAAAAAAACCCCACTAATTTTAGCTACATGATTTGTTCATTAGAAACATCACTAAGATATCTATTGATAGTAATTAAGAAATAAAATATTTGTTATTTGTGGAATGTCCACGTTTACCCTAAGCCATCCACTAAATCTTCCGCATATTAGCTCATGTGATTCTGTCAATAATTCATTTATTTCTATTTTAGAGAGAAAGAAACTAAAGCACCAACAACAAATAATTTGCTCAACATTACATGACTAGTAAGTAATATAAAGAAGATTCAAACCTAAGTAGTCTGGGTTAAATTATTTTTCCACATTCTTAAAAATAAAAGTAAAAAGAAGTATTAATATGGTCATATAATGTACTGTTTTGAAATAACTTAAAAATAATTGATTCTACTATTTATCCAATTTTTGGATAACTATTAAAAATCATTTTAAAAAATTATTCTGTCTTTTTTTAATACTTACAGTGATAAGAAATATACCACCATCCAGAGCAGTCCATATTATGTTTTTCATTCTCAGGTCCCTCTGATATTTAAATTTCTGCTAATAACTTCAGTCCATTTGTCTTAGATCAGCAGAATCCCCTGAGGCTATAGAGGGTACAAATAATAGCTTTTTATATGACACCTTTACATATGTTTGGAGATATTTGACTTCACTTAGGAGTTTTGCCTAACATATAATTCACAGTTCTTTGAACTACACTTTATCACTTGGCATCAAATTTCCTTTAACCACCTTGTTCTCTCTTCTGAAGATGATTCAGAAGGCCTATACTTCCTTGAGATACTACACCTAAAAATAATAGTTGTAACATCATAGGAGGAGAAACAAGAAAACCATCTAATTTCCATTAGACTCATATTTTTTTTTCCAAAAAGTCAGACCACATTGTTTATATTATATTGAAATTTGGTATCAAGGATAACTTCTGAGTCTTTTTTATCTATCTCACTGCTCATGTGTATTATCCCTCTCTAGTCCCTTTCAAATCAGTTTTGAAGGTCCAGATGTCTTATGTTGTTTTCTCTCGTCCGGATCACTGGATGGCTCTAGTCTGCCAAGAAATTGTTGCATCCCAACATGGTCATCCATATGTTGTACATTCCCTTATGGTATGAAATCATCCATACACTTGATAAACATACATGCAATCTTCATCTAAATCACTGAAATAAAATTCTAAGAGTTATAAGTCTGAATCCTTTGGAACATCCTCCCATACACTTTGACCACTCTCACTCACATATTAAACAAATACTCTTCATACAATGATTACGAGTTGCATGTATTACCTGTCATGTGAACTGTTCTTAAACAAGATGGACCTGGTCCCTTCCAATAGGAAATTAGAGCTTAGCTTCCATATTCTGCACAAAATCTCTTCCAGATTCAGATAAACTCATTAATAAGTAATATTTAGATAGAATTATTAAACTAGGGTCTAATTTACCTAATTGTATTATAATTCAATTTAAAGTCTGCATCCTGAAGCTGAAAATTGTAACTTACCCAAAGTCCAAAACAAGATATATTCCACATTTTTTCTGACCTAAAGACACTATAAAAAGAAAACACATTTAGTCTTATTGGCTTCTACTCTTTCTGAGTCTGCCTTTTATTGAGCCACTTCCACTTCTTAAGCCACATGTCCTTTTGCTCTGTTGCTAGGTAACTCATGGAACTATAGTAACTCAGCACCTTTTGTGCTGGAACACAATTCAAAGTGTTTTTATTTAGTTGCAATGCTGTTTTTTATTGGTTTGTTTGTAAGCCCTTTGTTGATTTCAGCCTTTTAACTTTCTTGACACTTAACAGGCTCATGCCCTACCTTGCAACATTCAGTTGAATTTTGAGGAACATGAAGCCTACTTCTGTAGGCATAGTGAATCCTTTGGAACACCTCTTGAATTTATATGAAAAAAAAAAGAGAAATATTAACCCACATAGTGTATCAAGAAATTTTAATTCAGCTTATTTAATGTTAGGATATAACCTATTCAGGCTATTAAACCTCAGAGTAAAGAAATTATTTATCAGACACCTAGAGAAGAGAAATAACATACAAAAAAGGAAAAAAATTAGTTAAATCCTGTACTTTCTCTGTGTCAATATAGCGTGCCTAAAAACAATGGAGCAATGTCTAAAAGTTCAAAAGGAAAGGAATGCAACCCAATAATTTTGTAGCTAGCTAAAGTATACTTCAAGTATAAATTTAGTATGGAGACAATTGAAAACATGAAAGAACCAGAGAATTTATGGCATATGAGACTCAAATAAAATAAAGAATTCAAGTATAGAAAGCCTTATAAATCACCACTGATGAAAATCTATTCCCTTAAAAATAAAACTAAACATTCTTGAAGAACATAATAGGAAAAACAACCATCAATAGTCTCTGTGTAATAATGTACCTTAAAAATGTTGGTATATAAACAGAGAAGTGATTGAATTATGTGCCATGCTATTATCTTCCATATTTACAGCATAAAATTAATAGAGTTCTTAAAATGAAAACCCATGGTTAAAATTATTATTTATATATTTTAATCTTAAGAGTAAAATATTTTCTTAACTTACATTTGTCTTTTAAAGATGCACTAACTCTGTAGTAAGGAAACATTTATTTGAATTCAGTAGCATATTTGTTTTATTTTTAGTCTTATACTGAAAAATTAAAATAAACTTTAATTTAATAATTTTACCAAAATGCTTTAATAGTATGGTTCCATTTTCTTAAATAAAAGGTCTCTATATATTTTGAATTTTTCTATGTATTCATAAATATGCTTTGAGATATATGTGGAATGAGGTTAACTTATAGTTAATGATGTTTCAGTGTAAAAATATTTGGAGTAACTGATGTATTTTCTTTTTTATAACTCCACAGTTTTTAAATTTCTTAAAGTTAATGTGCACTATATATGTGTATAGATAAAAAATAATAATAATAGCATGAAACTAATAAAAAAAAACTGAAAGCAAATATTTCCAGATCTTAATTTTTTGTAGCTAATATTTTTGTGTCAGAAATATGGATATGTTGAGTTTTTTATTTTCCCTGATGACCTCAATCTACTCTTTGCCTTTTCATGCTTGACTTTCTGCACTGAAAGCCTCACCCTTTGGTCTCTGTTACCTCCACTTCTTCACTGTCTGGCTTCAGATTGCTACATTGAGGGAATGAGAAGCACTGGTGTGGAAAGGTTGGGATATTTGTTCTCTGTTCTCTACCATGTTTGATGAAATTTTCTGTTAGACTTTGGTACCCTCCATGACTGCAGCTCCAGTCAGGGAATTCCCATATGGTAAGACTCCATCTCTCCTCAGATCCAGTCCTGCGATTGCCTGCCTTTGCAATGCAGGGAGGTTAAGGGATAGTATGGCTTCCCAGTTTTGCTAATCTCTGGGTACCTCAACCTACAAGGGCCATATCCTCACTATGGTAAAGTTTCTTGAACTATCTGAGTTGCATTCTGTTTACCAAAGGACTGATAGAATAAATAATACATGACACCTTTGTGTTTTAATATTTTTAATTAAAAAATACATTATGTACATAATTTATTGTGACAGGCTGTCGGTTTTTGCATTGTATGTTTTAACATTGAAGTTGTATAAACATGACTCAGTTTCAGCACACAAAAATAAGCACTTTTCTAGTAGATAGCAAAAAATATTTTACTCACATAAAGGAGCATTTGATGAAAATTTTATTTAAGCATTTTATTGCTCAGATAGAAAATATTTTTGACTGATTTCATTTGAAATAGCTACTACTACTTATTATTTTTGATTATGTTGTAGATGAGATAAAGTAGGATAGGGTTTTACTTGGCCATTTAGGCATTCTGTGGTGTACAGTATCTGGTTGCCTAGTCAGAGCATTACATGAATGTTTCTCCTAAAAGATTTTCACCTCTAATATTGGGGCCTTTTGTGAATGCTAAAGTGAATTTATGTATGTTGAAATAGCTTAGGTAGATTGGCAGGGGATAACTTGAAAGGAATGTGTTAGTTCTCGTCCCCTAGCCCTTCTCCTACTGCCTCTGAGCCCTCCCTCCCTTTTACCTCTTAAAGTCTTTGAATTCCCCTGAGATTTTAGGTAACTGCTGAGAAGCATTAAAACTCATTATTTGGTTGACCAGAATAATTGCCCTCTCTTAGTTTCCAATAACGCTCTCTGAATGATTTCCTTAATACTTTTACAAGATGTGTGGCACTGCAGTAGAGTAAAACATGGGACAGGAATTATAGTTATCGTTTCAGATGAGGTGTGTTGAAAGTGTTCAGGATGACGCAGTTGGCAGTTTTTAGGACTGGCCTCCTTATTATTACCATCTGTGTCAACTTGGAGCCTCCATTACAGAGAGGACAAGAAAAATGAAGCTGTGGTTATGTTTTGGGGAATTTTTTTTTTAAATCATCGACTCTGGAATACACATGATACATACTAAGTAGGTGAATGAAACAGAAATTGAACCCAGCTTTTTGCTGGATATCACTTGTAACTATCTGCATATACAATTTGTATTTAAAAACTTTTCCCCTCTATATGATTTTCTTACATCTATTTCTTTGAGGCAGAAATAGTGATGATAAAAAATACCACTTCCTTTGTGGAACCTGGTGAAATCTGCAATATAACCATTATAGCAAATATATTATTACTGTAAAAAACATGGTTCATTTTTATAACAAAACACATTGGCAGTTGAAATGGGTAAGGAACAAGTATTGTGCAGCCTATATGAAGTTCTTGGAATGTTAAACTATTTGGAAGGAACCTGACTAATTTCAGGGAATTTATGTAGGTCAGAATCAACCGCAAAAATGAAGAAAGTAAAAAAAAAAATGCTGAGAGGCAACTTTTAAGTTTCTTGTGCTAGATTTATAAGCAAATGACATCATTTAAAGATTATTGTCAGGACACACTGAAAAACATCAAATACATATATAAGTCATAGAGATAAAAAAGCAAAACTGAGCAGTTTATTCTTAACAATACTCACCAAGTTATTTTCATTCAGTAAGACTAGAATAAGAGTATTATTATTTTTTGGCATCAGATGATAGGAAGTAGACCATTTAATATGTGAGAAAGGTATGGAATTTAGTACCAGAAACACACTTTGGAATTTAAAGTTTCTTTGTATATACTTACTCTTAGTTTAAATACTCAATAAAATTTCTTATTACAGAATATGGGACCAGTCACAATTAACATTTTTATTGCTAATAAATGGTCCTAAATAATGTTAAATATTAACCATTTAAACAAGGTTCACCTAAATAAGAGGTAATGTTAAAATTCAAATGTGTGAACATGCAAATATTAATCGATCTGACTAATGGCATCATGTATCACCTAACAAATTAAAGCAGTTAATAAACTATTTCACATATGAGAAAATTCAGTATGGACACCAAAAAGATAACTAAAAGATTCCTAAGAGGTAAACAATATATCTCTCTGCAGTGGATCCCACTATCAATTTTACAAGGTTTTATGGCTCTCTAACTAATTAAAAGTTTAAATAGAAATGTCTGAAAATTCATTCACAAAAATAACCATATTTTAAAAAAATAACTCTTCAATTTTGCACTAGAATATAATTATACAAGCATAGAAATAAATACTGGTGGGAAAATTGGTTTAGTTAAAGCTGAACTTCAGGTGGCCTATTAAATGAAGGGTATAAGCAGATAACAACATATCCTTCCTAATATATTAGTAGATTCACTCCCATGAGAGGTGAGAATTCTATACAAGAGGTTCCCTCTGACATACACTGATGTATCAGATGGAAACAAAGGAATGAGACCGATGAAAGATAGAAAGAAAGGCAAAAAGAATAAGCAATTCTCCAAGAATAAATGAGAACAAGTCTGGAATAAAAGACATGAGAAATTCTTACATGTAGGAAGGAAAGAGTGGATTGAAGTTACATGTAGTGAGAATCTATACTTGAGTCCACTTTCAACTCTGTGCCCCTGGAAACTAAAAAGATCCCTATGAAATATAGCAGAAGGGTGTAAACATACACAAACTTCGTTTCTTTAATATAGCTTTTCCCGCCCTCTGATTTAAGCTGGTTTTGTCTAGATAATGACATTGCAACTTACCTGCTTTTTCTATCTTTTTTCTTCCAACTCTGTATGCTGCTCCATTAATTATTAAGGTTTAGGACATAAGACTAGCTGAACATTGGGCCTATAATCATAAGGACTAAGGATAACATCTTGGCTTTAGACATGTTTCAGCCCCAGGCCCATTGAAGAAGAAAAACAACCCCACTGGCCACAGAACCAAATAGGATGGTTCCTTGGCTGATTCCAGAATCAGATGAACATGATGATGAATTACTCAAGCCTCTCCTAATCAGTAGTGCCCACAATCCCCTTAGTTTCCTTGACTTCTGATTTTTCTTAGGAACCAGACCTTTGAGCAATACTTGCCTGTATCTCTGGGATTTGAAACTCTCTAAACTAAATCTTTACTTTCTTTGCTGCAAAACCTGCATGTCTCTGATGGACTTAGATGCATGCAGGCAGATGGACTTCTTTTGTTTCAGTAACCAGGGTACATTAGGCATTACAGGCTGTGTGAGTAGGTAGAAGATTCCCCAAAAGATGTCTGAGATGCATGATTTCTCAAAATAACAAGTATTAAGCTGGATAATTGAGTCACCAACATGGAAGATAGGTACAAACAATTATGAGTAATAAGCATTGGATGGGAACCGCAGAACTCTTGGCAAAAATAACTGTTCAACCCTCATACTGAGACTTCACCAAATGCTAGCCTGGCTTTTTCAGTTCAAGACCATGCTCTTAGGATTACCCAGTCCTCTTAAAATGAACTGCTTGAGAGAGCTCAACACTGCCACAAGAATTTACTGCTGCTTGTTTCAATGAAAACAACTATATTGTAACACTGACCAACATTTCTTAAAGCATTTACTTTTGAAACCTTGTAATTATAAATCTTTTCTCTGTCCCTTTGAGAGGTAAATCTCCTACTACCCAGCAATGTTTCCTCAAAGACCTGGGAGTCATCTCTGAAATGCAAACATCTAGAGAAATAATTCCCCTAACTCTTAGTACCTGTGGGAAGGTGAGAGACTGACTTTGAGAGGTACCTTGCTTGAATTTGCAAAACCACTTTCTGTCATAAAGATATGAGAAGTTTGTCTCCTTTGGGTAAGTGGCAACTAGCAAACAGAAATGACCTAATTGCATTGATTGATCCCTCTCTCCCAACATCTTTCAGTATTTTTCCTTTACCATACCCCGGCATTTAAAAATCCCCTTGCTTTTTCTTTTGGTGGAGATGAGCCCAGTTTACACTAAATCTCTCTCTCTTACTACAGTAGTCTGAAGAAAATATGTCTTGGCATGTCCAGTGCAATTTTTTTTTTTATTATATGGAAAACATATTATGAGTGAGATTCCTGATAGCATTAATATAAGGGAGCCCTAGTGACAGTGGACAATTACAAAGAAGTTTATTGGAGGAGTAGCTAGGCCCAAGTGGTAGCTGTGGGAAAAAACTACATGTGAAACAAACTCTCTGGCCCTTTTGACAATTCTCAGAATTCAAGCATAGGTAAATTCTGTGGTCCTAAAAACAAGTTTGATTTTTCTTACTGTAACACATCAACAGGGGATAGGATGACATACATGTTACAAATGCTCCGTAAAGTTTATTGAGTAAATATTTTGCGTTACCCGCTAGAAATGCCTAGGCCACTCACCTGGACCCATACCATTTGTAGCAAGTCCTCATAGACAGAAGCCAACACCCCTACATCCTACACTCCACCTATACTACACAATCTGTTTATTGTTTCCATAAGTGTATCTTTTCCAGAATGCCATATAGTTGGAATCATGCAGCATGTGGCTTTTTCAGCTTAACTTCTTTCACTTAATAATATACATTTTTCTTAACGTCTTTTCATAGTTTGGTATCTCATTTCTTTTTAGTGTTGAATAGTATCCCATCATCTAGATATACCACAATTTATTCATTTACCTAATGAAGGACAACCTGCTTGCTCCCTGTTTGGGCAATTATGAGTAAAGCTACTATAAAGACGCATGACAGGTTTTTTGTGTGCTCATAACTTTTCAACTCCTTTGAGTAAATCCCAAGCAGCATGATTGCTGTATCATACAGAGGAAGCCTATCTTTAGTTTTGTAAGAAACTGCCAAACAATCTTCCAAAGTGACTGTATCATTTTACATTTCCATAGCAATGTATAAGATTCCTTATTACTCCGTAACTTCTTGAGAATTTAGTGTTGTCAGTGGTCCAGATTTTGGCTATTCTAATAGGTGTGCAGTAATATCTAATTGTTTTAATTAGGATTTTTCTGATGAAAAAAATTTTATATGCTTATTTGCCATCTGAATATCTTCATTGGTGAGGTGTCTTCTAAGGTCTTTACTCCATTTTTAAATCAGATTGTTTGGTTTGTTCTCATTGAGATAAGATTTTTTTTGGATATTTTGAATAACAGTTCGTTATCAGATGTGTCTTTTGCAAACATTTTCTCCCAGTCTTGGAATGAGTGATTGGTCTCTCTCTCTCTCTCTCTCTCTCTCTCTCTCTCTCTCTCTCTCCTTTTGCATTGTCTTTTGAGAAGTAGAAGTTTTTAATTTTAATGAAGTACAGCTTATAATTTTTTTCAAAGATAGTATCTTTAGGGTTGTATATATAAAAAATCATTATACTAATGTGTCCAGGTTTTCTCCTATATTATATTCTATGAGTTTTACAGTTTTGCATTTTGCATTTAGGGTTAAGATCCATTTTGAGTTAATTTTTGTGAAGGATGTAAGATTTGCATCCAATTTCTTTTTTTCTTTTTCTTGTTTGTTTGTTTGTTTGTTTTTGCATATGAATGTTTAATTGTTTCAGCACATAGTGAGACAGAACAGCACTTGTAAAATTCCTAATCTTTTATCCTGAAATGAAATGGGACATATCTTGCAGAGTTAATCTTTTTTAGTAAACCTAGTTTTCTTCCCTCTTTTCTTTGGAAAAAGGCTCTCTCCCTCAAATCTTGATAATTGCCCTGGTGACATTGCTTCTTTATCAAAAATCAGATGACTGTATTTGTGGGGTCCTATTTCTGGGTTCTTTATTCTATTCCATTGATCTACTTGTCTATTTGTTAGCCAACACCACACAGTTTTAATATCTGTAGCAATATAATAAGTCTTGAAGTCAGGTAACATCCATCTTATAACTTGGTTCTCCTATTATGTTATTTTATCACTAACTCTAACTTAATCAAAACCACTTTTTAAATACAAAATTACTTGTAAACAACTAATAAATGTAGAAAAAAATGAAAGAAAAATAATATATGTACAATAATTCAGGTCATACCATGTCATAAGTCCTGGTGAATTACTAATGAATTTATTCAAAGTTTTTCTGATTACTAACAGCTTGGAAAAATTTACCAATATAGCTTTCCCAGTGTTTCTGTTCTCAAAAATAATACTGCTACTGGTTGATTTTACACTGAAAGAAACACTCTTGATACTCCTATTTTATGCCACCCTTCATATCAAATGCATCATGGAGTTCTCCCATTCGTATGTTTCTCAAATCTATTTTCTTTTCATTATCTCCACCACCACTAATAGGCCAAGCAATTACCTATGGCCTGGATGATTGCAAAAGCCTGCCATCCAGCTCATTTTCCATCTTACAATAAGAACTACATCCTTACAAAGCAGAGTAGAGCATGTCATTGCTCATGGCCTCCCCCACTCCATGTACTCCTAATTCTCCTTACTCTTTATCCTCATCCACATTAATGTAGTATTTTTCACCTTCAAACATATAACATCACTTATTTATTGTCTTTGCTGATAGTATTTGTAAATGCCCAACATAAGGCTGATACTGGGCAGGGAAAAAAATATTTGTAGAATGACCATTGAATGTTTTATGATGAAAAGCAAAAAGTTCTTTACATGGTAAATAAATTCCTGCCTTGTCTCACCTGCCTTCTTCTCCAGAACTATATCACCCAAGTCTACATCTTACTTTTTCTGTTCTAAACTAAGTAGCTTTCTAGATTAATTACCAAGAAATTGAGAACATGGAGGGCAGAGGGATTTCTACATCCCTGAATGAAAAATCTGTGAGGGTGCCAATATTATGCAAATGTTTGTACATTTTGGTGCAGTGCATAGTAGGCAGTTTAGGGAGGGCAAAAATACATTACACTTTGGTAGAAAATTAATCCTAGTAGAGCCACTGAACTATTGATCATTAAACATCCATTTTTTGGCCTTAACAGTTTCCAAATGTCCTATAGCTCCCATAACATTCATCAATTTCTTGATAACATCTTCCCCAAGACCAGAACCTCTCTTCTCTTTCATAGTTATTTGCTTAGGAAAAGCAATATGTTCCTTTCCTGAAGAGACCATGTTTCAGTGTATAGCTAAACACGTTTTTGTGCAAGTAAGTGTATAAGTGTCATCATCTCTACTGGAATACCAGCCCCATAAAAACCATGACACATCTTTGACCTTTAGATTTCTTGGTATTGAAAAATAATTTATTAATATTTTATATAATTTGTAAACTTTTGGTGATAGTGAGACAGAACAGCACTTGTAAAATTCTTAATCTTTTAGCCTGAAATGAAATGGGACATATCTTGCAGAGTTAATCTTTTTAGTAAACCTAGTTTTCTTCCTTCCTTTCTTTGGATAAAGGCTCTCTCCCTCAAATCTTGATAATTGCCCTGGGGACTCAGATCTTCTGGCTATTGATAAGGGTCATCAGCCCGTGGTTAAGCAGAAATAGTGTTAAACCAAGCAAGGCCCTTAGAGTCTAAGAGAGGGAAGGGACTTTAAGCCAAAGGTCTTTCCTTTTACTCTTTAAGAAATATATTAATCAACCCTGCTTCCCTTTACTCACTTAATAAGCAAATCAATAATAGAAATTAATAAATGTATGATTTAAATAATGAGTTTATATCTTCTTTTCCTCGTCTAGGGACTGAGGTGGCACTTCAGCAGGAAACCCAAGACCTCACCCTGACTGAGGCAGAAAGTGAAAGAGCTCCATGAAACCCTAATAGGCAGGGACTACAACCATTCTCAGCAGGAAGCAGATACAGAAGAAGAGACCTCCTGTACCTCAACATCCATACTACTAATAAGGGGGTCCATGGCTCTTAGAAAAGAGTTAGGCAGGAAAGTTAGTTAGGGGATTTAGGGTTTACCTGCAAAGACAGTGAGGTCATCCTATCCTAGAAGGGGTCCGCCCTAATCTGCTCACAATTAAGGGAGCCAGAAGGCATTTTCTTAACTCAAAGAAACAAGTAAGCAGAGAATTAGGTACCAGTTTAAACTAGTCAAACCTGCGCAATAAAGACCCAATGACCTTCAACTCACCTGAGTCTCATTATACCATCATTATAATATGATGCATATGCACTGAAGTTCATTAATATCATTATAACAGACTGAATTCTGGAAACAAACATGAGCAGAAAGCAAAATGATCACTGAGTCCTGTCAATCTTAGCTGTCAATCAAGGAAGCCCACTCCACTAAGAAAAGTAAGCACCCACAACAAAAAGGGATAAAAGTCCTGAAGTCTTTGTTACCAGGCCTTTTGAGCCACACTTCTCTTGCTCAGACCCGCTTCCACATCTGGAAGTGTACTTTCCTTTCTATTAAAACCTTTCTTTTCTACTGTATTTCAGTGTCGTGCTCAATTCTTTGTTTGAGACATCAAAAACCTGGACAAACGCTCCAAGAGAGGAGCTCGCTCTCTGGTAACAATAGGAGGAAGAGGAAAAAGGAGGAAAAATAATAATATGCCCCAACATTAATAGTTTGTAAAGAAAATAAACAATTTACTTCAGTTAATTCTCATTAAATGAAAGCAAAAAAATAGTCATAAAGAAATCATCACAAATATTAATGTATTTTTTATAACATTTAAAATATTTTTGAGATGCTAACACTTCATATTAAAATAATAAAGTTTTTTATTTTCCTCAATTAAATCTTATTATGAGCTTTACATACGAAAAAGATAAAAAGATGATGAATTAGGATTGAGGGCTTGGAGATCTCAGTTTTTTTCATCATCCACAGTTTTAATTCCAGTGCTCTAAGTAATACAGAAAATCTTTATATACATGAAGAGTAATATAATATAAATTTGGTATTAACAAGTGCAGACTGCACTTATGTATGTATATATAGTACAAATCCATTCAATAGTCAATTATAAATATCAAATTTTGATGCACTGAACTTCGAAGTGGAGAGGGATAGCTTCCTTGCATGCTGATAATTCTTCCAAAGTAATCTCAGAGTTATTCTCTCTTTGCTCCACGTGGTTCTGCAGTCAAGTCCTCAGGAATGCAGGAAATTAACAAGGTTCGCTGTGGGCATAAGGTACCCTTCTGCTGACCCACACACCTGAACTCACACTGAAAGAAAGCACAGAGAATCTGCAGGTTTGAATGCTTGCCAAAAGTGACAAAAACAAAAAACAAAACAAAAAACACTGTTAAGATAAGAAAAAAAACATAATATTTTGCATTTTGTTTTTTTTACAACGGGAATAGATGGTTAAATTTGTTGCGGCTTAATGAATTCGTATTTTTATAGTCAACTAATCATTTCTTTTTCTGTTGTTTGATAACCATCTATGATTTTATATCTACTTTCTTCTGAATCTTTCTGGATTTTTACTTTTTGGTCTTTTTTTATTATTTTGTTTTTGGTTCAAATCTCCTTTTATTACTTTTTTTCTTAGGGCTCTGGATGCAATCCATTTCTATCATTCTGTTAGATTCAATTTGACTTGCTTTTCTTGTATTATCCTGGTTTAAATCTCTTGGGTTTTTTTTTTTTTTTTGATGGAAATATAAAAATATTGGTCAGGTTCTCTTTACATGGACTGAAAACTGCTTATTTCATAGATAATTTGTTCTCTCCTTATTTCCAAGAAGCCTAAATAATACCCTTCAATTTCTGAAGACTCTGTGGAGAAAAAGATGTATTTACATAAATTGACAAGATAATACCCCTTTCTACACTGCAAACCTCAATGGTTATAGCTAAGGAGAGAAAATTCCTAGCAAGACTTTTTGTTTTGCTGAATTCGATGAAAGGTAGATATAGGATTAAGACAATTCTTGGGACTTAACTCATGGGACATTGCAATGCAGTCGACTGACCCCAACAATCAGAATTTGGAGAAGACTGAGAATATGTTTACGAGGTCTGGGAGAAAGCACAGATGTGGCAGCTGTCATAAAAAATGAACACTGTGGAAAGAGGAAAAATTTAAGGGGATTTATAAGAAGTGTTTTAGAGTAAAGTAGTCCCCTCTTCGATCTTCCCGTAAAACCTTTAGAATTATTAATATATCTGTTAATGCCTTCAGAGTTGGATTTGTGTTTGCACATATGTGTGTATGTTTGTGTGATATGACAAATTTTAAGAGTCTTCTAGGTGCAAGCAGAGCCACATTCAATATTTCTGAGATATCTTTTCTACTAGCACATAATATTTATTATGTAATAAGCATAACACCAATGTTCATTTATTCAGCACATATAGATCCTTGTCTACACGCTTGAGATATAACACTGAGCAGAACCAACAAAACACACTATCTTTGAGAACTTTATATTCTAGCTGGGGAAGAAAGACAAGAGAATATAGAAATAATAAAATAAGCAATAAGTATATTATAATAGCTTAGATGGCTATAGTTAGTATAGAAAAAGGAGTGCAAAGGAAGTGGGATAAGGCATTAGAAGCAGGAGGGGATGGAAGTGAGAATGGACTGGCCTCACTAAAGCAACAATGAAAACATCATTTATTACAATCTGTTGATTAAATCAAGGGGTTCCCCAAATCTTTTCTTAAAGGGCCAGAGAACAAATATTTTAGGCTCCACAGTCCAAAAGGCAAAACTGAGGATATTATATAAATATTTATAAAACCACTTACCATACAATCACTTAAGCTATGCAGATATCTCAGGGAAGAGCTTTCTGTGTGAGAGGATGGTCAGTGCAAAGGGCTTGAGATAGGACTGTAATTGGTGTGTTTGAGAAAAGCAAGGAGGAAAGTGTGGCAAGATTAGAACAAAGAAGGGAAGCGTAATAGGAGAGAAAGTTAGAGAACTGAAATGGAGCCAGGAGGCCAGATTATATAGGATTCCACACGGTAATTCAAGAATTTTGGCTTTTGCCTGAGAGAAACAGTGAGCTATTGTAGATTTTTTAATGGAGTGACAATGACATGGCTTATGTTTTTAAAGGATCTTCACTAACTACAAGGTATTAAAATGCCCATAGGTCCCAGAGCATTTTGTTAAATTTTTAAACAGCTATGTGAACATACAAAAGCTAATCAAAGCAAATATAATGACATGCTTACTTTTATAAGTGCTTGGCTTACAACTTGAGTGCATATGAGGAATCGGGGTCACTTGAATTCTAGTCCTGAAATTGTTCTCACATTGGTTGAATCCCTTTGTCTTTTTAGGGCTTAGGACTCTAAATTTCACAATGAAGGTGTAAGACCAGGTTTTCTCCCAAATGTCTTGTTTTCAAATCAAACTTAACTTAGAATGTAAGCTCCGTGAGGTGTTTGATTTCTTCATGTTCGTTATTATACCTCTCAGAACTCATTGTTAACCACTTTGCAAGTACTCAGTAATCTTTATCAATTGAATTCTAGGTTTGGTTATTTAATTGACACTTGTGAATAAATGATGCATTGTTGAGCATATTATTCCTACTTATATTTTCATAGTTATTATACTTATTATCTGCTCCAAATATACTTTCTTTAATAAATTAAGCTAATGTAATATAATTTTAGCTCCTTTAAATGAGTTATAGGAATAATTTTTCACTAATGCACAAAATTTTGAATTACACATTTTATGAACTATATTAGCAGATATATTTAATAACAGAAATTAAAACAAACAAGTGTAGAAAATATGGACAGCTTTTATTTCCTTAATTTTATTCTTGCTATTCTCCTAAGCATGTGCACTCATGGGAAAATGTTGCCCCCAGTGTTTTTTTGAAGCTACAGGTGCATTCCTGCATTCAAATTTAACAGCTTAATCACTAAATGTCATTTTAGAAAACCAAGATCAGCCAGTATACAACCCAGATAACTTGAATTTTTAATATTTCAATTAATTAAGCTTAAAAGCCTGTAGCTCTTTTGTGAGGTAATGTATTGGCCCTGGCTTACTTTGATCACTACTGGAAAAAAGAGAAATGCCTTTAGAACTGTTGTTTCTAGAGTACAGGGAATCTTTTGGAAAGATTGTTTTTATTATTATTAGCGACTATATTATTAATGTCTCTGTATGAAAACCTCTGTGAGAGATTCTTTTTTTATCCATAAGTGTTAGGAAGTATTTTGTTTGTATAAAGAAAATGATGAGCCCTAGCTAGCTGGCTTCATGAGCATTTGACCTGTGCAATAGTGAAGGGTCCCTGCTTAATGTTTAAGGGTCCCTGGTTTAATGTTTTGCTGTTGCTGTCTTAAAATTCTAAATACTTTCAAACAAAAGTCTTTGCATTTTTATTTTGCACTGGGCCCTGCAGCTCATGTAACCATTTCTGAATGGACAGTGCACTTGTATAGATGATCATTCTCCTATTGATTACCATGAAACTTAGAGTAAAATTTACAGCCTAAACTCAATAACAATTTAAAACTCTAAGAGCCCTATACATAAAAAGAAAATTTCCTGCTGGATATCATTTTCTTTTCAATGTACATTCTTCTCTATTCTGATTATTATTACTATTTTAATTTCACTTTCATTTCATGTATTTTGGAGTACCACTGACAATTACATTTTGGAATAAGGTAATATATATATATATATATATATATATATATATAATTTATAAATTAAATAAGAGTTTAACATTGATGAATAAATAACAATATAGCATTCATTAATCTGCTTAAGTGGTCAAACTGAGAAGAGGGCCCTTAATAATCTTTTTCTTGTGTTGATTTTCTTGAAAGAAGGGACATCATCATTTTTGACTTGTGTCTAAAACTGGATGACAGAAAGTTCATATTGTATATAGTTTAATGTCATTCACATTTTTTTTCTGTATTGTTTAGTGTATCAAAGAAATTAAAAAGCTTAAAACTATTTCCCAGGTACTCTGATGGCTTGCTACAGGTTTAATTCAAATTAGATCTACTAAAATATATCCCCTTACATCATGTTTGAATACTAAAGTGAAGTGGAGATCATTTCCCACTGTGACTTGTGTTTGAAGAGATACAGAAAATTTCCAAGTTTGACTCTAAGTTACAGTGTCTACTAAAAGTTGTTATGGCAGTGTCAACAGCTAAAGCTTTTTTCCCTTAGGATCAGTTTGCCTCTGGATCAGTTATTCGTTATGACCATGAGAACTATCTTTCATTGATAATCTCCTGACTTTTTATTTAGCATTTTTGATGAGTGTGTAGGTACCTAATTATGTTTATTTTCTGCTTAAAAACTTCAAATGATTTCTGTTTTATTCATTGAACTTTCAATGAATCAGGGATATAAGAAGAAATGTAAAAAACTGTTTCTTTAAAAAACTCTGCAAGACACTGTGACAAGAGTAGACTCCATGGACAAGCATAGAATTTAATGAAATGAAACAGACCAATAGTAGTATATTCCTCCTTCATTTTGACATAGTTTAGGCACTATGGCAAAGACTGGCCAGGTGTTCAACAATGCCATTTCTTTATCCTGGACACAAAGATACACTCCATTTCTCACTCTCCTTTGCAATTAAAGTGAAGCCACTGATTGTGTTCTGGCAAGTAAGGCAAGAGTAGAAATGATGTATGCAGTGGCATGTTGGTAAGGCAGATTCCTGGAAAAAGAAAAAAGAGAAAAAAAGATCTTGTGTGTAGTGTTTGCCAACTTTTCTGGTATAAATACAACATGGTTGATAGCGAGCTATTAGCATGTTAACAATAAACTTGGAGTTTGGAAGAGATACACAAAATTTACTTTGAACTGGTTGTAGCACACCAGTGGATTCATGTGACTCCAGAATTAGTCACCAAACTGCATGCATGGCCATCCGTGTTCTCCTCTTTCTATGGATGCCATCAAGGCCACATTTTGAAGATAAGAAGCATCATGATATTGAAGTGAGCTAGAATCCCAAGTCCTGTACTGGACTGTGATATGAATGAGAAATAGATTTCATTGTATTAAGCCACCAAAATTTTGAGGATGTGTGCTATTGCAGTGTCGCCTAGCCTGGAATGACTCTATCCTAATTTATGTTATTGCTATGAAGCATTGACATGTATTGACAGTGATATCCAACAAACGGTCTTTAGCAAAATCTGTAACATTGAAAAGAAAGTGGAGCAAGAACCAATCCTCCATAGAGACTCTGTTCTTGGGATAGCAGCAGAGGCCAGCAGAGCAGTATAAGGTTGTGATTTAAAAAAAAATGCAATAACTAAAAAAAATTTTTTTTTAATTTAAAAAAATGCAAGAATTGATGCCATGGTAGAAGCCTTCAGTTGAGAGAGACTGTGTATGAGAATGTATTAAAAAGCATCTAAAGGACACCTAGAAACCTTTGGAGCTGGGCTACACAGAAACTTATGGTCCAGTGTTACATATGTTGGACCATGAATCAGTACTTCCTTTCTATAAATGTGATATTATTATTTATACTAGCAAGATGGTAAAATAGAAATCACACTTGTTTTTTGTTGTTGTTGTTTTGTCATAATAAAAGCATAATTTTAAAAATGTTTCTTTTAATGATAATATTTAAATCTATAGATGTTTAAATTACTTTTACACATGTGTGTTATGGGGAAACTCTTGTTCTCTTCTGTTTTTCCTTTTAAATGAAAAGAACAGAAGTTCTCTGCTTTTCACTCACTGTGTCCTAACAGAGTTGGGATAGCTTATTTGCTGGGTGAGTTTAGAAGAAAAAATTGAGCAGGAAAATCAGCCTAGTCTTACTCCTTTCTTTGAATCTGGCTCCTGACAAGAAGAAAGTCTTTTATTTTCTTCATACCATACAGCTTAAAAGGTCTGCTAGGTTCTAGTGTTTGTCAAAGGCCAAGGTTCCCTTTAGAAAATATTTGCTCAGAGGCATAAGCAACATTTGCAACATGAGCTTGGGCAATAATGAAGGTAACATACAGGGATCCGATGTTCCTCACATAATAGTTTAATTTCTCAAATAGTTCTAATTTTTAGCATGGCAAAGTGGCGCCAGTATTTGGATCTCAAAATATAAATAAAAATAAAATGTCAAGCTGAGAATCTGGTTTACAGTTTTAATACAATATATTTGCAAGCAAAGTATCCTCTCTTTAGGTTGCATTTCAATGACAGACAAACTATCAAATAACAATATTAAGGAGAATAAAACAACTGCAATAAATATCAAGAAACATAGTTGAGTGTACAAGAAGGAATCCTTCTACAGTAAATAACAGAAGTCTTTCATACACAAATTTTGTTGGGAATGCATGTTTATCAAAAACCATTGCAACTGCATGGAGGTGTCATCTTGCTAAAATACACAGTGGATGGGAACAAGAGAGCTTAGAGAAGGATAATAAAGAGCTCTGCTGTGTTGAGTTTGAAATCATGGGCAAGAAATGTGGTAGGAGACAGTTTCTTTGTTGTGGGTCAATGTAACCAATTAAGGAATAAGAGTTGAAGTGGACCTTTTCATTCAGAAATATGCTAAAAAATTAAAGCACTGAAATTTGTGGTGGGGTAAGGGAAAGACACAGATCATCCTTGTGTTCAGCATCGGAGTGAGATTTCATATTGGCGAGTCAGTACATAGCAATTGTCCAACTAATGACAACGGCTATGGAAATAGAAATTGATTTATATTCTTCACTATTCTGAGTTAAAGGGAAAATAATTTAAAAAGATGAATGCCTCATGGACACTTAAGAATAACTAATATTATATCTTTTCCATGGTTAATAATTCTTTAGTTGATTAGCAGCAGCTCAATAAAAAGTTAAATAGTTAGCACCTGTGTGGAGTAAATAGTGAGGTATTTTCAGGGGACCTTACTCTTCTGGAAGCCACCCCTGCTTTCATATGTTAACCTCCAAGAGCCCCACAAACTTCTCCCCATGAAGATCTGAGAGAAGTCTGATGGCTATAGCAAAGATAGGGGAAGATTAATTATTGTGACATAGATCTACAGCCTTTTCAAAAAAACACAAAAAACAAACAAACAAAAACAACACAAAACGCAGTGGAATACTCCAGAGCTAAATGCTCTGCCAGAGCTTTATCCAGACAGGGGAAAGACACTTACACTCCAGACCTTGTCAAGGCCTACTACCTCAACTAAGCGGAACATAAATTCTTAACAGGATTCAGAGTTTTGAAGAAATATATTGGAAACACTGAAGAAATATATTGGAAATATATGTAGGGGAGTGGGAAGAGGGGAAAAAGAACCTGTGAAGAACATTGTTCACAGATAAAGCTCTACTAAAGTACTGAGCTTTACCACCACAAGAATAGGGCTCCAGTGGATTATAGGTGAAAGATCTGGAAGATACAAACTCTCTCTGAAGAAGAATGCTTAGGAAAGTTTTAAGTAATGTTGGAAATAAAAAACAAGAACACTTAAGGAATTTGTTGCATCTGGTATCCACAGCTATAGCAAACATACAGCACAATCCAACTGGGAGCCAGATTAACATAAATCTTAACACTGAAAGCCTGTTTATCCCAGTTATTAATGCAATGTGTTGTGCTTTCAAAAACAACAACAAAATTAGAAACCAAGTAAAAGACAAAAGAAATAAAACCAATATTCTGAAAAAAAAAAAAAAACCCAGATAATCAGAACTAGATAAACATATGATATAGATCTTGGGTTATTCATCCAAGAATTGTGCATAAGTAAAGTAGCTTTAGTGGACCCATTAGTGTACTTGACCTGGCCAAAGAAAAAAAATCTTTTGGTTTGAAAATAGGTCAATTGGAATTAGGACTTCTCTAACTGAAATGCAAACACACACACGCACACACACACAAAACAAAGATAGAACAGAATATGAAAAATCTGTGGAATGACATAAAAAAAATATCATATACATAATTAGAACACCAAAAGAAAAAGAAAGACAGAACAGAAAAAAATATTTGAAGTAATAGTGACTGGCAAGATTTCAAAATTAATGACAGACATAAACGCAGATCAAATTAACTTGAAATACCAAATAGAATAACCACAAAACCAAACAAAAATAAAAACAAAACCCTCATACAACTCTAGGCATATCATATTCAAATTTCAGAAGACCAAAATACAAGAGAAAATTCTATAAGAAGACAATAAGGGGTTATTAACCTTATTTAGGGAGAAACAAGGATACAATTGTAGTGTTCTTTCCCCAGAAAAAATGGAAAAAGAAAGGAAAAATATTTAGCATTGAAGGGTAAAAAAACACACACACACCATCCTAGCATTCTATACCAGTGAAATTATCCTGCAAAAGTGAATGAGAAATTATGATTTTATCAAACAAGACAGAGAATCCATCACCAGCAATCTGACCCACAAAAAATGTTAAAAGACTTTCTTCAGGCAGAAAGAAAATATATGCGTCAGGAAACTGAATGTCTATGAAGAAAATTAAGAGTGTTAGAAAAGAAATGTATGAAGGTATACTAAAAACATTTCTGGCTCTTATCATTAATTGCACTAATGATAATTGTTTAAAGTAATAATAGTAATAATGCATTGGGTGTTTATAGTTTATAAGTAAATGAATGATGACACGGTGACAACATATAGGATGGAGGAATCGGGGATATTCTTAAAAAGCACTCACATAATAAGTGAAGTAGCATATACTGTGCCATTTGAATGTGGACTTAAATTAATTTAAAATGCATATTGTAAATCTTAGGGCAATCATTAAAATAATTACTTTAAATGTAAAATATCTAAATACACTTCTGTGGACTAAATATGTGTTTTCCCCTCATATTTCAATGTTGAAAACTAATCTCTAGTGTGATAATATCATGGTATCTAAAAAACAAAAACAAAAAACAAAAATTAAACAAGACAACAACCAAAAAACACACTCTGTACAATTTCTGACAAAAATACAAATGGCAAAGTCATTTTGGAAGACAGTTTTACAGTTTTTTACAAAGCTATGTTTATAGTAGTTTTATTTATACACATCAAAAATTGTAGTAATCAAGATGTTCTTCAATAAACAAAAGTATAAATTGTAGAGCACATACAAAGAAATACAGTAAGTCCTCACTTTATGTCATCATTGAAAACAATTCTCATAACACTATACAAACATAAAGACAAAAATTAGAAAATAATAATAATTTAGGAGGTCATGAGATCATAAGATGAAATGGAAACTGGTCAAAAAAAAAAAATCCAGTGGCATTACAAAAGCATGAAATAATCTCTCTGAAAGGGGTTCAGGGTTGCTGATCTAAAGGCCTCTGGAAACGAGTGGAATGAAATCTGTAATAATAAAGGCAAAATAAACTGTACCTTAGCACTATACTATAGTTGAAAAAGTTACATTCTACAAAGCAGCCAATCAGTACTCCTCAAAACTATTAAGGTCATCAAAAGCAGAGAAAGTCTCAGCAACAGTCACAGCCAAGAAAAACCTAAGGAGACAAAACATAATAAAGTATTCTGGACGGGACTTTGGGACTGAAAAGTAAAAATTAAAGAGATCAAATAAAGCATGGTCTTTTATCAATAGTAATATATCAGTATTTATTCATTAATTGTGATAAATGTACCATACTAATATAAAATAGTTATTAATATTGGAAAGTGGGTATGGAGTATATGGAGCTCTCTAGATTACCCTTATAACTTTTCTGTAAATCTAAACTATTCTAAAAACATTTAATATTTTAAATAAAAATAAATGTACTATTTTGAACATTGCGATTTTTTGGGCAATATTATATTTACATAGAATGCCAAGTGTTTGTGGTATTCAAAATGTTCCGATTCCCTCGGCTTTACACTGATAGATAAATGTATTGCCTTTCTCAGTGATCAGATGCATATGGTGGATTTTAATTTGTTATCATATTCATATATCTAAAATTTTTATATGTGCAGGTAAAGTATTATCTATGTGAAACTTGGTATGTGTTTCTATTGGAGCTCTAATTAAAAGTATATGTCCAATTATATGCTATTTGGGGAAATATTTTATATATGTAAATATGAATGTATGTATTACATATTTATAAATTAGAGCTTTAATATATATATGTAATATATATAATTCTTTTTAACTAGCCCAGGTAATTTCATTTAATATTGACCTGAAATTTGTCAATTTTGTTAACAAATTTACATGTCCAGACTTTCCCTAACTCCCAAATGATATTTTACATATCCAGACAAAATTTAAAGAATATGAAACTTGCCAACTTGAATAAGGTAGAAAGTAATTATTTTATGCTTGCTTTATGCCACTTATAAAAGAAAATAAATTTGCCATGAAATTGCCCTATAGCTGCAACACATTTTCAGAAATTATTTCTATATTGAATTATTGCAAAATAGAAATTATTAATGATGACCAGAATGAGAAGAGGGTAAATACTGGCATGAAAATATGTTAACTTAGACAATCATTTGTCAACTTAGCACAAGTCCCACTTGATACTCTTCAACAAGAATTTTTATTTTATTTCACAAACTGCTGTGTTGAGTTGTGATTTCTAGTCATTTTAATGAACATTTACCCACCTTGCTGTATTTGTTTTTTGTTGTTGTTGTTGTTGTTTTTTAGATACTATTATATTATCACACTGGAGATTAGTTTTTAACATTGAAATATGAAGGGAAAACACATATTTAGTTCACAGAAGTGTATTTAGATATTTTATGTTTAAGGTAGCTATTTTAATGGTTACCCTAAGATTTACAATATACATTTTAAACTAATTTAAGTCCACATTCAAATGGCACAGTATATGCTACTTCACTTGTTATGTGAAGATAATTCTTTAAAAAGCTCACTCTGAGCATTTAAAAATTTAAATCCTTAATAGTATATTTTCATCTTCATGCTATAATTACACTTTAACATAATTTTCATCCCTGAAACATGTTTATGTCAGGAGCATCATGGGAAAACCTGGGCAGGACCTTCTGCTTACACACAGAAATCAGAATCACATGTTTCTCCAGAAATTTTAGCTGTTTCATTCTTTTTATTTAGTTGTTTCACTGTAACATTATTTCTTGGAAATAGTGTGGGTGAAAATGGGGAAAATAAGGTACAATCATTCTTTTCATCCATTATAACAATATTAGGTGCATGACTAGGGAAATGGTGCATTGTGTGACAAACAGCTTAACTCCAGATGAAACTTAAGGTTTTACACATTTGTTGCCCAAGACTCCCTAGTCCTAGATATGTTTCCAAGAAAAAACTCTGACCAAAATTCTTTGGCTGCATCAATATATCAAGGTAGTGTGTCCTATCCGTGGGTCATGAATTTTAAATTTAAATTTTATAGAAAAACAATAAACTTTTATATAGGACCTTTATTTAAAAGAAAGTAAAAAGAAATCAACTATATTTTTAAGGACACTTAACCAATAACAAGTATTCACTGGCTTCCAGATTCATTCAGCATTTATATACAGTGTAAGATATTTTTATGTTTGTTTTATTTATTGATTGATATACTATGTAATTAAAAGGTTTTCTGAGACTTTATATATCATTAACACATATGTTTAATGGCTATAAAATATTGCAAAATTTGAATATACCTTAATTTAAATATTACTCTTTAAACCATTGGCTATGTAACTATTTGTCAATTTTTTGCAATTTGAAATAATATCAATATTTGTAGATAAAACATGTTTGTTTATTTGATGGTTAAAACAGAACAGCACTTAATCAAATGGTATTGATGCTTCCCCTGATCGATTTGGAAGTGGGTAAAGAATTTTAATTGGATCTTTAGAAAGGTTTAGAGACAGCTGAATATCTCTCACTGATCTTGAGGAACTTTTGACCGTAATAAACCTACTTTCTTTGGCAGATTCATGTTTTGTTACTTGGTTTTAATATAAAATATATCATTAAAAACCCTTTTCTTTGTGTCAAAACTTTTTAACTAATAAAGAAAGATGCTCTATTAATATTCACTGATGAATCCTAATAGGTGCATTTGATATGTATTTGACTTAATAACTAAAATTGTGAAAATATTGGCTGAAAATGTTAAGATTTCAGTTTTTTCTTTTTTTTCCAAGAAATAAGTTTAAAATGAGCATTTGGGTTTAAAAACAAAACACAATTATTCTTAACAGCAATCATCTAAAATTTAAGTTCTCATTTTAAGTTAAACTGGGCTTTCTTCTTTAGTAACAGAAAAAAAATATCCTGTAATTGGAGTATATAATTTTTTAACCATATAGTAAAAGCTAAATAAATGTTCAGCTTTCTTTAAACAAATCTGCCAATATTATAAATATACACGCATTCGGCAAGTATAGTTCATTGTGTATGTTGACTTAAATGCCATCATTTAATAAAGCTAAATTAACCTAGCTAACTAGTCTTTCACACATTGTAAATGCTTTATATCGGTTATCTAAAGACATTTCATTTAAATTACTGTTAACACGTTAGAATTAACTCAGTAGTCCATTTTAAAACCCATGAATTCTATTATAAAATATTAAGTTTAAGACTATCAGATGACAAAAAATACGAGATAGTATGTACAAGCAAATTAAATGTACATAACAAGCATTTATTTGTTTTGGGCACATCTGTACCTTGTTTGTAGCTTCTACTCAGTATTGTGTGGGACCAAAACATATTTTCCACTTATAAATGGAACGAGAGACCTCTCATACAATCATTATACCAATTTCAGCCTGGAAGTGTGCTGGTTTAATGTTTTCCATTTCCTCTGACCTTCTCCCTTCCAGCAGAGCTATAAATAGTGAACAGTATGCTTATTTTTATTTGTTTTACCATTTGAGGATTTTGATTTTCAATGAAATCCACTCTAGGCATAACTTTTTTGATCAAAATTAAGAATAAGTTTTAAAGAGAACAGAAGGTATAATTATAGGTAATAAAACAGTTTAATTAATAGAGTTTAGAATCGAAAAATAAATAAGAAAAGAAAACAGGAAAATATAAACATAAATAATTTAGCAAATAAAAATTTTCAGACATTTCTTTAAGAATGCTTAAGTATTTCAGTGAAAGTAAATAAAATGGAAGTGGTACTCTTTGGAAAATCTAACTTAGTTATGCAAATAGACAAAAAATCAAACTGTCACAGAAGCCTCAAAATAAAGAAACCTTTAAATACAGAATTTCAAATTATTTCAAAGAAGTAGGTAGCAGATGCTGAATTCATCTCTGCTTGGGAAATAGATTTATAGAAGGTTATTAAGGTATTATTACAATATTTTCTCTATTAATAATGATAGTGAAATGTTTAAAATTAAAAGCATTACTACTATTTAAAAACATAAACACCCATCATAGGAGGTCTTGTTAAAACAATTCTGTCACACCGATTCAGTGAGATTTATAATTTTTATGTAATATAAAAGAATAATGAAATAGCAGAATACTATAATATATAAATTATAAATTTGCTAATGTACAGTGTTCAACTGATGAGAAGTAGAGGGTAGAAAGCAAGTTGCAGAGCACTGTATGCTGAATATAAATGTTTATGTAAAAAAATTATTTTACATGCTTAGGATTTCTATGAAAGAATCCATAAATGCACACACATTCAAACCTACATGCACAAGGCTGGTTGACTCCCTAGGTGGCTGGGAAAAAAGTAAAAGAGAGTTTTGATTTTTACTTCATATCCCCTTATAGTCTTTTAATTATTTTAAGTACTAACATTATCTATTCATAAAATAGATTATTATTTTATAAATCTTGATACTAACACACTTATTGTGCTTAATTTGTTGTCAATATTGTAGATGCATTTGTAAAATCTTGTGTCTATTGTATGTGTACCTAACTGTACCGAGCTACACTCACTCTAGCAACATTTTTATAAAATAAAATATAAAAAAACAAAATAATTTTTATAAATCAAATTCTCTAATATGAATTAGAAGAGGTATCTGATCAAAACACATTGAAGACAAACATATTTGTAAAGTGTAGACTCCCTGTTAAAGTGATCACTTAGTTATAGTTAGAATATGGATTATGGATATTTAAAAGCAAACCCACATTTCCTTGTCTGGCTTTTTTGTTTTTTTATTTGTTTGTTCATGACTGATCAATTAATTTGTGGGTTTTTTTTAGAGGAATATGAGTTGGTTTATGTTTTTTTAAATCCATTGATTAGTCAATAAGCAAATACTTTTTGACCTGATGAGACATTCTGAGCATTGTACTAGGTGCAGGGAATAAAATGATGAACAAGACATCTGTGGTCCACACACTCAAGAGATTACTGTCCCAGAGTAGGGTACTAAATTAGGAATATACCTGTAAAAATAGAGCATATGTAGGCAGAAAGCTAGATAGTGTGATTAGTGCTCTGATAGTTTATGAAAAAAACAAAGAAAACAGCTGTAAAATAGATTTTGGTGATGAAGTAAGGAAGACTCTCCAGCACAGAATGGCCTTTAGCCATCTTCCCAGGCCTTCTGATTTGTTTACAACTGGTCTTCACAAACACAGCAGAAACTCACCCACTGACATTGGGTGCATGTGTGGTATCCTCACCCTTCAGAGAAGGCAACTTGTCCTAACACTCTAAGAGAGGGGCAAGTTAGGTTTTCCTAAATGCTGCATTGACATTCTCTTGGGATGATTTAATTAACAGTTAACTTATTTATTAGCACCATATTATATTAAATTCCAGTCCCTAGTCTGGTCCTATCATTCCCAAAAGACACAATATGATAAAATTGGTGCATTTTCCGAAGGCTGAACTACTCAGTTTTAGATTACATCACATGAATCATTTTAAGATGCAATTTAAGCTAAGATATATCAAACTTAAAGCATTTCCTTTTGGTATTTTTTGATAAGTATTCAAAATTTGAGATATAGTCTTATCCAGGTTTCCTTAATTGTGTGTGTGTGTGTGTGTGTGTGTGTGTGTGTGTGTGTGTGTGTGAATTTTAATAAAGCTTAATCAATTTTGTAGGCAATATGAGTGGAATAATAGGTGTTTTCTTAAAATAATTTTGTTAACTTTTATTAATACCTCATATAAACCAGATACTTTCTAAGCACTTTTTATGTAATACTGACTTGTTCTTCAGAGCTAGTTTATCCTATAGATTGTAGCATTATTCTTTCTTCAGAAATGAGAGAGATGGAACACAGTGTCACTATCACCTTACCTAGGGTCACATACACAGACAGTGTTGTCACTAGCATTCAAGTTCAGGGCACACCTGGGACAGTAATCTCTTGAGTATCTGGACCACAGATGTCTTGTTTATCATTTTATCCCCTGCACCTAGTACAATGCTTAGAGTCATTATGTTGTCAACCACTATACAACATTATCTCTTATTTTTGGGAAAAGTGACTTTCTTCTGAATAACTTATCTTTCTAGTTTTTCCTTCACCTTAATGTAAAAATATAAAACTCGGAGTAAAATGTAATATAAAGATTATGTTTTTACGATATGAAAGCACTCTTAAAGAAATAATAAAAAAAAGCACTTGGAAAAATTAATAAGTATACAAAGTAACAAAGAAAAATTTGTAGCTTGTTCTGAAAAGGAGGGAATGAAAGGGAGGGAAAACACTAAAAAAACGATTAATGATATATTACGGCTTGAATTGTGTTATTCTCAAATCACATTAAAGACTAAAATCCTAGTAACTCAGAATGTGAGCTTATTTGGAAATATGGTCATTGTAGATATAATTACTTAATTTTTACAAAGGTCATTAAGGTGACCCTAATTCTATGTGACTGATATTCTTATAAAAAGAGGGAAATTTTTACACAGGCATGCCTATAGGAGTATGCCAAGAAAGCATGAAGACCACATCTTTAAGGCAAAGACTTGGAACAGATCCTTCCCTCACAGTCTTCCAGTGGAACTTCGTGGTACTTTCTATGGCAGCCTTAGCGACCAATTGATGACAGAAATGAATTTCAAACCCACAACACTTTCGAAAAATAATAGTGATATGTAACTGTAAATAATAGTAAAGTCATTTAAGCTTCAGAGTTTTAAATTGAATTATTTTAATACAATGATGCTATTCTTCACAATGTGCAGAGTCATTGAATTTAAGACGTGTAATGGTTAATTTTCTGTGTCAACTTGCCAGACAAACATTTTTTCTTGTTGTGTTTGTGAAAGTGTTTCTGAACGGGATTAGCATTTAAATTGGTGGACTTTAAAGTGAATTGTCTTCTCTAATGTAGATGAGCACCTGAATCCACTGAGGGCTTGAATAGAACAAAAGGCAGAGGAAGGAAGATTTGCTCTCTTTGTCTTTCTTCCTGATTCCAAGCTGAGACATTGGTCTTCCCCCTAGCTTGGACTTGGAATTCCACCATTGGCTCTCCTGGTTCTTCAGTCTTTGGATATGGACTGGAATTACACCACTGACTTTTCTGGGTCTCCAGCTTGTAGAGAGCAGATACTGGGAGTTCTCAGGCTCTGTTTCCGATTCTTTGGAAAACCCTGACTATACAAGTAGTCATTAATAAAATTCACATGACATTTGTGTTTTTACTAATCAATACAAACTTTTCCTTTTATGTAGCGTAATGTTTTCAAGATCCACATTAAAACCAGAATCGGTATATCGTTTCTATTTATTGCCAAATAATATCGGTTTTATTTATTTATTTATTGTCATTCTTTCTGAAAATTTTGTTCACCAAAACAAATACTGTTAACTCAAACAGAAACTCATTAGGCAAGTGCTTCTTTTCTCCACTCTTTACAGACTAATAAACTCTAAATAACTTTCTGTCTCTATGAATTTGTCTATTCTAAGTAACTCATGAGTGAAATCATACAATGTTTGTCCATTTGTGTCAGACTCATTCCAGTCAGCATGTTTTCAAGGTTCAACCATGCTGTAGTACGTATCAGAACTTCATTACGTTTTGTGGCTAAATAATATTATATTGTGTGTATATACCATATTTGTTTACATTCATCTGTTGGTGGACTTTTGGGTTGCTTCTGTATTTTGGCTATAGTGCATAATGAACATTAGCATACAAATATCTGTTTGAGCTTCTCCTTTCAATTACTTTAGTTATAAATCTAGAATAGGAACAGCTGGGTCACAGTAATTCTATGTTTAATGTTTTTGAGGATGTGTTATATATACTACTTGTTACATTAGCTATAATAACTCTTTACATTCTGATCAGCAGTGTCTGACAGTTCAAATTCTCCACATCCTTATCAAGTTTGTTATTTTCTTTTTTATTTTAATTATTTTCATCTTGGTGGGTGTGAATGGATATCTCATTGTGGTTTTGATATACATTTGCCTAATAACTCTAATAACTTCTAACATTAAATATGTAAATATGTTTCATGTGTTTAATAGTCATTTGTTTACCTTGTTTGGAAGGATGTCTACTCAAGATTTTTGCCAACTTTGTTGCCAATTTTTAAATTGGTTTGGCTTTTTGTTATTGCTTTGTAAGTATTCTTTATGTATTCTGAATATTAAACCCTTAGTAGATATATGAATAGCATATATTTTCTAATATTCTGCAAGTTGTTCATTAATGGCTTTTGATGAACAAAAAATTTAATTTTGAAGAAGTCCGATTTCTGTATATTTTCTTTTGATTCTCATGTTTTTGACAACATATTAAACAATCTAATGCCAAATCGAAGATCAAGAAAACAATATTATATTTTAGGGGTTTGATCTTCTATTCAAGTCATTGATCCATTTTGAATTAATTTTTTTATATAGTTATGAGGGAAGGATCCAACTTTATTTTTTTTCTTATGTTAAAATTTAGTCATTCCAGCACAATTTGTTAAAAAGAATATTTTTTCATGGCATTGAGTATATTTGGAATACTTATTGAAAATCAATTGTCCAGATATGTACGAACTATCAGTTTTATTCTACTCTTACTTCTGGATTCTCAGTTTTATTTACTTTGGGTAGTACTGGAATCATAACAATATTTTAACTTCCAATCTTTCTATTTATTTAAGTCTTTAACTACTTTAAAAAGTATTTTGTAGTTTTTATTATACAATTTTCTTATGTCTTTAATTAAATTTATCTCTAAATATTTTGTTATTTTAATAATATAATAAAAATTGTAATATTAATTTCCTTTTGTATTTATATTCACAAAAATGTTGGTCTGTAATTTTTTATGATGTCTCTGCCTAGGTTTGAAATCAGGATAATACTGGCCTCATATAATTACTTAAGAAGTACTTCCTTTTCTTCAATTTTTTAAGAAGAATTTGGTGTTAATTTATTTTTAAAAAAATATTTGGTAAAATTCACCAGTGAGGCTATCTGATCTTGGGCTTTTCTTTGTTGGGAAGTTTATGATTATTTAGTTGTTAGAGGTAGGTTGAGATTCTCTATTTTTTCTTGAGTCACATTAGCTAATTTATATGTTGGCAGGCATTTGTCTACTTCATTAGTGCCCCTGCCACTGCTGTGCAATGTCCAGCCCCGCAGATACCTGGCTGTGGTCTTTGAGCACGATGCCTGGTTCAGCATCTTCGTGGCTGCCTTCGCCTCCTCCAGTGGCTACTTTGCCAGTCTCTGCATGTGCTTCAGGCCCAAGAGAAACCCGCTGAGGCAGAGGCAGCTGAAACCATCATGGCCTTCTTTCTGTCTCTTGGCCTGGCACTGGGGGCTGTCTTCTCCTTCCTGTTCTGGGCAATTGTGCGACCACTGATGAACAGAGGACTGTACCGGTTGCCTGCTCTTGCCCTTCCCTTCTTCAGGGATAGGCAGGGGAGGGCTGGAGGTTTTCTCTTTTAGACAACTTTTTCTTTCTCATGGTCTGTGGTAGGCCCTGGTGTCCAGGCCTGAAGGAGGGAGACTCTGGGTAGACAGTGGGGAAACATTGTGGGCCTGAGGAGAGGACACATTCTCTGCATATGCTAGAAACTCCCACACTTGGATCTTACTGATCCTCGATTGAGTGGGACAGCAGAGGTTCCTAGGTTCAGTGTGTGTGTGTGTTTGTGTGTGTATGCACGCATTGCCTATACTGGGGTACCTAGGTGCTAGGACTGTCTCTTCTAAGGTCCAGTATATCCCTGTTCCTCCTCTGCTCGCCCTGCCTTGTTCCTACCCATCATGCACCCTCTACAGTTGCCATTTTACTGCCTTTTTACACTCAACAGAAACCAGGTACCTTCAGAGGCCCTCTGACTAAATAAATCTTTTTTTTCAAAAAGAAAAAATAGGGTTGTTCATGGCATTCTCTTACAATTCTTTCCATCATTAGAGACAAGTTTTAATTAATAAAGAAAAACATGTAGGCTTTTTCCATTTCAACAACTGTCAAGAAAAAAATATTTTTAGTTTTTTATTTTTATTATGCTCTCTCACTCAATCTTAACATTATCCTTTCTTGGGAGTTTTGGTGTGTGACTATCAAATTTTGTCTGTACAAATATTGACATAATTCTGTCTAGTGTAAGAAAGTTTATTCTAAATGAAATTATTTAATGCATTTTCATATTTTACACTACTACAATTAATATCTATAAGCAATATGGTAACCACTGCCCATTTATTTGTGTCCAAAGATAAAATATAGAATTAAAAACATTATTTGCTTTCACCACCATTCAGGTAAAAATGAAAATACAGATGATTTGGGATAAATCCCTTTTATAACTTTATCATTTGATTACATATTACAACCACACACACTCTTTATACATACCACACCCACACCCACTCACACGACTAAAAAATAATATCTTAACACAATAAAAATTATCCTGCTTTTGCATGTTTATAACAAGTTCCAATGCAGAAAATTTTAAAAAAAGAAGACATTTGCCCTGGATCATTTCGGTGAATTATTCTGTGATAAGGAGTGTAGACATTTAAACAAGTTGATTTTTGCCCAGCTAGAGAAATTATTCAAATGCCGAACTCTGCCCCATGTATTCTCCCACATCTCTAAACTGTTCAAATTCAAGCTTAGTGGTACATTTTCTTCCAGGTGAAAAACACTGACTGGAGAATGACTCAGATTTTCTTCCAATCTTAAGTTTCTATCATTTAAAATAAGTCTGTGATTTCCAGGGTTATGAGATCAAATTGTGTTTCTTTGTTACTGGAAATCCCCACTTCAGACCTTAAGAACAAGCCATTCAAATACTTACACTGAGGCAACACACTTAATAGAAAAGCATGACTTCATTTTGGCATGATGTGTCTTTAAATCAGGTCAGTGATTTAGATGTGAATGAGTGGATTGTTCATGGGCACCGGATCAAATTAGACTTTCATTTATTTTTAGAAATTCATTAGACCAATTATGACAACCACAAAGAGATGTCTTATGACTGAGAAGTGCAAATTATAAGAACAGTAATAGTCATTGTTAAGTGTGAGTTGCAAATTTCTGTGTAGCTTGCTCATTAAAACCTCTTTCCTTTTACAAAAATGTCTTTTATATAATGTAGATTGCAGGTAGAAGGAACTGTACCAAAACATAATTGCTTAGTGTACAACATGCTGGTAAACTTGAATTGTTTGAAAAGTTAATTCAGGTCAAAATTTATAAAGAAAACTGAAAATACCATATTTTTCTTTTACCATTATGCTTTCAGTTATGGAAATACACTAAATTCATTTTCAAATATGTGGAAACAGGAACTAAATTATATATTTGGGACTCTTATGCCCACATTTAAACAATTTTGATTAAAAATAATTAGTACATACCCAGTCTAAGAGAAAGGGTATGTATGGGCATTATAGTCTGACTCATTTATGTCTGATTCTACTACTTTTTGACTGGGCGACTCCCTTTGATTCTTCAAACTTTATTAATGCATAAAATAGGGATACTAGTCTTTATTTTTTTAACAATAAAACATCAATGAAGTAAAAAACAGTGTGTGTAAAGTCCTGGCATATAATTGCTTCTATATAAACAGCTAATATAATGTAACTTCATATAATTATGCACATAATAGTACATGAAAAAACATTAAAATTCTTTTTACACTATACAAAGTTTAGAAACATCACAAAGCAAAAATACACTATTTATAAAACTACATTTTTATTTGCTGTGGTTAACCATTCCCTAATTATTTTAATTTCTCCCTTCACAATCATTAAAAAATGTATAAAAATTTCTAAAAACAAGCAATATTGGCATTGGAAAAAGGTTTCATTGTAGCTTACATTTTGTTGTTACTGAAATTTTCCATTTTGGGAGAAAACATTAATTATTTTTGCCAGATTGAAAAACAACGTACTAATATATTAACAGCCCACACTAAAAAATTTGGTATTTAAAGAATTTTTTTTAAGTTTAAATTAAAATTTAAATTCTTTATGCTTATTATAAATGCTATGGAAGCAACTAGAAAAATAAACTTCTGAGTAGCATCTTACTTTTTTAAATTTTATGTCAGATTATGAAGACAACTTGAGAGTTGATTGTTACTATTTAATGAAGAACCGTTTATATAATAATTTATATTTTTTTATGGTTTCAGTGAAAATGCCTATACAAACAGCTTTTGCAGTACAGTTACATTGTACATTTAATTTACGAAGGTTTTATTTATTTATTTTTAATCTAATTACCATGTTTGTAAAGCAAAGGTTTTGTTTTATCTTGAAGAAAAAAAAACAGGAAGCATTTATGGGAATTGTTCAGATTTGAAGCCTATAACTATATAAGGAAAATTCACCAAATGAGATTTTCTTGGTTTCTCTAAACACAATTCTGGGCCTTAGTTCTATTAATCATGACACCTATTTTAGATATTCAATTATACACACACACACACACGTATAAACTGATAATATTATGCTATAGGCTTTAGAGTCAGATCAATATGATCTCAGATCAGGGGTTCAAAGTATTAAATTAATATCAGCCTTTATTTTTGAAACTGAATAAACTTATGGTATTGTTGAGAATGATAATGATTGATGATCATGACAAAATTGTCCAACAGGTCACACATTTTAAAGAAAAAGGGAGGAGAAACAGAGACTCTGTACTTCTCTTACAGCTGTAGATGACTGCTCAACTTCCTTTTTCTTAGAGTATTGTTTATGAGTGAGTCAATTGTAATTATCACTAAGATGTCTAAGACCTTTACAATGAACAAAGAGGCTATAGTTTCCACTGATGGTACCCTTGGATAGCCCTGTAAAAATAAAAATCATTAAAAAAAAAAAACTGCATGAATAGCCAAGACAGTAATCAGAAAGCATATTTGCATGCAGATTTCTCAATTGAATTTACTTGTCAAGACTGTACCAAAAACCAGGTTACACTCTACCGAGGTATTTTTGTAGGAACAGAACAGTATCTCTAAATGATTCAGTGTCTGTGCTGTACAATAAGATCTTGTCTGATTACCTGCAGTTAAGTGAGAGAGTAGAAAAGTCAAGAAAATCAAAATCACCCTACACCCTGTAAAACGGAAGGTGCAAAAGGGGAAAGCATTGCCATTTTGCAAATCAAAGCATGAGATGCTAAAGTTAAAAAAAAGATAAACAGAAAGCTCTAAGCCAGTTAGAAAGTAGGGTACTCTAGAAGGGAGAAGGTGTTTGCCAAGAATCCAAGGCCACAGTTAGAAAGCAAGTCCCTCATGAATGTGAATTGGCAATTAAAATGAAAAAGTTGGGACTGGAATGCTCTATACTTTACTAAAACATGATCTCAGACATAAGGCATAAGATCGAGGTCAAGAGTAAATTTATAAACTCATATATTGCCTTTTATGTATTTACTGATGAAAGAGGATCTCATGCTTTCTGTAGTTTAGATAATGGGTTAGCAAACTATCTCTGTAAAGGGCCAGAGAGTAAATATTTTAGTCTTTGTGGGGCATACTATCTCTATCACTACAGACAATTTGTAAACTTGTCTGTGTTTCAATAACACATTATTTACGAAAACAGAAGAGTGAGCCAGATTTTGTCAGTGGGCTCGAGTTTGCAGACCCTGATTTGGTGCTAGAACAGAAACACTACCTGTCGCTGATCATTTAGGACAGAGCTAGTTAGGATAATGTGGTCAGCATAGTTCTTTGCTGGATTTTGGATCAGAGGAAATGAGTGCCAGAGTAGTGAATTATCATACCCTATTTCTCCTCTGTTCTCAGTTCTTACTGCTTAACTGCTTGGTTGCTCCATCAGCCACACTTGTCTGTCTTTATGTTATTCAAACATTATTCAGGGCAAACTATAACTTCAGTCTTTGACCTTGCTGTTATCTTCTTTCTAAAATTTTCTTCTCCTAGGTACTTTCCCTGAAGTGTTTGTTCAAATATGTCTATATTTATCATGGGGTGTGTCAGGAGACAGATTTCATTCATGTGTTCTAATAAGGAAAATTTAGTCAATACTCTACTTAGATAGCTGTGGGGAAGATTAAAGGAATAGGCAAAAAATGACACCCAGAATTTAACAAGAACAGAGAAGAAAGATTAAAAGGGAAATCACAATGCCATAGGCTACAAGAGCAATAGAAGAGTCACAGTACTTGAGTGAGGATCAAGAGTGGAGCTGACACTGATCTTCACTGAATTGATTTCCCTGGTATTGGAAAAAAATCGTGTAGATGAATGCATGGTATTGGGTAGAAAGTGTTAAATTGTTATCTCACATCAATGCCCATCGGAAGACACCCACTGAAGAACAGACACCCCTAAACAACTGGATAGATAGGATGACTTGTTCAGCAAATGTCAGCCAGATCCCTTTTTGGCCTACCTTATGTATAAACAATGGTGATTACTGGCAAGCCCAATAGCGTAGGTTCCCTTTCACAAAGGATAATATTGCTACTGCTTCTGTAAAATATCCATCTGCTTATCACCGGAGACCAATGTTGGGGCCTCGATATCATACTCTCTCTGGAGGATGCTGACCAACCACTTTATTGCAAACTGATTATTTTAGATTCTTTCCAAAAAGATCAGTGGTTGATCCTGACAGGACCCATGTAAAAGTTATTTTTCTTGCTCAGAGTACCTGAGACAGTACCACTATCTGAACGTTCACAGATATTGACATGAAATTCTATTCTATGTCACATCAGGTAAAGGAACCAGTTTTGTGATAAAGAGGTAAAACAATGGACCCAAGCCACTGTATATTAAATACCAAATCACCCAAAAAGAGTGGCCTGAGAAAATGTTGCAACCAGCTTTTAAAGGTGAAGCTATGCACAAACTTGAAGATAATACTCATGAGACTGAGGTGTCATCCTTTGTGATTCAGAATGTGCCTTGACTCAAAAGTAATTTAAACAATAAGATAGACTAAATGAGTCTACAACCAAAGGGTAAAATTAGGAGTCTCCCTATTTTCATTACTCCCTGTAGCCTAGTGCTTAGTTTTCAAGAGCTGGCCAAGGGCCAGTCGTGAAAACAGGTATTTCATGGAAATGTAAAAGGTTTAATCAACTCACATTTGTTGAGTTAATGTTCCCTTATAGTTATTTAGAAATATGGAAGTAAATAGTAGGTGAATAAATACAAAAAAAAAAAAACAGTTGGAAAATGTGTTTGTCTCTTTGTGGTAGACCTGAGGAGATGTGTGAATTAAAAAAAAAAAAAAAAAGCTACTGACAAGCTCACAAGGGCCTCATGGAAGGTATGACAGGCTCAGTGACTAAAAGTAACCACACAGGGTAGTCTGATCATGAATTCCTAACTGGGTAAGCCACCATGGCTAGTCACATCCTAGATTTATAGTTTTCTTAGAAATGGCCAATCTTTACCTTATGTAAACCCTGTCCACCATTCTTATGCATCTAGGATAACATACCTTTGAAATGTCAAAGTGATTTTCTTCTCTAGCTCTCTCGCAGGCACCAGAGCACAGGACCACAGAACCCTTCATTGTTATCGTGTTGCCCTCCTGCCATCTCTATGTGCTGTGCATGTGAATTATTCACTATCCTGCAACCACCAGTGTAAAACAAGTGTGATTCTATTCAATCCTAGTGATTTTTCCACTTTGTTTTCTACTCCTGTAATCTACCATCAGTGAATTTCATGTACCTTTCTTACAGTTTCTTTTTTGATTCCCAATACATAAAAGGAACTGCAAAAGTACCATTCTTTGGAACATTTTCTTAGTCATTTGAGAGCCTGCTTCTGGGCATGTCCTCAAAAGTTTGGCTCAAACAAACTCATAAAACTTTCTTATAGTTTTGGATGTTCATTTATCAACAGAGGTCAAACATGATACTCCTGGTTTGAGTGATAACTTATAAGTGAGAAGGTCAGAAGACATTATGGTTTAACCAAACATGCATACATTTATATATTTTTCCACTATATACTCTAAATTAAGCTGTTATCTCTTGTATATGCATGACTGAGGTTGATATCTTTTTTAAAAGTCTTAGACTATAGCAAAAAATAGTATTTCAAGTCAAATTATTTAATATGTTTAATATACTGTCAATTTTAAAGATATTTTCTAATCTCTTCCTTGATTATACTTCCACTTATGCACAATGTTGGCATAAAATATACTAATATTGAATAGGTGTTTCATCATCAAAAGTGATTTATTCAAGGGAACAAAAAGGGTTGCAACACACTGTATGCAGGCATGGCAAGCCACGTGCATACTCTGGCCTGCAGGCCTTGATAGTGGTGGTGTATTTAGAGAAGGGAAAGGAAGGAAAGGGAAGGGTAAATTAGAACCATAGTTGTTCTTGTAGGGTTCTTGAGATTACTAGAGTATGTGAAATTTCATAAACCCTAGCTTGTTCCACAGACCCTCCCAAATGATTATGTTTGCTTAAAGTTCCAGTTAGTCTTTATCAATAATATACTATACTTTGGGAGACCTAAATCATATATTAGTGTTTCAGCATGTGTCTAAACTTTTCTGAATATATTTAAACAAATAATCAATTTATGCTATTAACCTATTAGTTTCCTATGCCTTTTACATAAAACTACATAGATATTTAGCATTATCAAAGCGTGAAAGAGAAAAACCATAGGCCCAAAATGATGTTGCTTATGCTAAAGCCCTTGATACCAAAGTTAGGTTTAATACTTAACCTAATTGCTGTTTTAATCTCTCCTAGAAACAATTAATCAACCAGTCTGAAATTTTCTGGTCAATAGCAATGAAATAATCTGTCACTTGGGCCCTCTAATCCCACCCCATAGAAAAAAGAGGCAAGTCTGAATGATACAAACCTTGATGCTCCCCCCCAAAAATAGATGTTCTGGTCTAAAATAATTATATATTTATATTTATAAATAAATATATAACATTTATATATTAATATATATTTATATTTATATAAATTTATATGTATATTTATATTTATGTATATTTTTTGTTAATAGCTTTTTAGCCCACCCTTTTTCCTATAAAAACTTTCCATTTCATGGACCCCCTTGGAGAGCCCTTCTAATTGCTAGATGGAAAGCTGCCTGAGATTTGTGAATTTCTTAATATAGCTGGTTACATCAAATTTACTCATTGAATTTTGTTCTAACTACTTGTCAGAGTTTCAGACATTTACACCTGAAAAGATACTGCTCATTTATAAAGATAAAAGCAATGAAAATGTAGCTGTGCAAATTACGCTCTCAAGAGAAGAGTCTTTTATGTTGTGGGTTTGCTAGCATATCCATTTCCTTTGCCAGCAAATCTTCTTTAGCATTAGGTAATTGAATTTCCATTTGCCACAAAGGAAAGAAATGCTTTTGATCTCTTAACAGTACAAAGATTCTGATCTGTAATGGAATAAAACTCAATTAGATTTCAACATGGGTGTTACAAAAGTTTGTCTATAAATGTTTTAAATGAGAAAAGAAATAAAAAATGCTATCGTGGCTTGATAACATACTTTTAGATTGTTTTTATAATTACTAATGATTCTTTAATGGTATTTTATATAACTTATTTGACTTTTAAATGAAAAAGACCATGAAAAATATGACCTTATAATTTTAGTATTTGTGTCTATATCTGAAGAAATAAGGTTGAAATTTATATAGTAATGTATTTTACAATGTATTTTATTTTTGTGTTATATATTACAATATATGTCAAAATAGATTTTTAGAGCCAGTATTTCTAGGGAAAATAATTTTGTCCTAATTCAAAGGTCAGAAGTATTAATAAAAAACAAAACCTCTCTTATCTAACTGCTGGAAAAATCCTAAAGTCATACATACTGAAAGAAACAAGGAGGCTTCTTAGTGGAACAAGATTTCTAATATGCTACATAGTTTTGTGTTTTCATTAGTTCTTTTAGTTTTTATTACTTTTAAAATTAATTTTCTCTTTCTCCTAGGTATTCACCTGGTATCCAACCTAGTGAGTGAAATAAGAATAAATACAAGCCTGAGGCAAAAATGAAATCTGGGAAACTGCATAACCACTGGCATGCCTTTATTTCTTATGAAGGCTAATCGCTTGAAATGATTATGTAAACCATCTTGAAGCAGGAAAAAAAATATATTGGAATGTCAAATATAAGATGTTGCTACAGAAACAGAAAATTATAATCTCAGTTTAGTTTCATTATATCTCAGTTCCAAAAGGTTTTCTTCTTTGAAAAAGAAAAAAATAAGCACTGTAGATATGTTATAGAAATTAAATCTCCAGTACTGGTTACTTTGCAATGTCAAGGTTAATAAAAATAAATTCCTTTTCTCTGTGTATGTTTTAATGACTAAGTGATATTTCCATTTTCATTTGGTGAGGGTGATGAAAGAAGCATAAAATGCAAATTCAGCAAAATAGAGCTAAATCAAACTTGTATAAAATGACAAAAGTTATCAACTGATATTTGTGAAATAGTTTAATTTAAAATGTTACCCTGCTCTTGTTTCAGGATTCTATAAAAGAGATGAGTAATTATTTCTTTTTTTCTAATAAAAAAGTTCATTTTTACAGTCAGAACATTACATGATTTTTTCCTTGGGTCTCATAATTTTACTTACTTCAATTTTAATCTTACAGAGAGACCAAAATATGACCTTTTAAAGCAAACTAAGACTAATTAAATCAAATGTTGAATCTAAAAGACTTTTTTTGTATTAGAAAGCAATACAAATTTGAAAAAGGAAAGTGTGCTGTGTTAAAAATTGTCCTATCCAATCACCCCAAAGTATTCATTCACTCCTCACTGTATTGTCTGCAAATGTATTTTTTTACTCCACTTTTCTCCTAATATAAATATTTCTTTACTTGTTTAGTTCATTTTTAAATATTGTGTTTATATGTATAGAGAGCAGGATCTTCCCAAGAATTATCTTCTACATAGTTTATTTCTGTATCTATTTTAGTCAGTACTTTGGGACTGACTGAGAGATACTGTATTTTTTAAAGTTGACATCTACAGCTGGCAAAATTACATAAATATCAGTATTTTTATTGCTGAATGGTTTGATACATCTTTTCTCCTTCTGTCCTTCCTTTTTTCCTTCTTTCATTTGAAGACTGTCTCAAAAGTAAAATGTATGAAAGCAAAGAAATGTCTTGTGATATCTCTGAGTCTGCTTTGAAGTCATTTTCCTTTTGAAGAGATTAATATTAGAAATCATTATAAATAGAAAATTATCCATGTCACTATACATTCATGGCATCTCCATATAATTTAAATAATAAGTTTTTGGAAGTTAGTTCAATAAGAATATTTCTCATTCTTCCTTTTATAGAAATAATACTTAACAATCCTATTTTTAAAAAATTTATTTTGTTTTTAATTTTTATCACTATCAATAAGATCACAAATGCATACAGCACATTTATGCGAAACAATTAAAGAGTGGAATATACACTTTCTTTGGAGTATGAAGAATAACTTCTCTTCCCCTTAGAGAATATTGTAATATTTAGCTTTAATAGCCTTTCCCTGGAGTAAAGAAAAATCTTTTTATTTCTCACTATAAAAAAAAGAATGTGTCTATGTCAAGATTTCTTTAATAACTGGGACCTGTTTTCATTGTCTTTATATGAACCAGCGTCTAAGGTTCACAAAATTTAATAATAGCATGCTATATTTTCTCAGGGACTGAAACCATGAAAAGGTATCCTGAAAGGTAAAGCACTTTATGTTTATTTTTAATGTAATTTTGAAAGTATCTTAACGTTTTTCTCATCAATCAGAGCTAATATGGAAATTTATATTAATTTTAAATTACATTATATAAAATGCAAATCTACTACAAGAAAGAACATCGTATTTTATTTCATTTTCCTTTTGAAAACACATGTTCTCTTTCTTCTGCCCAATCTTGATTCCTTTCCTTCCCACTCCAGTAGAGGACCAGAAAGCTTTTCCCAATTGATCTCCTGCAAGTTAATCTCTGACTTCTGAGGCTGCTTCTTGGGAAACACAACTTGCAACAGTGACCATATCACTTATTGTCTACACCAAAACTTTTTTGCAAGTGAGTGTGCAAATCAGATGGAATGCAAGTACAATAAACACAGATTAGAATAGTCTCAAGTGAACTGAGACTTATGGTCACTCCAGGCTTGAGGTAATATAATCAGAGGTTCATTATCACCTTACTAGTTGTGGAATGTTAGGGTGATTATTAACCTCGCTGTCTCACTTTCTTCCTGTGTAAAACCAAAGTAATAATACTGGTTCACTAGAGAATTACAGGTTTTGATTAAATCAACATGTATAAACATTGGTATAATCTTTGGGACTTAATACATGATAATTCTTATTATCATTACATTTAATTTACAAATGAAGAAGTGAAACTCAGAGAAATTAAGTAAATCTGAATGTCATGCATTTTACTAAGTGGAATGGCCAGGATTCAAATAGTTTTTTAACTTCAAAACCCATCTTCATAATTGTTACTATACTATATTTTCTAAACATATTTTCTGGTTATTTAAAAAAATATCAATCTTGAAATCCTACTAAACCGTTCTTCAGTGATCTGATATATTAGCTACTATTTTGATTGCAGGTAATAAAACAAACAAACAAAAAAAACCTTAAGCAAATTTAATGAAAAATAAATTTGTTTCTCAGGGGGTGTTCTATATCGAAGACTGGCTTCTTCCATGTCCTCAAAAGGTTACAGAAGAATTTAATATTACTTATTCCATATCTGAGCTGCTTTTTTTCTATGTTGGCTTTATTTTCAGTCACACTTTCCCACATGTTTGGAAAGATAGCTCTTAGCCACTCCTGAGCAGTTTAGCATGTAATTCCAGATTTGAAAAAAGCAAAACATTTTGACCATCTGTCTAATCCCTTAAAAGATTTTTTGGTCCTATTTGACATATATACCCGTCAGAGTTTTACACTATCCTCTTTCCTTAAATCTTCAGTACTTCTTCCCATGACTCTCTCAGCAGATGGCTTGATCTTTTCGTTTGTTAAGAAAATTTAATTAATCAAAAGAGAATTTCATCATTCAAAGTAATAGTGCAATATATATAGGTGAAATATTACTAAATTGTATGCTTGACACCTTTATAATTGTATTAGTCAATATAACATTAATTTTTTAAAATTAATTTAAAAAAGGAACCAAACTAATTTTTCTGCAGAAAATAATTTTTATATATTAAACTTTAAAATTTATATTATCCTTTGTAAAATACATAAAATTACCTATTTTTCCTTTTTGTATTTCTCAAGAATTCAAAATAATTCAAAAATAAAAAAAATTTTCATGATGCTCCCACCATCAAATTTATTGACACATCTGCATCTAAATTACATCTCATGTTTTTCTTTCTCTGAGAGTAGTTAGTCTGTTGGTACTCTCACCAAAGGCTAAACCACTTCCCATCCTATTACTACAGTACATTTTCCTGAAAATTATGCCCTCTGGGTTCTTCATCATAATTCCCCTCTCTACTGAATGACTCCTGTCAGTATTTGTTCTAAAAGAAGTACTGTGATTTAAAAAATCTCTTTTAATTTAATGAGTGAAAGAAAATCAATGATTAAATTTGGCCTTAAGAATTGGTTCTAGATATAAAAGTTCTTTTTATACTGAATTTTATTTAATTGAAATACTATCTTTAATATATAACTTTCCATATATGCATTTCACTACTCTTCAATTTTTTCTGCCTTTCTCTGTTCAAATACATGTATCTGTTATTGTCCTATTTTTTATTCCTTCAGTTCCTCATTTTATCTTAATTAAGAATGAACAATGATAATAATTAAACAAGTGGGTGAAAACCAACACGATTGTATTAGTTGCTTAATGAATAAATTCTTCTACTCATGTTACTAAGATTCAAACTACCTTTAAAATGATTAATCACAAAAGAAATTAACAGAATAATTTTTAGAAAATTTTAGGTAAACGTAGTGAACCCATGTTGCAAAGTCATCTAGGCAAGGTCATAGGGCCTTATTTTTACTAGATTTGAGACATATTTGGTATAGAGAAGAAGAGGCAGGTTAGTCAGGGATGGCTGCTTTGGAAATTAAGTCGAATATTTAACCTGTCACGAGTACAGATGAACATGGAGTAAAATGGTGGTGAAGGTAGAAGATGGGTGCACATGATACAATTTGACCTAATATTTATAATCTCTGAGGATGGAGAAATTATCAGGAAGAAAGTGTTTGTTTCCAAAGAGGAAAAACTAATATCCCATGTTCAACTTAAAAAAATAAAATAATACTTTAGAGGTTGCAAAGTTCATTCATGTTAGTTATCTCATCCGAAGATGACACTATCTTGTGAGGAAAAATTGCTATATTTTCAAAAGGTACAGAAACCAAGGTGAAGAAGAATTGAATAACTTCTCAAGGGCATCCAATAAAGTAGGTCAAACCTAAGCTTTAGGTAAGAGAAGTGTTGACCAGGCTCTAGACATACATATTCATCATTTTAGCAAGCTGCTTATGATAGCTACTTTCTAAAGAGGGACCCAAATGAATCCTATGATCCAGTATTCACATTTCTGTGTAGTTTTTACCCACAATGAATTAGGGCTGGCTGTAGACCATGGAATGTGACATACTTCTTTCTTGCTTGCTTGGAACGTGTACTCTATGAGAAGCCAGGTGCCATTTTAAAAGCTTCACTAGTCTGAGACTCCAAGTTGTATGAAAACTCAAGCCACCCATGTGGAGAGGCTATATAAAGAAAGAGAGCTCTTTCATCGGCTCCTTCAGAAATCCTGTCTGAGGTGTCAGACATATGAATGAGGATGCTCTCTTAGATGCCCAGTTTAGTTAAACTTTCAGATGACTCTAATCTCTGCCACCATCTGATTGTCAATTTAAGAGATCCCTCATGCAAGGACACCCAGTGAGTTCATTTCATGCACACTAAAATCAATAATTCTTTTAAGTTACCAAGATATGGAGTGATTTGCTATGAAACACTAAATAACCAAAACCCTGTCTGTCCCCAAAGTTAGGAAAAGAACAGAAATGAAGAGACCATCTACGGAAATTATAAGGTAATTAAGGGAAAGATGCATTGCAAATTTTGACAAACACTACTTAAAATATATGAATATAACAAAATATACAGCAATTCAGGTCAGAGTCTCAGGTGAGAAAATTTAGTGTTAAATGTTTTTCATGAATTGTACAATTTTTCAAATATATACTGCATTATATGAGTGAAACACAGAGGCAGCAGAGTTTGGTCCTCTGCAGAAGAAGCAAATTATGTTTGAGTTAATGGACTATAGTTTGAGCATGGGAGTAATTTACCGCATCTATTTAGCACCATTATGAGGAAATATGGGAAATTATGCTTATATCAGGGATAAGATATTAAATAAAACAGATAAAAACATTGCTTACATCAGGCTTATAGTCTAATGTTTATTAAATGAATGATGTCAAATGTAGGCAGCTATTACTGACATAAAAAGAATAATTTTTTCCCTCATTACTAGTTGTCATGGTGATGCTGATGGTGACACAACGGCTAAGTGGTTATAGTGGCAGAAATTTTCTATTTTGAGACAGTCACAGCATAATTAATAATTTACTAATTATTATGAGAAAGTTAGAAAATTCTATCATACTGTTTGATTAAGGGGAAGGGGTGGATCAAAATCACCTTGTTTTTAGAAAATAACAGTTCCTTAGGGTGACCCTAGTTTAAAAAAGGTGCAATATAAAATTTTATGGTGCTTATTAAAAAATAACAAAACAGACATTCAACTACAGAGATGACTTCTTTTTTATCAAAAGCATACCAGAAATTAAACATGGATATCTTTTCCATGAAAATTTTGGCTTTAAATTCTTGACAACGCCTGGAAGGAAAAAATAAAAGCCTATAAAATAAATGGGTTTATAAAATTATATATATATATATACACATATATATATGAGAGAGAGAGAGAGGCCACTCTATTTTCTAGATTTAAAGTATGCAATTTTAGAAATCATACCCCTGAAAGGACTTGAAGCTCGTAGGCTCGTATGTATGGTGTGGTGCAGCCAAAGCAAACAGCATCACTTAAATGTCTTCCAGAACCTACAGGTTTGAGAGAAAGAAAAGAATCCTGTTTTAGCTCCCCAGAATAATATGTGCTCACTGTACTTAATATGTAAAATGTTAAATGCTTACATACATGTAAATCTCTCATGAGTACTAAACTTCAGAAAAAGATAATCATAGTAATCAGATAACTCTGAAGTATGGGGCATTCAGAGGAAAGACGCGTTTAAGGAAAGGAGTAAGGAAAAAAGCTGTATCCAATGGTTTACGGCTAGGAAGACACCACGGCCTTATGAATATTGAAAATGCCAAGTTAAAGATTGAATCTTGACCATATATTGGATTTAAATCATATTTGTAAAATAAATCTTATTTTCATCTCATAACTAGTACTTATCTGTGAGGCTTAATGAAATACAATCATCTCTAGTGCTATTAAATTCTACCATAATATGAAAGTGATACCAGTGAAAATGATGGAGTAAGGGCCTCTGAAAATTTTTTCTTCCATAAAAGAAAAAAAAAGGCAAAAAATTCAAAACTTTTTTTTAATCTCTAGAAATTAACTAAATGTTTTCAGGAATCTAGACAGCGTTTACTAAAACAAACAAACAAATGACTAATTTTGGTAAGAACTTTATGATATATTAACTTACTCTATTCTCTTTCCCCTCTCTAAAGTCCCATGGTAGACTTTAGAACAAATAGCTCTCAATCACTGAACTCTATCATCCTGGCAGGCACCAGTCTTATTGCCAGATAATTGTCATTATTTAACTTGGTAGATGGCTCCTTAGAAGCCCCCTGGTAGGTGGCTTTACATGACCCAACTTGGGGCTTGCCCAGTGTGAAAAGCCTTCTCTTTGGGATATTTATGAAAAATATTTAGAGGCAATTCTTTAACTCCATGGTAGCTTGAGGTGGTGGATACCAATAGAACAAATAGTAGGTTAGGCATAAAGCTTAAAAGAAAAAGCTGTAGAATGAGATGTCCATAGGAGTTTTCAAAACTTCTGATGTTACTGGGTATCTAAAGACCACACAAAGGTATATAGTTGTGGACATTCCAAGCACAGCTCCCTATGTTCAAAAAAGATATGAGAAGGCCTGAGCTCTCACCTCTGCCTGACTTGGAAGCTCTGGGAAAGTAGGAAGTGAAGACTAAGTCAGAGTTTTCAACTACCTGGCCGCGTGTTAGAAGTGTGCCCAAAATGCAGACAGAGACCCTCTGCAAAGACTGGCAGAATTACTGGATCCAGTCATTTAACAAAACCTCTATTTGATCATTCACTGACCAGTAAGCTAGCTGAGCAGGGACTTCAATGTTGAAACATGACAAAAAATAAAGACTTTAGAGGATTAGTTCAGAAAATTTACTAAATAAACAATCTATAACAACAACTAACTATAGAGAGAGGAGAAAATATAATTTCCAGAGTTGTCTAATTGTATTATTTAAAATGTTTTCACATTTTTTAATTTGCATGCAAAACCACTTATGAACATACAAACAAACAAACAAACAAACACATGGCCCATAAGTAAGAATAAATAACTATGAATTAAAACTGTCCATGAGGAGCTTAAACTTTTGGCTTATTAGGCACATATTTTAAATCAGCCCTCTTAAAGATGTTTAAAAAATTAAAATAAACTATGCTGAAAGAGACTAAAGAAAAAAATGAGAACATCTCACTGTATAGAGATTAATGCACAGAAAGAAATTATGAAAAAAAAATAAAAATTATGTAATTAAAAACTACAATAACAATAAAAAGTTTATTAGAAAAGCCAGATTAAAGATAGGCCAATGAATTATTCAATCTATAAAACAGAAGAAAAATAAATGAAAAAAAGAACATTCTTAAAGACCTGTAGGACACATTCAAGTATATCAACATATGCATAATGTGAGTCCCAAAAGGAGAGGGGAGAGAAAGGAAGATAAAGGGTTATAACAAATATTTGAAGAAGTAATGGTTGAAAATGCAAAATTTGATGAAAATATTATCTATACATTCAAGAAGCTCAATAAACACCAAGTATGATAAATCTAAAGAGATTCGCACCTAGATAAATGAAAATTAAACTGTCAGAAGCCAAAGACAAAGACTCTCGAAAGCAATAACAGAAAAATGACCCATTACAAATAAGAAAGACTAAATAAGATTTCTAATTGGTTTCTCGTTAGAGATTTTGAAAGTCAGAGGCTCTGTCACAACTTACTCAAAGTTCTCAAAAAATGTGACAAATAATAAATTATGGAAACAACGGACTATATTTCAAAAATAAAGACAAAATTAAAATATTCTTAAACAAAAACAGACAAAATATGTCACTGGCAAACCTATCCTACAAGAAATACTAAAGGGAGTAGTTCAACCTGAAATAAAATTATACGAGATGGTAACTAGGAATCATATGAAGACATAGAGAACAATAGTAGAAGTAATGATGCAGGAGAATATATATAAATGAGTTAAAAATGTATTTTCTATTTGTAACTTTTCTCCCATATGATTCTATAAACAACTATATACAACAATAATTATAAATATGTTTTGATGGAGATTCAATGAATAAAAATATAATTTATATGGTAATGCAACACAGAAGAAGGAGGAGAAAATAGTGCTATCTAAGAGCAAAAGTTTTGTGTAGTATTAAAATTCAGTTGGTAATATTTTAACTAAACTGTTATAAATTAAGATGCTAATTGTAACCTGCAGGACAAACACTAAGAAAATAACTCATAAAAATATAATAAAAAAAAGTGACAAGGTAATTAGATGGCACATTAAAATACATGTAATTAACACAAGAAAAAACAGACATAAATTTAAGACATAAAAAAATTATGACATATAAAAACAACTAGCAAAATGGCAGACCTAAGTCCTACATTATCAGTAATTACAATTAATGTAAATGGGTTTTTAAAAACTCCAATTAAAAGTAGAGATTTATAGAATGCATTTAAGAAGACAAGATCTAACTATATAATTATGCAACAGACATATTTTAGAGTTAAAAATATCTAGTTTAAATATAAATGTCTGAAGAAAATATACCATTTAAACAATAATCAAAAGACAGCTAAAGTAGCTATACTAATAACAGACAAAATAGACTTTAAGACATAAATTGTTAGTAGAGACAAATCTGGATATCTTACAATAATAAAAAGATTAATCCATCAAGAAAATTTAAAGAACATGTATATACTGCTAAGACAGTCTCAAAATAAATAAAGCAAAAATGTCTAACTTTAGGGAAGAATTAGATAATTCAGCAATAATAGTTGCTTAGATATTTCACTTTAAATAATGGAAAGAAGACTAACAAGCAAATAGAAGACTTGAACAACTTTATAAACCAACTAGAACTATCAGATATATGTAGTAAACTGTCGCCAAAAACCTCTAAAATACATATTTTTCTCAAGTGCACCTGAAACAATCACAAAGATAATCATATATTAAGTCATCACTCAATAAATGTAAAAAGAATGAAATCATACAAAGTGTGCTCTTCAACCACAATGGAAGAAAATAAGATATCAAAAACAAAAGAATATTTGGAAATTATAAATATGTGTAAATTAAATAACACACTACTAAATAGCAATGGGCCAAACAATAAATTGCAAGAGAAATTAGAAAATACTTGAATTAAATGGAAATAAAAATACAACATACCAAAATTTGTTGGAAGTAGTAAAATAGGGCTCAGAGAAACATTTATATTTGTAAATACCTATATTAAAAAAAGCTCTCAAATCAATAAACTGATTTTAAACCTTGAAGTTTAAATCTAAAGCAAAGAGAAAGAAGGAAATAGTAAAGTTTAGAGTAGAAATGAATAAAATAGAGAACAGTAAAAGACAAAATCCACAAAACTAAAAGATGATTCTTTGAGAAGATGAACAAAATTGACCTTGCTTTAGCTAAAATGGCCAAGATAAAAAGAGAAAAGACCCAAATCACTAAAATTGGATAGAGACATCACTATTAAAATCAGAGAAATAAAAACTATAAGAGAATACTATGAATATTTTTATTATGACGTATAAAGTGGAAGTTTATCTAGGAAATTTTATATTTCTAAAAAAAGAATGCAGGTAGGAATGTAAAATGGTGAAGCTGCTTTGAGAAACAGTTGAAAATTTCAAAGAAAATTAAACATAAAGTTATTATATAGCTTAGGAAATACACTCAGAAAGAAAATTTACATTCATTCCATTTGTTCACATAAATACTTACAAAGTAATGTTCACAATAGCATTATTCACAACTGTCAAAATGTGAAAATGGTTCAATGATTGTCAATGTATAAATAAAATGTCAAAATGTGAAAATGGGTCAATGTTGTCAATGTAGAAATAAAATGTGGTATATCCATACAATGGAACATTATTTGATAATAAAAAGGAATAAGTATGAATACATGAAATGACATGAGTGAACCATTAAAATCTTTTGCCTTGTGAAAGAAGCCAGGCACAAAAGCCATGTACTACAGCATCCCATTTTGTGAAATGTCCAGAAGAGGCAAATCTGCAGAAAATAGATTAGTGGTTTCTGGGGGTTAAGGAAAGAGTGAATAGAAAGTGACCATTAGTGAGTATTGGATTTCTTTTGGGAGTTATAAAAATGTCCTGGAGTTAGAAAGTTGTGATGATTGTACAAATCTTGTTAATATAATAAAGATACTGAATTACACACTTTCGAAGTGTAAACTTCAGTGACTGTAATTCTATTTCAATAAAAATAAAGTAAAAAAAGAAAGCTAGAGGTAGTTGACTGAATGTGTAATAAGGTTCCACTTAAGCAGAAATAAACCAGTAAAATAAAAACTATTTATTTTGGTTTAACAAAGTTTATCAGTCTGGATTCCGGAAGGAGAGAAAGAGCAACAAATAGTGATTGCATGTTTAATCTTTATTAAGGAACATTAATAGCTGGGCCTGACCTGGGAGAACCTCTCTTATGTGTCTGCTAGCAAGTGATTTTCATGGTTCACTCACAGTCTGGTTGGCCATGGCTTTGAACACACATATAAAGTTCTTCGTATACAAGACGGATAATGAGGATGTTACTAAAGCCACCTGTTCCAGATTTAAGCACAATTTGGGAACAGGGCTTTAGGCATCTGAATCCAAGCACAAAGCCATGCAAGAATCCAGCAAGATGTCACACATGACTATAGTTGGTATGTGAGACGTAAAAAGAGAAACTTTACCTTGACAAGGCTTGAATAGAAAGATGTTCAATGAGGTCTTGCTAAAATCTAACACACAAGCTTAATGAAATCATAAATAAATAAATGAATATCCCCATTGCCTCCAAAAAAAAAAAAGTCAATCAGAAATTCTTCATACTATACTCCTAATAAGGGATGATAGTAAGTGGTAGGGATTCAGTCACATGGTAAAAATTCTTTTAATAGTTGAATTAAACATTACCCTTTACCTAAGGAAGAGGATGACAGTCATTCTAGGATGCAAGTGAAGGATGCAGAGACTGAAGAAGGACCACTGGGCCCTGTCTCAGCAATTACTCTCCTACTTCCATGCCAGAGCACACAGTTGTCTTGATAACCTGTTCATTGTTACAAACAAAACACTAACAATTGGGTTAACTGATGATCATATTTTTTTTTTTCACACATAAAACTGGATGAGAGGTTTTTCTGTGTCTTTTGCACATTAAAGCACTTTGACTTGACAATTAATTTCCAAGATGTCAGTAGTTACTTTGCTAAATGGTAACAAAACAATAACAACATTCAGCAGTGTGAATTAATACAGGAAGAACCATGACACCAGAGTGGAGGTGTAAATTGATGGAAAATAGTGAGCATACACCCATTGCCATGAGAATTATACCAAAATGGAACTCTGGGTATCCAGAATGATTAAGGATTATTAACAGCTGAAAGCAACTATTGAACATGTGTTTAGAAACAAACAAACAAAAAAGAATAGAAAGAGAGAAAAGGAGCTAAGTACATGAACTGGGAGAACTGACATGACATAACATGTTTCTGATACTAATATCAAGGGAACATTTTTTATTTTCTGAGACGGGCATCTAGAATGTTTAAAGACTTGAAATGATGGGGTTGAGTTATACGACTAAGTTAGCACTAAAACCCTCTCATTAAAATAAAGATCAGCATCTATCCTCAGTCTCTTGATGATACTTTTTGGCACTGTGTCTACATCTCAAGGTCAGAAAACTCACTTGGAATTCTCATGACTCAGCTCATTTCACTGACTTGATCAAGGGAGTGCTTTCCAATATATTTTTACAACACAGTCTTTGCTACAGAATGGCTCCTAAGGTTTAATATCTTATCCTAATCCAAATCACATAGTCCATGATTTTCTGGTATCCAAACAAACCTAGTGGGCAGACTTGAATAAAGTTTGGCCATAAACACTAGTAATCGACATTCTCAGTCAAGTTTTAATGAGAGGCCTGTGGTACAATACCGTTTGCCAATGGACAGAAGCCCTCATATCAACCTCAGCCATGAATCTGATTTATTTAAAAAGGGGGAAAAAGACATCTGGGGAAAGTCCACTGCCTGTGGTCTGAACCTTGACCAGTCCAGCAGAGCCACCATCCAGCATGAAAAACCCTGAGTAAAGAAAAAAAGTTGGACTGAATAATGAAGAAAATATGAACAAAGAGAGATAAAGCAAAATCTTTTGAGTATGCAAGTGTCAGCATTAATGCTCCTTAGCTATAGTCATTTTTGTTTTAAGAAGTAAACTATTATTCCTTCTACTTTGCTTTCTCTATACAGGATGCTTGGAGTAATTAATGATGATGATGATGATGATGATTATGATGACGACGATGATGATTATAAAGTAATGGCAAACACTAATAATTTGTAAGCCCAGAATCTATAATTAATACTTTGTGTATTACTCTTCTGACCCTCACAAGTGAAAACTCAGAAGGGTAGACACATATTTACCATAACTTCTCAGAACCAGTAAACAGTAGAGACTGGTGAACCCAGGTGGTTTGGCTCCTGAATGCTCCTTAGCCATTCAATTCTACCATGCCTCCTATAATCCATCCACACAACAGACTGGAATTAGCTTTGACATGTAAAAATTCCATAGTGGGTAAAATAAGACTATCACCAAAGGTGTTTCTCTGTTCTATATTACAAGAACATGTATGGTAGCCTAGCGATTCCAAAATGTTACTGGTTTTAATTCTACTTCTTAGACAAGCATTTTTGCGTATCTACCAGACGCCAGACACTGCTCTATGTATTTCAACAATTTACCTCATTTGATCAAACAACAAATGGTAAGTTTGAAGAATGGTCAAAAGAGTAGGTGAATAACCTAGGCATTTTGGTTGACACTATATATGTGTATTTTATTGTTTTCTTTATTTGCCTCTTTTTCGTCATTAATCAAAAGTTGAATAATAACAGCTTAATTTGGGGATAGATTCAATTACTACTTTTTACTAATGTTTTAGGTATCGTTGTAATCTCTCCTAGACTATGTAATAATGTATTTTAAAATACATATGCCTCCCATTCAGTTAAAAAACTAGATTGAGACTTTTTATTTCTAATAACCTTCTCGAATAAAAATGCTTTCTAATTTTTATTACTCTTTACATTCCATATTTAAGATTAAGCAGGCAATAATTATTTGCTGTCCTAGTATGCTAATAAAATAATGTAATATTAATGATACTTATTGTGTACTTGCTTTGTGATGAGATCCACTGGAAATAAGTCTATTAGTTAAATTAACCTCTAATCAACAAATTTTGTAGGAACTTACTATCATATTTATTTTACATACTGAGCCTCTCATATTTTAACTTAGCTTAAAAATTCATTGTGAGATTCATTGTCCTCTAATAAAAAAAGGGTGTAATTCAAATTGAATGCTCACTCTTCAAATGTTGTCATCGTACGACAGTAAAACTTATTCTCTAAAGGAAGATCAAGTTTTAAAAATAAATGGAAACATGTCCAAGTATCTACAAGCCAGATTCTTATTTTCTCAGTACTGTGGGCAACTTTTATAAGAAGGAGAAAATTGGATTTACTGAAAATGAAATTTTAATGAAGTGTTATTGAAGTATAATATTCTACAAAATCCCATGTTATGCTAGAGGAGTTAGATAATAACTGAATAGATTATTATGAGACAAGTATAATTTTACATTTAATATTTTCCCTTTAAATTGTGGTGTAGAGATTATTTTGGTGTTTTCTATAATGTGTAAATCACATTACTGATATTTTATGTCCCAGTCTTAGCCCAGTGACTTCCTGAAACCTGGCTTTACTTCAAACCCTCCTTCTTCTTTAGTCTCTAAAGGGCAACAGCATTTAAAATTAAGATCATTAATCTTTCACATTTTTTCTTGTTTCCTCGACTTATTTGTAAACTCCCAGGTCAAGTTTCGTGCCTTTCACCACACCTCTCCTTTGGTGTCACCTCCATGTTGTTAAGATAATAATACTTTCTTAACAAGGATTTTTAGATTCAATGATCAATTATTTACTGCGTAATTAACAAGACCAAAGCTAATTCACTACTAAAAGTAATACAGATTAAGAAAGTTGCCTTCTTTACAAATTTAAGGAGAGTTTTGTTCCTCATTCACCTGACATGTAGACTCAACTAGCTTCATTTGGGTTTCAAAATCATAGTCTTGAAATAACTTTTTCTTTAATGTTGTACACATAAGTAAGAAATGTATAGAGTAGACATAAATAATCTTAAAATTAAGAGAAAATATTACTAAGAAAAATGCATGCTTTCTTTGCCAAAGCTTAAATATTTTTCTTTTTAAACAAATTGAAAACTGCAAAGATTTCAAAATCTTGGTTTTTTTGCATTAAAAAAAATGTTTAGGCCACTTATTTTTAAAATTGTGGTCACTAATTTGTTTGACTTTTATGTAGTTATAATAGAAAGTGGAGGTGAGCATCACTAAATGATTTATTAACTTACTATTGTTTAGAGTTTTTATATTGAGTAGTCATATCTTCAAATAGGGACAAGGAGTCATATGCATATAAAATTGTCATTCAATCTGAAACTGAGTATCTGAAAGCATAAGCACTGTAAGACATTGAGGAAAATCATTTTACATATCACTCCTCTATTAAAACAATGAGAGCAAAATTGAAATAAGAGAAGTAGAGAAAGAAGAAAACACCTTCAGAGAAAGTAGCCCCAAAACGTAAACTGTGAAGCAAACCAGCCAAGTACTATGATATCTTAACTAAGACAAGGTGAGATCTGAGTCCTTTCAGAAGCATAATTAATTTATATTCAGAATGATCATTTTGCCAAATGTTGTCACTATTTTGCGAGCGGTATCTCAAAAAATATTTTTTTAGCATTAAAACTTATGAAATGGTTTGAACATGGTAAAAATAGGGTACATCATAGAGTAACTTAGTATTGTCTACCATAAAATGGAAAAATTCAAAATTGAAGCAGAATCTAGGTTCATGTTCCTTTTTCATTTCACATATCTTGGTCTTCAAGCAGAAGGGAACTCACAAACGAAGAGAAGTAAAAACAAAAGAGAAAAAGCTTTAACCTGCAGGTGATAATGCAGAGATCCTGTAGTCCTAGGAAGCTGAATCTGGAAAGGTGACAGCTAATGGGAGGCATTTGCCCAGTGTTTAGGTAGAAGGAAAGTTAGTGAGATAGTATTCCTTGGCAGAAGGCTGGATAAAAGGTGACCCAAACTGCTACACTACACCAGCCCCTCCCCAGCATACCCCTGAGCTAATACCTGACTCTATTCTAAGAGGAAAGTTGAAAAATAAATCTGTATGATGAATATGTATGCATTCTATTCCCAAATAAGATCAAGAAGAAAGAAAAACAATCAAAATGAAGTTCACAAACCTATATCACAAGTAGAATTATCAAAGTAATGCGAGAAAAGAATTGAAGTTGATAAAACAAGTTGACTGAATTCAGAATAGAATTTGAACATAACTAAAAAAATAAGGAATTACAATGTGGATGGAAAAAAGGCCACGTACAAAACCTGACAAACTCAGGGGAAGGCCAGCATGGTGGGCCTCACAAACTCAGAGACTGAAAGTTCTCACTTAGGATGGGCTGAACATGGAAATTCCTAACTAAAAGCAGGTCACCCTGGATAGGCACAACCTGAGCCTGCAGCATTCTTGACAAATGTCAATTGTTATCTTAAGTGATACCATCTATTGTCTTTTTGCATCTGAGATAACCTTTGAAAAGTCAGAGTGATCCCTTTATTCTAGATCCCTCAGGGAATAACCCAATGCATAGGAGCACAAGACCACAGAACCCCTCAAGGTTATCTTGTTCCTTGCATACCATCTGTACATACTGTGCTGCAAAAGTTTATTAACTCTCCTGTACCCATCAACGTAAGAAAGTGTGTCTTTCCATTTTACTTTTTACCCAATCCCAGAGATTTCCCCACTTTGTTTTCTTCCGCCTAATTTACCACAAATGGATTTCATGTAACCCTCCTTATGTCTCTTCTTTTAATTCTAATGTATAAAATAAGCTGCAAAACTGCCATTCTCCAGAGCATTTTTTCAGTCTGTTGAGATTTCGCTTCCCAGGAACTGTGAACAGTCTAGCTCAAATAAACTCATTAAAATTCTCTTCAGGTTTGAATGTTTCTTATGTTGATTATAGTCAATGAAGCCAAAACATAAGAAACTATATTCAGGAAAACATTAAATAGCTAGAAGAAAGCACACAAAATGAAATGAAGGCAACAAAAGCAAAGTTCAAGTTTATAATACAGTATTATTAACTATAGTCACCATTCTGTGTGTTAGATCTTCAGAATTTATTAATTCTGTATAACTGAAATTGTGTGCCCTTTGAACGTATTCCTATTTCTCTCATTCTGTAGCTCTGGCAACCACCAGTTTAATGAGTCTGACCTTTTTAGATCTGACATGTGAGATAATATAGTAGTTGGCTTTCTGATTTGGCTTATTTACTTAGCATAATGTCCTCCAGTTTCATCCATATGGTCAAAAAAGTCAAGATTTTCTTTTTTTTTTATTTTTAAGGCTGAATACTATTCCACTGAATGTGAATACTGCCTTACTTTTATCCATTCATCTACTATGGATATTTAAGTTGTTTCCATATCTTGACTTTTGGAAACAGTGCTGAAATAAAGGTAGTAGTGTAGATAGCTCTTTAAGATACTGATTTAATTTTTTTGAATATATATCCAGAAATGGAATTGCTGGATTATATAGTGTTGTGCGGCGTTTCGAGACCCCCACGAAGGACAGAGACCTCCAGATAAGGTGTTAACAGCAAGCGCTTTATTCACGGATTCGAACCCGGGCCCGCACCAAGGGCGAGAGCCCTGAGACCCCCTTTCCCCTGAGTTTTATACCCTCTCGGGGGGTGGTTACGTGACCTTTTCCCTGATCGGTGGGACTCAGGTACGTCATTGCAGTGATATGCGTAAACCAAGCGGAAAGTGGGTGAGCTATTTTACCGTTAATTACTGGTATTGTTGGGTAACTTCTTCTATTGGCTCTTGTGGGCTGCTGGCTAGGCCAGGGGCTAGGCCAGGTGTTAGCTGCAGGGTTAAATGGAAAATTCCTATAGGGGGATTATCTTAAAGGGCCAGGGACAAGATTTGAAACAGCCTTTTATAGTAGCCTTTTACATATAGTAGCTCTATTTTTAAATTTTTGAAGAACTTCCATATCCTTTTCCATAATGATTGTTCCAATTTAGAGTTCTACAAATAGTGTACAAGGGTTACTTTTCTTCACATCGTTGCCACCACTTGTTATCTTTTGTCTTTGTGATTACGCTTGAAATTTGCTAAGAGAGTAGATATTAAGTATTGTCCCCACATACACACAATGTAACCATGTGAGATAAAGGTTATATTAATTTGCTTGCGATAATCATCTCACAACATCACATTGCACTTTAAATACATATCATTTTTATTTGTCAATTGTGTCTCAATGATACTAGGGAAAAATATTCAGTGATAATAGGCTGTTCTGCTGTTACATGACTTTTACAAATTTTATATTTATCCCATCAGAACTATTAACAGAGTTGTAGCACTGCAGTCTAATAAACAAGACCAAGAGGAGGGAGAAGAGACCAAAAACTCTATGTCCACATTATTATTTAGACAAGATGATGTCTCAACTTGGAACTGCTTTTTTCTTAAATCCAAGTAAGAGAAGAGAGAGAATGTGTCAGGTTGACCACAATTTGTAATGCACAACATAATGTTTCATAAAAATTGATCACCAGAAAGAATGACAAAAGCATAGCAATTCTTTATAAGATGCTGGTAAATATTGAGGCATGAGAATGGGGACTCAGCATCTGCTATATTGGTGTTTTAAAAAATAATAATCACTTGTAATGAAAACGTTTCTTATTGAAAATTTTTAAAAATAAAAGGACAGGAATCTATAGGTAAAAATGGCACACCAATTTTAAGATAAAAATATAAGTAAGAATCAACACCCAAACTGACCTCATTGCAATTCTTAGACTTAAATAATAAAGAAATAACACAATTGGCATCAAGGCAGAAAAAAGTAAGTCTCTGAGACTTCCACCAATGCTCATGAAGTATTATTGCTACCAGAATAAGCCCCTCTTTGTAAACATGTAGAAATTCAGAAAAAGCTTATGAATCCTGGCAGCACAAGACTATCAGAAATGGGAAACAATAAGGGATGTACTCAGGTGCCAGCTTCCTCTCGGAAAACAGTTTCTAGCCTTCTACACAGCCGGGGAATCCAAAAGAGAACAGCATGATTTGCTGGATGTCAGAGTCAGATATCAATGTGTAAGGAGGCCAAGGCAGCCAGAGTTTGCTGGACAGACTAACAGATAAAAGGGCTTCACAAAGAGAACTGAAGAGATTTACAGAGCAAGCCCCTGGAGTCTTTGGGTAAGTACTGATCTGTGCCTGCCTGAAGTAAAACTAGCGGGAGAGGAAAAACCACCACCACAAGCAACAGGCCAAAAGAATTCCTGGATCTCACATAGGCCTGAAAAGCATTCACATTTGCTCTAGCCAGAGTAAAAGATATGTAACACACTGAGTATCATCAGACGGCGTTCTCAGATGAATCACACCTTTGTAGTGGGCCTCATTAGCTCTGAGTCCAGACCGCTCTCAACCCATCATAAGCAGGCTGACATGCAAGCCACAAAATCATTGTACTTAAATTGCATATTAGGACAAAACCCATCTCTCTCTTTATAGAAGTAGGATGAAATCTTTCACTCAACAGCATAAATTGAAAAAGTCCAGCATGCGTTTAAAAAATTACCAGAAATGCAAAGAAGCTGAGAAATTTGATCCATAATAAGAAAAAGTCAATCAATAGAAACAGATGAAGGAAAGAGAGATAATGGAATTAAAAAAAAAAGAAATAGAAATAAGATCTTGTATCAGCTATAATGTATACTATAAAAAGCTCAAGTGTATAAATAAAAACAAATATGATGAGGAGTGGAGTGAAATAAATAAAAAGACTCAACTTGCATTTGTAGAAAATAAATGAAATAAAAAATACACTGAGTAATATTGGAGCTGTTAGATACTGCAGAAAAGAATAATAGTAAACTTGAATAGGTAGCAATAATAACCACCAAAATGTAGCACAGAAAAAAAAGGACAAAAAAAAAATGTACAAAAAACCATGACCTTAGAATAATATCAAGTAGTATAAGAATATTTGTAATTGGAACTGAAGAAAATGGGAAAGGCAAAATATTTACAGAAGTAGCGATTGAGATATTTGTCAAATTTGATAAAACTGTAAACCAACATATAAAGGAAGCACAGTAGCCTCCAAGCAGAATTAATATAATGACCAAATTGAAGACACAAAAAAAACCCTAAAAATAGTCCAAAAAGAGCAATATTATCAACATAAAAACCAATATAATAAATACATCTCAATAAAAACATTTATATGACTAGACAATTGGGCAACATTTTGGTATGCAAAACAAAAAAAAACAAGTCAAACTAGAAATCTATTCTAATAAAAATGTTTTAAAAATAAAATGAAAGAAATGAAGTTAAATAAAGCCATTTTCCACATAGAAAAAATGACAGATTTCATCAAGAGTACAGATGCATTAGAAGAAAGGATAGACAGGAAATGACAGTAAAGGAAAGTGTAGATCCTCACAAAGAAATGAAGAATATTAAAAATGATAAATATAAAAAAAAATTTTATACTTTAAATAATTTAAAGGTAATTGCCGATTTAAAATAGAAATAATAACAATGTATTCTAAGGTATATAATATATAGATGAGAAAATATGTGACCATGTAGGACAGAGAATTATACATAGAACTATAGAGAGAAAAGTAGAAATATAAAGTTGTAATGTTTTTAAGCTATACATGAAGTGACAAAAAATTATTTGAACACTGTGCTAAATAAAAAGTATAGATATAGCACCAATACATAATTCATGAAAAATTAATAAACTGAATTTCATTAACTTAAAAACATATGCTGTGAAAAACAATATGAAGAGAATTAGAAGACAAACCACATATTGGGGGAAAATATTTGCAAAAGACATTTATTTAATAAAAGACAATTATTTGAAATATACAAAGAACTCTTAAAACTCAACAATAAGAAAACAATATGATTAAAAAATATACCAAAGACCTTAACAGATATCTCATCAAAGAAGACGATATACAGATAGTAAATAAGCATGTGAAAAGATGCTTCAAGGGAATGACAATTAAAACAACAAGATGCCACAAGAAACTTATTAGAATGGTCAAAATTTGGAACATTGACAACATTCAATGGTGAAGATGTGGAAAAACAGAAACTCTCATTTGTTCCTGGTAGGAACGTAAAATGGTACAGACAGTTTAGATGTTTATTACATAACTAAATATATCTTTATACAATCCAGCAAATATGTTCTTTGGTATTTACACAAAGGAGCTGAAAACTTATGTCTATGAAAAAACCTGCACACAGATGTTATAACAGGTTTATTACATTTACAAAGACTTGGAAGCAACCAAGATGCCCTTCAGTAGGCAAATAGATAAATACACTGTGGTACATCTGGATGATGGGGTATTATTCAGAACTAAAAAGAAATGAACTATCGAGTCATGAAAATATATGAGAGCATAATAAATGCTTATTATTAAGTGAAAAAGATATTCTAAAAGGGTTACATAGTCTGTGATTCCAATTATATGACTTTCTGAAAAAAGCAAAACTATGGAAACAATAAAAAGATTATTCTGCTTCCTGGGGTTGGGGGAATGGGAGAAGAAGGTGACTGGGCATAGAAGAGAGGAATTTTGTGCAGTGAAAATGTTCTGTATGACATTATAATGATGGATTTATGTCATTTAACATTTGTCTAATCCTATAGACTGTCCAAGACCAATGGGGAACCCCAAGGTAAACTATAAAATTTGGATGACAATGTAGATACATTCTGGGGGGAAAAAGTGTACCAGTCTGTTGACGGGTGTTGATAATGGGAAAGCCTATCTATTTGTGGGGTCAGGGAGTATAGGAAAAATCTCGGTACCTCTCTTTTAACTATATTGTAAGCCTACATATTGTATATGTAGGCAATAGTGATGGGCACATAATCAAAAAGGATAAAAGGCACACATCCCTTTAATACAAGTAAAAGGTCCAATTTATTGCACACGCAGAGAGATAGTAAGCATAAGCTCCAGCGACCTTCCTGCATTGGAAGAGAGAGTCCTCATTAAGGTAGGCAGTCTTATGAGAATGAGATTTCTCTTACTCTCATCGCAAAGCTCCCATTTCTATCATATTAGTTTCTATCATATATGCTTCAAAAGCATACCCTGGGACAAAGACTTGGGGGAAGGTAGTTAATTCAGAAACTGATCTCACAAAGCTTTAGTGAAAGTGGAGAAAGTAAGTCAGGAAATGGAGAAAAGTCAATGGATTACTGCTGTGTGGTCAGTTTTGCTATGGACATCTATACCACGTTTCAAAATTATTTTGTGGGGAGACAGGAAGACTGGAGAACTTTTTCTACTACTCTCCTCTTTTGTTGTTTGAGGGTTGCCTTAACTCTCTCTTTCCCTAATGCCCCCTTTGCTCCTGCCTGAGACTGAGCTGCACCCATGACCTGAAAGAAGCTCACAAAGCCAGAATCAGATACACATAGGCATGAGATTGGAAAGCTGTCAGTGAAGTGGAAACAAGTGTCTTTCAGGTAAATACAGTGGGCTCAGGACATAGGGCACAAGATATCAATAATTTCTGTTACTGTCCATTTATTTTTCTTTTATAAATATGTGTACTCTGTGTTGGGGGTCCCTAAGTCCACACTCAGCTTTGATGATTCACTAGAGTGACTCACATAATATAAAAAAGCCTGTTTTTTTTTTTTTCAGTTATAGCTTATTACGATGAAAGGATACAGTTTAAAAGCAGCAAAATCAAAAGGTCACATCAAATGGAGTTCAGGAAAAACCAGATGTGAGCTTCCAGGTGGCCTCTTGCAGCAGAGTCTTAAGATTGCATTTAATTCTCTTAGCAATGATGTGTGACAACATGTGCAAACTGTTGCCAACCAGGAAGATCACCAAGGGCTTGGTATCTGGGCTTTTTCTGGGAATCCAACACATATTCTTGGGGTGCCCATGTGACTGACATTAGGTACTCAGTTTCTAACCTCCCCACCCCCTGAGAGAGGTTAAATTGATACAGCATGGCACAAAAACCCGGCCACATAGAAGCTGATGTTCACAGGAAATCACATTGTCAGCATAAACCATCTGGTGTGGTCTACTCTTTCAGGTATTTAAAGACTTATCAGACAGGATATTCCTGGGGTCTCTGAGGTTATCCTGTCATGAGCTGGTCAAGGTCCAGTACAGAGACCTTGAGAAGGTGCAGAGTTTTGGGCAACACAGGTATGTTGAATGCACACTTTCCAAGGCACTTTTGATTTTTTCAAACCTTTGACACGTGCCAATCAAAATCAGGTGACTAATAACAATGTGTTCCTAAGTACTTCTTCAAATTTGAATCAAAGGGTAGTTTTTCTGGTCTTTCTTACCTTTGTTTCTTGCATCTGAAAGTGTAGTCTTTGGAACAGCAACAGTGGCTTCATGGTAGAGCTTGTTAGATATGCAGAATCTCAGGCAAACTTCCTGTACTTAAATAGAACTTGCATTTTAATGTATTCCCAGATTATTAGTATGTACATTAAAATTTGAGAAGCACAGACCTAGTAGGCCCGTCTGTTAAGTCACTGTGAGTTATATTGTGGAATATAATACAGCAATGTGATCTTGAGCAAGATGTCTAATTTCTCTGAGAATGTTATCATATCTAAAAAGGTCTAGTTTACACATACTCACTTACACAGACATGTATATTATATGTATGTATATCTTGCAGGGATATATCAAAGGTCAATTTTAACATATTTATATTTATAGAGTCTTGCTCAATAATTGGCTTTAATGGTATTAATAACAATGATGATCCCCACAAATATAGAGAGAACTAAAGGAGGACACAGAGACATAAATAAAAAGTACTGCTATGCAAAGAGGTTGGTGGAGAACAAAGATAGATAATGTACAAAAGATCAAGGAATAGATTTTTAGGAGGCAAAAGTAGTTGAATCTCAGAAAAAAAAAAAGGCCAATGGATTTAACAAGTAGGACACTGGAGATAGTTTTAAGGCTTATTTCCATGTACTGTTTTATATACAGTAGAGCCCATAAAAAATGCTTACCACAACCCCTCCCCACCCCAGGAGGAGGCATGACATAAATCACCTGTTTCTGACTTCTAGAAGGATCTGGGCCACTTTTCTAGTTCTACTGAAGTAGAACCCTGGCTGTGTTAACTGAATAATCGTTTATTGGGTTATCCTGACAATATTTCCTTTGGATATGTGTTAAGTGAATATTGCTTACTGAGTAGAACTGCAAGATGACTTCTGGGACTTCAAAGTCTACCTTTTTTAAATAAAAATGATAATATCATGCTGAAAATGAGCTTGGAATACATGTAAAATAAAATACTCATGCACATATACCTAAAATGCTTTTTATTGATGTACTAATAAAGGACAATTAAATAGATTTGAATCTTTTGAGCATTTGTGTATATTACATGTTGATTTAAGAACTGCCTTTTTCATTTTAATATTGTTTATGATGTCTATATACTTTTTCAAAATAATTTTAAATTATTAAAAACAATTTACATTGAAATGTAAAAAGGACATGTATCAAAAGTATATTCAACTGATCAATAACAGGAGCAGTATATTTGGAAAAGTGGATGAAGAGTATTTTGAGGAAGTGGGTATTTATAGAAATTTTGAGAGAAGAATCTTAGAGTAAGACTGGTCAGCTGGCAATGAAGCGATTAATGTCCTAAGAACAATAATACACAGTCTTTAGAAATGTATACTCGTCTGGGCAGAATCCTTCAAATTCATATGCAATTTCAGAGTGTTTGGTCTCTGATCACATAGTAAATTACTAAGTCAAACACAGATATTTTTCTCTAGAAAATTAAATGATTATTTTAAACAAAACCCCAGTTTGATCTTGAAAGACCATGTCACCCAGTCTTTGCCTTATTTTCAACTGTTAAATAATTTTTATTGTGTACATTTGATTTGTTCTTATAGTTCTATAGTAGTATGGTAGATATTTCCAAATGGACTCAAGGATTTATATTTCATTATTAATTTATTTCTTCTTTTTATTCCATAGCAGTGAGTGTAAAAACTGCTTACTACTAATCATAATTAGTAGTAAGCATTTTCTGATTTCAAAAAGTAAGCTTGATTAACTTGCTGGAGAAATAAAATTAACTTTGTATACTAAGGTTTATAAATGTTGTCAAATTGTCCCATCTTCCAGCTTCCAATGAAGACATAAAATTGCCTAAAATAGTACTAAATAAAAGTTGCCTTTTAACTTCAATACGTAATATTAAAATATTTACCATTTCCTTAGCATTTCTCTCAATAGTGAAAATATTTAACACACATAAATATCATATTTTATAATGAACTTAAAAGCAATCATCAGAATCTTTGGAGATAAGACTCAGTATAAGTTTATACATTAATATAAAGATATAAAATACTCAAGAGCTCTGTAAAAAAAGAAATTTTCTTGGTATGAAAGGTAATATGAGATTAAGTAGGTATATGGAAATTAAAAAGTGAAAATGAAATGCTGAATATTTAGTCATTTAACATTTAACTTTTTCTTTGCTACCATGACTAAGGAAAAAAATCTCAAGAAATATCCTACATACAATTATCATATAATAATAGATAATACTGGAAGAGAGAATTTTCTTCCCAAAACTGCAGGCAAAGAATTATCAGAAAGCTAGGCTATTTAATTTCAAGCCTTAGTTTTTGTCATTATTACCTAGTTTTTTTTCTCATGTTCCTTCTTTCTTTTTTCCCTTATGCTTTGAAAGACAAGGCAACTTCTCAGATATTTGTTTTTAAAAATGTTTAAACAAATTGGTGTTTACTCCCAAGAAAAGTTGAGTTAAAAGTTGAGGTATAGTTAACATGAAGAAGTATGTTAAATTATTAATAAAGAAAAAACAGTGTGTCTGCTTATTATAACACATATCCTGAATTGGGCAGAAGCAGGTCCCATAAAAGCCAAGATTCTGCCTGCATTGGCTTAGAAGTTTATTGTAAAACATTTCAGAGCCAAGGACATTTAGAGGAGCAATGCCAAGTTAGTATAAAGGTGCCAATGTAGAATGATCTTTAAAAGATGGAGACTCCATCACCGAAGTAACTCAAAGTACAATTCATGTCACGTCATTTTAAGTGGAGACATCTGTTACCAAGATACAGAAGCCTATCTGTCTATTAATTTCTAAGTACGACTATTTAGGTTGTGCTCACCCACTTAGTTTTAATAAAGGCTCTAAAAAAGCCTCATTTCAAACGCTGTGTTTTTATGAAACCAAGTTTCAATCTCTATTATTCTTGGTCATTATTTTAATTTTAAAGTGTAGGTAAAAAAGGACAATGGGACACAAAATATAAATCTTAACCCCTCTTGGAAGGCTGTCATTTCTCAAGAGGTATTTTTCTCTTGCCTTAGTGAAAACTGGAAGATTTGATGTTACCTAAGGGCCCTATGCATTCTTCAACTAGTCTATTGTGTCTGTGTGAATCTCCTTTAAACTAGACTTGAAATATGGCCAATGAAAATCCAGGGATTTATTTTTTATAAGAGTAAAAATGATGATGAATAGGTTATTGACAAAGTTTCCAAAAATCAAATCCTTGCTAAATAAGATAAAAAGTTGATAACAGAAGACCAAGAGACACATTAGCAACAACAAATAAAGTGTTTGGATAGGTAAATTTTAGAGTTGTATCAGCGAGTAGAATCAGAAGATTCAAGGTACAAATAGTTCACTCAATTTTTTCCTTCAATAGTTGATTCATCAACATTTCCTTTAGCTCACTAAATGACACATATCTCACTTAAAACAATGGTTCTTCTTAACATATAGTTTGTGTTCTAATGTGTTTTATAACTTCTAGGCCAAGCAATGAGTCTTATTATCCATCATGAGACACAATAGCCCACCCAGCAAAAAAACACAAAAGACAGCAATTAAGACTTCTTTTCTTCTCAGGTAAGAAGGTTCAGAAATAACCTGATTTTGGTCATTGCTTTTGGCAAGATTTTTAGTGCAGGCATTGACCTTGAAGAGGTAGCTTAAAATGTACTACTTTGTTCTAATAACAAAACACAGTTTACACATCGTGACCGTATAGACTGTTTTCATGTAGGATTAGTTTATTTGAAATAAGTCAACCTTACTCCATGGAGCCCTGATGGCCTTCCTCAGGTTCATTGTTAAATAGACAATTATTTATTTAATTTGTTGCAGCACTTAAATCAGACAGCATCTTATGTTTTCCTTTGTTTCTAGAGCAAACTTTTCTAAACCTAGCATTTCAGGTGAATAGGTGAATAAAATTATTCTAAAATATTAATTAAGACATTAAATTATTATAATTTTCTCATTAAATTTATTTGAATTTTACATATTTCTGTCAATTAATATAAAATTTTTCAGTTAAATATAAAAAAATAGTATTAAAAAGCTGGCAAAACCCAGGTTCAGGTTCTCAAACAAGGGTTTTACTACATAATGATTAAAAGATCTTGAGTAAAAACCTGTTATTATTTTTTTTCTGGCTTCAAACTATGATGTTAACTCCAATTGTTTGAGAAGTTAATATTTAATGTTAGATGGTTGTAAACTCTGTTGTATATTTAGGTATTAACAGTTAAATAGAGGTTTGTTCATTAAATTTAGTTAGTTGGGCTAAAAAGTGACCTCAGATTTAGAAAAAAAAGTATACACTTCCAACTACTCATACAAACCACTGCTGTGAGGCCAAGGCTAACTCAACAGAACAAGACATGATTTTTATATTTCACTAAAATTTACCAGTCTGTAGGCCAAGAGTAAGCTTATATAGTAAAGTAAAAATATTTTAGTTTTAACTTTTAAATATTATTTAAAACCTAACCAGAAAACAAATTTGAAATAATTTTATCTATTCTTTTAATAAAAAGTTTTAGTCTAATTTTCCCACATAGTCTTGGAAATTAGATTTTAAACACTGAAACTATGTATTCACCAAGACAAAGTACTCACCAATCTCCATTTTCAAGCAGAAGCCAATCTACTTTGTCAGGAAAATACATAAATTAATTACTAAAGTACTTTTAGTATGTTTCAAAAAAACACCTTAGTGAATCATGTAGAAAATGCCAATATCAACTTCAAACTATAAAAATAATTTTAACTTTAGGCCCACTTTTATTATTATTAGGTGAATTATTTTATTCTGACTGTATTTAAAAGAGTAAACTGGCTTGCGTTTTCAATTTATGACCATTTCTCTCTCTTATGCTATAATTGCCAAAACCACTGATGTCAGGAACAACAGCTTAACTGTTCTCCAGCCTCCCTTTGGGACTTGGGACGCAGAAATAAATTACTAGTTGCTACCCAGTGTGCAGAGTTGAAATCAGAAGTTACTTTATTCTGTCTTCAAGAAAGGCACCCCAGCACTAAGGTGACAGGAAGTGCTCCAAGTTAACCCAGGGTTCTGATTTAACCTCTAGGGTAAATACACAGGTGTTGCCATTGTAAATAACCTCTTATTAGAAAAGACATGAAAAAAATAGTTCTTTTAAATAATGTATTTGGGGTGAAAAGGACAGGAGAAAGTAAAAAACACCATAAAACCTTATGTCATTGAGGCAATAAAAGGATAGAAAAGGCCTACTTTAAGACTGACACTGTTAGGGCTCTCACCCCAAACTACGTCACTGATTGTACACCATTGAAAAAACGAGGAGAGGAATCCTATTTTTAAACTAGTTTGAAGAAATGTCAACTCTATATAAAATCACATAAATAAAGGTAGTATAAAATAACACATTTCTGCCATTAGAGATAAATTTATTATTTTATTTAACTGATAGAGAAGAGAACTTAGCAGTTGCATAAAGTGACAGGTGGAGGCATAGATAAGTTATGCATCTAGGAGAATGTCTGTGACTCCTAGTTAAACCAAAGGAAGAACACTGTTGAGAAAAATGGATTTGGAGGTCTGGTTTTGGGCTGAGCTTCGCTAACGTTAAGATCTTGGTAAACTTTGTTCTTTATCTTCTTTCAAATGAAGTTCTTGGTTCAGATCATCAATGACTTTAAAGTCAGCTTATTAATACAAAGAAGATTTAATGTTAATTTTTCGTTATCAACCTCTTCTTTATGAATCTTCCTTTTTGATCTAATCTTAGAATTCTTTAAGATCTTTTTACTTGTTCACATCTGGAGAAGGTGAATCTAGGTAAAAAATTATACTTTATTTCTAACTTATTTACATTTGGGTGTGGTATTCACTATTAAGAACATAAATAAAATAATAGGTATTTTATATTAGTAAAGAAATTTCAAATTAAATTAGAAATATTTTGAAGAAATAAAGTCCACTGAAATTAAGGATTGCTAATATGATGGACTTCAGAATAAACTTTATTTAATTTTATTTTAGGGTGACATATACTTCTTCCATTCTAGAAGTCTCCTCTCCTTACTCTCTAGGCAGGTGAGTACTTTCCTGGGGAAATTGGAGCAAATTAATAGTAGATGAATTCAAATTTTTATTTTGAGTTTCTTTAATACTTGAAATCTCTGTAACATAGGGAGCACAAATCTTTCTCTGGTTTTCCCTCCACTTTCACATTGCAAGGCCTACTCCTTATATTTTAAAATAACTATTGATATTTTGGGGACACATTTTTGTGTGCCCCCAAATTTTAATGTATATTTAATAATATATATTTTTAACATTGTACTGGTCTCTTTTCCCCTTATCTCATACTTTCTAATGCATTTCTAGAACACTAGATTAGATATGCTTAATTATTAAATTTGAGAAAATTATTTGTATTGACATGTTACTTCTTTATTAAAATGAGTTTTTACTTTACTATATAATGTAGATCACATATGGTAAAGATGAAACATGAAATATATAATGATAAAATAATTTAATTAAAAAAATTTTAGAAAAGCTTTATTTATTTTTTAAAGAAATGAATGCTTGACTATTGATGACCACATAGATGCAACTATGAAACTCTATTGTAGTAATGGACCTCTCCTGCCATGCCCCCTTTACCTACCAGTATCAGTGATGCTGTGTTGTCTATTTGCATGCAGTTTTCCAAATTTCCACCACCAGCCAGTGTCATGGTGACTTTCTAGCTCTTTCTTTCTCAAAGCTCTTTCGAAAGCTCAGAACGCTGCTTAGTCTACATGTAGACATAGCCAGGAAATGCTAAAAAGCTAGAGCCTCCAGCTACACAACTCAACTAATGTGACACCAAAAAACAGGAAACAAAGCCTAATTTTCATTCTTCAGAACAATTCTGAGATATGTTCTATAGAGTTCTTTAAACAGTCAATAACAGGATTCATCCCTTTTGCCAACAGTGGTAGCAAATGTAATAATTTATCCATCTTTGGTTTTTCTCTCTTTGCAATCACTCTCTCTTACACCTAATTTCTGACTCTATACCTATGCATTATTCCTTCTGCAGGTTCTAAGGTAGCCAAGTTAAGACAATTATATAGGTTTATACCATCCTATAATGTTTTTTCCTAGAGAAACAGAACACTCTGCTCAATAAGTGAAAGTTCATTATTATCAAAGTATTAATCCTTTTGTACCTTTAATAGGTATCTATTCTGATGAATTCTGTCACTAGTATAACTTCACAACCAAGGCTTTATCCCATAAAGTTTTCTTCATGTCTAATTGTGTCTTCAGAGTTGAAATCATGCCTCATTTATACCCGTTAGCATAAATCTTAGTACCTTATAGTCTTTGATGGAATGTTTTATAAATGAGATAATTAATTGGTTATGTTTTTTGTGTGTGTGTTTATAAGATTAGTCACTTGGTAGATAATGGTAGTATGTAAAATTACATTTGGTAAACTTACTTATGAACAAACATTAATAATAGCTATCTGTTCTCTGAAATATTGCATATAATCAGACTTACATTTTTTTTCTGTAAAAAGAATTTGAAACAACTGGAGTTATTGCCAAATTAAGTACTTAAGCACATCTGAGTCCGAATACCAAAGTGAAATTATATTCCCAGTAATCCATCTTCCACTAATATTAATATGAACTTCTTTCACTTTGGATTAATAAATGTACTTTAAAGTACTTTTCATAGGCAGAAGACATTTCATGTTCTTATGTTTAAATCACATCCACATTCATACAAAACAATAAAATTTTAACATAAAAATTCAATATGTGCTGAAAAAGAAATGTGTAATACACATGCTTAAATGTGTATATATATTTTAGAATTTCACCAAAGTTAATAAGTAATTAAACCAATCACTCATAGATAAAAAGAGCATTCAGTAGTGTTTTTCTCCATTAAAGAATATACAATAATCTAAACAGAATAGCTGTGAATGTTAAAAATATTGATTTCATGTATAATATATAAAATTAGATTAGTTGGACTATGAAAAAATATTATGCCACTTTTTTTCATTTAGCAGAAATGTTTTTAAATGCAAGAGATATTTGTGAATTCTTTTAGGGACAAATCTAGACTTGGAATGAGATTGGATTTATAAGGCAAATTTATATAGATTACAAATATCTGCAAAATATTACACATGCTCTATGTTACATAATGTCAAGATATGAAATAATGAGGTTGCTTGTGAAAATATGAAACATGCAGTTGCATTTAATTTTTATGGCCAAGTGTATAACATATTACAAAACACATCATAAGTTGCTTAATAAATATTTGCTACTTTTATTGTCTGTGATTCATGAGTAGGATATCTTACATATTTGTTCTTTTCCTTATTTCTAACCATACTTCAGAACATTTTATTATTAATTTTACTTTTTTCTTAATAGATTTTAGAAAATATACTGCATCTTATAAATTTAACTTTATAAAAATGTTTTCTCAGTTTAAAATTAATTTCTTTTTGTTAACATTCTAATATTGTCTGCATGAGTAGATGATGTAGGTCATCCAAGTTGAGCTGAACATTTTGGTCTTAGCTTCCAGCAGTCAAACTTTAGGGCCAATGCAGCTGTTCATTTTATCAGAGTTGCATTTAATTTCAGTTTATGTACTTAAGGTTGTTCCAAGAGTCACCTTCCAAGTTTTTTTATTTTATTTTATGATGAGGTTGTCTCCTTCATATTAAATGCTATAACATGCCTATTAAGCTCTACTAAGATTTAATCATAATAAGTTATACATTTATTGTAGATACAAGTGACAATGAAGTAGTCAGTATCTTTGGGAAATGCATCTGAGAACTTACAAAAAAATGATTAAAAGAACAATGGCCATGTAGGCATAAAAAACTACAGAATATAATCTTTTAGAGAAGATTGCCAGTTCTTCAAAGATGGCTATTTTCTATAAACATAATCAAATAGGAAAATAGGTATAAGAAATATTTAATAAATGATCTATTAGTTTACTAAGCTATTAGATAAATTTAAATTGAAACTACAATGAAATATCACCTTACATTTGTCAGGTGGAACTCTGCATGTTCATACCTTTATACCTTTGCCATTTGTGATGACATAGATGGACCTAGAAGGTATTATGCTAAGTGACATAAGTCAGACAGAGAAAGACAAATGTCATATGATTTCACTTATACATGGAATCTGAAGAAAAGCAAAACAAATAAGTAAACAAAACAAGATAAAACAGACCCATAGATGTAGAGGATAAGCTGATGATTGTCAAAAGGAAGGGGGATGGGAATGGAGAAAATAAGTTTTTACATTATATCTCACATTTAATGCAAATAAAACTCTAAAGGTCTAAAATGCTATGTGAGGAAATTAACTATATATGAATGTAGAAACATAGTGTTCAAAAAAGAGCTTGAAAAATGTTTTTGAAATTCGATGTATTTTTACTCACATTTTATCAGTCCTAAATTTGATGTATGAAGGAATCCGTTATAAGAGCAACTATATAAAACATACACTTTATCATGCTTAATATACCTTATTCAGTTTACAAACATAAAATATCTTGGAAGACAATGGAAAAATTTATGAAAAAAATTTTCTCCTCTTTATGGATTTCATCACTTTTATTTTCCTTACTATATTTTCTTGATCTGCACTAGTCTCGAAAATCTTAAAATTTGTGTGGGAGGCAAGCAGATGATATGTCTCATGGTAACAATAAGCAATATTTTTGGCTATCATCTGCATTAAATTGGCACAGAACACCCTCAGAAAATTTAATTCTTATCTCATGACACAATAAGTCACCTAGATATTTGAATGATCTTTGGAATTATCATTGTCTATTAGAAAATGTCTTCACATCCTTTGGGCTTCTTAAAAATCTCATCTGAATGCTCATGGGACAATAATACTTGTTAGATAAGTCAAGCCAGTTTTATTTCTTCTTCACCTTTTTCTTATTCTGACCTTCTAAAGATTCCCACAATCTAACTTTATCTGAAAAAGTTATAAGCATCCTTCCTAGTCAAGAATGTCTTCTTTTCCTTAACAGTATAGTGAGTTGCCCAAACCTTCTCTTTGGGTCATTGGGATTGTTCCTCTTGAATATTTTTCTTTATCCAATAGCTAAAGACTAATTTGCACATTCAATTAGTTCTTGCTTTCTCTGTCTTAGTTCAGATTCTTATCTCTCACAGAAACACGCTCAGTATTTTTCTAATTGGTACTTTCTGTATGTAAATTCTCTACATTCAATTCCATCTTTGTCACTGGGATAATCTTCTTAATACATAGACAAGTCTACAGAATTAAGTTATGCTTCCACCGCATTAAAGGTAAGGCCTTTCACAATCTTACTTCACACCAGTGCTGAATCCTATTTTCTCATGATTCTACATTTGCTTTCTGCTCCCTACAATCACAAAACTACAGAGCCATGGGGTTATTAATAAGCATCCTGGGACTTGGCGTGTTCATATCTCTATGCATATGTTCTTTCTTGTATCTAAATTGAATATTCTCTTTTAAACCTTCCACACACTGCATACTCCCATATAACTCTATAAAAACCCAATGCAAAGCTTCTTGTTTCATAAAGCCTCTTAATGCCTAAGCATAATTGCCTTATTTTCTATTTAAAAATTTTAAGTACACCACTGGAAAGGATTTCCTATAATGTATCTTATTTCATCAGCAAGCAAGTATAAAAAATTTCATTAAATTTTGAATGCATATGGAAAATAATTAGTAAATTTTTGCTTTAAATACTTTAGGTTCAGTACTTGCCAGTACACATTATTTTCAGAAGCAACTCATGTCTTAATTGTTTCTATGCCTCAGATTTTTAAAGAAGGAGATTCAAGCAGTCTGCCACACAATCAACTCAACAACACTGATCAGATTGACCTGTCTTTTAGAAATATATTCAATTAGTCTTAGAGCCCAAGTCTCCTTAATCCTTCTATAAGGCATGTTTGCCATATAATTAGAGTTTCAGCTTTATATCCTACAATGATGTCTTTAATTCCTCAAAATGGAAAGGTAGATTGAAACTCTTTTTATAAACTATTCCTTTGATATAACTTGGTCCATATCGTTTCTATAGAAATTGATCGTATATTGATTCACAAATAGGAATCTGTTTTTACTTTTTATTTTTGTAAATTTGCTGTGCTTTGTCTAACTTGGATGCCATCTGACATAAAGCCACTTCTGGTCACTTTCAGTCACTTAAAGCTTTAAATTTGGTTAAGAATAAAATGCCAGGAGGCAACTTACATAGTATTAGAAGGTCTGCAGGGGTTTATGTTAAAGAGCCATAACTTTCACAAACTTTTAAATGATCAATTGCAATGACAACCAAAAGTATCAGGTCTACTGGTTTGGGCTTCTTAAAAAAAGTCAGCAGAAGCAGAATTAATGTCAAATATATTATCAAGTTTTAAATATCAATGCTTTACCTGTGGAGGCACCTAACTCTTCTCTTGGTTGTTCCTTCAGCTTAGTGTACTTGTGACTAACAGCCCTACCATTTGAAAAAATATCAACTTTACTGAAGTCAAATGCTTTTCCTTACAGAATAAAAATAAAGTCATTATTAAATGATATCCACATGAATCAATTTTTTTTTTGAGTAGAAATAGTATTCCTTGGAGATGTTAGCTTTTTTAATAAAGTGAAAGGACAGGGCAGAGCCACTTTTACTGCTCTCATCTGTTCAGTGAAAGCTGGAAGATGAAATAAAATGATCCCACAACATATTTAGAACAGAACATTTCTTACGCATTAGATTTACTTTAAAATATTTTCTGTTGTGCTATAACTTTCCATTATTTAAAAAAAATAACACTTGAGTAACAGAATCCTTTTAAACTCACAGATAATTATTTACTTAATTTTTCCAAAATATTCAATTAAAACTATTATTGTCACATATAAAATGTCTTAACTTATTGCAAAGAAGAAATATTGTAAAAGTCACTTTATAAATGTCACAATTATTATCCAAGAATTCAAAACCATTTATTAGTCAAGAATCAGGCTAAGTAGGCATTTGTGGTAGATATAATCCTAACATGACCCTTAATGGCCCACGCATTTGTTTAATTCCCTCTTGTTGAATGTAGATAAGAACTTTAATAACAATTAAAACATGACAAAGTACAGGATATAATTCCTGTGATTGTGTTACGTTATATGGCAAAGGCAGAGAGATTTGCATATGCAATTAAAGCCCCTAATCAGTTGATTATATGCTTATCAAAAGGATAATTGTTATGACTGTGCCAGACGTAATCAGTGGAGTCTGTTACAAGGGGGCACAGCTATTAGAAACAAAAGAAGTCAGAGAAGCAGTCATTGAAGTTAGGGACACATAATAGAGAGTAACAGAAGACCTCTAGGTGCTTAGGGTTTCAGTCCTCTAATCACAAGAAATAAATTTTGCCAATGACCACATAGGCCTCATCTAAGCCTCCCATCTCCAGCTGACACCTTGACTGCAGCTTGTGAGACCCTGAGCAGAGAACTCCAGTGGCCATGCTTGGATCCCTGACCCATGGAATGTGTGAGATAGTAAATGGGAATTGTTTTAAGTTGCTAAGTTTATAGTCATTTGTCAGGCAGCATAGAAAACTAATAAGTAGAGTCTACATAAAAGCCTACTCTAGGGACCCACAACCTCGACAATGAGCTATATTACATACAAAAATTACAATACAAAGTCAAATTGTGTAAGATTTAAAGGGAGACATTAAAACAGATCAGTAGGAATTTAGAAAAGTTTTTTTCTGAAAAGATCAGGGACACTTGATAGAGAAAGCAGTTCTGTGTTCATTTAAAAATAAAGAAGTTCTTCTAGGTGAACGTAGACAAGGTGTCAGAACTGATGACTTGTATGAATAAAGGCATATTGGGAGCTGTATGCAGACTGTGAGCTGTTTACATGGGTTAAATTTAGAGTGTGCTAAGTGGAATAGTGATGGTCCAGGTTGAAAGGTAATTTAGATTTTTAAATACTGTATATGGTGTGGATTATTACTGAAGGTGTTTCTAAAGAGGAGGTGATTGAGATACTTTTCCACTTACTACTTTTGTGACCATGCATACATTACTTCCTCAAGCCTCACTGTTCTTTTCTATGAAATAAGTAGAAAGAAAGAAAGAAAGAAAGAAAGAAAGAAAGAAAGAAAGAAAGAAAGAAAGAAAGAAAGACTTCCCTGTAGTGTGGCTCATATAATCACAGAGGTGTTTACTAGTTGCTCAATATAGAGAAGGACCAGAGGTCATTACCTACAGCATCTCTCACCATAGCATGGAGGACAAAATAGAAGGAAGAAGATAATAAAGGCAAGTTAGAAGGTACTGCAATAATTTTGGACTAGCCTCTGTCAACAACAATAGGAATAAGATGTGAGATAGTTTTGAGAGAGTGGGAAGATACAAAGAACCAAGCATACTTTCTTGCTAATATAAAACATTTTTGAAAGAAAAAGAAATTATCACAACATAGTAAATGTTTAAAAAAACTTTTTAAAATAAAAACATTCTTGTTTTTATCCTGGGTCCAATCTGTTGTTTCCTGTTATCATTATATCCAATAGTTTTATTCTTAGAGTTGCCCCAGGCAGAGTTGAATTTGTTTGCTAATGAAAGTGATGAAAACTTTGAGACATGGAATGGTGTGGTCCCATCTGTTCTTGCAAAACATAAACATTGTGACACGTGGCAACCAGACAGGAAACAAGTAAGGCAAGATAAAGCACTTTCATCAAATCTGGGAAAGAAGCCATGAGATTTCTATGAGAACTCTGATGATGAGCATAGAAAAGATATAATAATTATAGGTATAATCCCAAGGGAAAATTTATGGAATTTGGTGACTGATTGACTATGAGATATAAATACAGAAAAAAAAATTAGTGATTTCAGTGGTATGCTGGGGACAGTTTTCATTGACTCCTAAGAGCAGATTTTGTACATCTGTTCCCAACTTTCTATTCAGTGATATCAAATTGGTACTTGAGTCAACCATGGTGTGAACAATCACATTCAAAATTAGTTGTTTTTTTTTTTTTCATGAGAAATCTATTGTGAAACATGTAGCTATCAGCATGCCACTGGATAATTCTTAGTTTTCAAAAAAAAGCAACTTAGATAGATAATATTCCTAGGAATTGAGAAATGCAAATAAATAGGACAATTTGAATTGAAGGGAAAAAAAAGAGGTAAATGAGAGACAAGCAACATGGATTTTTTCTGGTTGAGGTAAAGGAAAATGTTTGCTTGAGAGCATCTTGGATTTGAGTTTCTAGAGGGTAGCACTGTGTTTGGTACTGGTTCTAGATACCACTACTTTTTGTTGAAGGAGTAACTTGTGTGCTTTCCAATAAGGAAATCAAGTAGAATACTGGAAATGTAAAATTGAAAGTTAGAACTACATATGCAACTAAATACACCAAAGTGAATATAGAATCATCTATATCGCATGATATTTGAATAGTAGCAAGAAAGATCATTAGGAAAACATATTTGGAGTTCTCCATAAGAAAATAAGGCATTTGAGCCATTTATGACTGAAGCATTTGAAAAGGACATAAAATGGCATTGTCAAACATCTAGAGAGAGGAGGTGGGAGCTGGGATGACATGCTGTATGTCAGACAAGGATGAAATCTGAGAATCTGCCAGCAGGTTTGGTGAATAGTGATCTGTGGGGTGCAATATCGGTCAGAGTGTTGGAGCAAAATCTATATTTACAGTTTCTCAGAGTGTAACCATCTTAAGAATCACCTAGAGAGTTTGTTAACTCAGAGTTTGAGGCTTCTCTTTCAGGGATCCTAATCCAGTAGTGCGTTCTTGCAGCAAGTCTGCCACGCATTGTTTCAGAAACATTGTGGGGAGATTAAGAAATGACAGGAATGGAATATGGAACTCTAAGGGTAAAAGGGCAGGTTTCTCTTGTATTTTGGCAGTAACTGGAGAAGAGAAAAATATTGGAATTTTGATTAGAGATGTACTCATGAAGCTTATTCTCCGGTTGAGAATGAATCGATTATGTTGATTAAAAGAGTGTGCAAATTAGAGAAGAGAAAAGTACTAATGTGCAAGGAAAAAGAAAAATAAGTAAAATAGGGTCACGGAGGAAGGAGAATAAGTTATTCACTTTCAAAGATGGGGAGGGAGGAAAAAGGTGTTGACATTTAAAACAAGAAACTTTTGTTAAAGAAAGCACTTAAATGTCTAGTACATTGTGCCATTTTCAGCTGATAAAAGTAACACTTGTCATTGAATATTTCTATCTTTAATGCCAAATAAAATATATTTAAAAGGAAAATGAGAAGTTTTCTTTTGAAAACTTAAATTGATTAGTTTTTCCCCTAGGGTTAAAAGGTCTTCATCCTCAAAAGTCTTCTTAAAACAAATGGCTACAGTTAAAAGCAAAGCTCTACACTTGTCCTAGATGTCTGTATAATTAAGAAATCTCTATCTAATTAGATTAACTGCTTTTATTCTGGAGATTTCAAAGGGATATTTGTTTAAGGAATTGGTTAGGAAGGTGTTAGAAAGCCTGAAGGAGCAAAGAGTAGAAAGAGTTTTACTTAGAGATTAGAAAGGCTCTTCCCTTCCCGGACAGAGGCCGTGACCCTTCCCTGGCCACTGAGCCAAGGTACTGCTACAAAGCTGCTGGTGGCAGCCAGCCCTGTTGCCATTGCTGGAACTTCTGATGATTCTGGCACCCACTGTTCCAACTACTGCACCTGCTTGAGCTGGAAGCATCGTAATGTCTCCCTTCCTCCCACTTCTAATTTATCGCAAGTCTCTCTCACAGGCCAAATCCAGCTAACTTCCATTTTGCAAGGGAGCCTTGGAAATACAGTTTTCAAGTGTCTAATACCTTGTAATCATGAAAAGAGGACAAAAAGATTAGAACTGGACTCAGTAGTGACAGATGACAACTGGAACTCTTGTCTACACTGCCCCAAAGGGGAAAAGCAGGTTTGAGAACATAAAAGGATGATTTGATAAGAAATGCTGTGTAGTTACAGTGTTATAAGAGATCAACTGCATGTCACCTGAGTTGTAAAACTCAGATGTGTCTTCCTACCTTTTCTAGTTATATTTTTAGTGACCAATTATAGAGCTTTCCTCATAAGTACTAAACACACACACAACACACACTCACACACACACACCCTATCATCTATCATCCATCCATCTACCTAACATTTATTTCTTTATCTATTCTCTGTCTATCATCTATCTATGTCTTTATATTTGTGAAGAGGCAATTCATTTTTTCAAAAAACTTTCTAAGAAATAGCTTATTTATATGAGTCATAGCATAGATTTGATTTCTCACTAAGTTTTTCAGGAACTATGAATGGATAGTTTGCTATGCTCATTCTACTAGGTTTCATGGGGAGTAAAATAATCAATAATGTCAGCTAATATTTATTAAAAACTAATTTTCTTTTTGGAGCTTTCCTAAGCAGTATACAGTATCTCATGACATCTTTACAGCTATTCAATCAGGTATTTTTATTATACCCAAGCCCCAAGTAACAAAGATAAACATAAACAACAATGGAAAAGAAATCATAGATTATTTGTGCAGCTTGTCCAACATCAGATTTCATAAACAGTGCAATAGTTAGGACAATAGAATTTTATAGTATATAAGAAAAATCTGATATGTGTAAAAACATCTTAACATGAAATAAAAGCTTTTATGTACCAACAAAATTAAACAGAATGATTTGCGAAAGTACTTACTTAAAAAAAATTTTTTCATGTCAGTATGAATTCCGGTTGTATAGTCTATATTCAAATAAATTTTATAAAATGTAATTATTAAAATCACCTAAAAGAGGTGTGTGTGTATGTGTGCATGTTTCTGGCAAATTTTTCAGCACCATTTTTCAGACAAGATTTAAAATTTGCAACATACCTTTAGTAAAACAGTGACATCATATCTAATGCTGAGGCCATTAAAAATTTCTAAATTTAGAAAAAAAATTTGTATAATTAAGGTGCGTTGAAGTCTTGACATTATTTATATCCTAGCAAGAAAAACTCAAGAGAACTCTGAAGTGGTGTTTATATATATACATTCACATGTGTAGTTTGTACATATACCATATGGAGTTTATATATATATGTATATATATAAACTCCATATGGTATAGAAAACAGCACAGAAGAGCAAGCGAGACCACAGCAACCTTTTGGGGATCATACTGTTCTCTGTAAGTTATTCTATGCTGACCTTAGGCTCCAATCACCATCTTAGACAGCAGCTAGTTGGTCATTTTAATTCTGTCTGACAGTCTGTGCATACATCAGGTCAGGATGTCTCAAATTAACCAAATAATCTTCAAGAGTTGTATTTTTATTAAATTAATATGTTCAGATAATCAGACCCATTCTAACTGCTAAAGTGCATGGGATTTTTTTTCTCATTTTAAAAGTGTCACCATCTATATAGCTTATGTAGGTGAATTTCATGGGTATTTTTTATTTCTTGTGAAGTAGACAAAGAACAAAAACAAAAACAAAAGACAAAAAAACAGAAGTAATTATTTTAACAAATGAGCTCTAAAGCATAAAAAATTATAGTTAAAAATTAGAATGGATAGTAAAGTTTAAAGAAATTATGGAGAAAAAAAATTAAGGTGGAGGAGAAACTGGTAAATCTAGCATTTGGGGAGAAAAGAGTGAGTGGGTGGAGGCAGATGTGTGTGCATGTGGGTGTACAGCTAAGAGTATTGCAATAAAATATTCAAGTGCATATATTTGTACAAAGATTAAAAACAGTGAGTCAGCTTGAAAATGAGAGAGGAAGAAAAAGTGAGAAATTTTCTCTGAAATTTTGATAAAATATAACTGGTGTTTTGGTTTTTCTATTATCTTGACCTTGGGTTATATCTTATGTGTAACATCTAAGAATGGATCATTAAATTGGAGGATTTTTAAACTTCAAAGAAAGGACCTTTTCCCTTCAAGAAAAATAAGATTGGGTCTGAAAAGTTTTTGACGCTTATAAGGGCCAAGGAGAATCAGTATTAATACTATTTTATATATTTCTCTGGGGAACCTTCACATCTGTTTTTCTATTTTATCCTCACAATAACTCTATAAAGTGAGAAAGACAAATAACACACTCCTCATTTTATGGATGGGAAATTGGGGTCCATTTAAGGTCAAGTGAATTGGATAAAATAAAACAATCCAGATTAGAACCTAAGGTCACCCTAATGCTGCATCTAGAACTCTTTCTAACACATGCTGATGCCTCCCATTTTGTGACATAAGTATAAGTCAAGTTTTCTTCTTTTGGACAAGTTCTTTTCATTCGCTTTATTTTCCTGAATTAGGAATTTTGAGAGGGCTAACACCTTAGTGTATGTACAATGGATTTTTCCTATTAGGTAACACTGCCCTTTGCTTCACCCACCACACAGCTGGGCTAAGTAATTCGAAAGGAATGTTGCCATGCCAAAGACTCAAGGAAAAGTAGGTTGAGTAAAAATCAATTTATTAAAACAAATCTAGGATTTTAAAGAGTCTCTTGGTTAAACATTAAGGTGTTCTTACCATTGAAATACATAACGATTTTATGAGTTTGGACATATAGCAAAAAAGTAAAAAAAGATTACACTTTCTGAAAATGTGATTATTTACAAAGCCTTAGAATGTGCACTTTTAAAAAGCTTAGAAACCAAACTCATAAAAACATAAACAGCAGTGCTTTGACACAGAAATACTAGACTGTAGAAGAGTTATTTTGACTATTAAACAATAATGTTATATTTTTCCTTTGAATAATGAATAATAAACTCAGCTGATTTGTTTGGAAAGTTCTATCAGACAACGCTCAGAGATAAATTTGTTTCAGGTGTTTATTTTTTTTTTAAAGATATTCATTAAGCAAAGATTAAGGTCCACTTTTGTTTTCCTCTAGCCTAGAACTTGAGATGAAACTCATGTGATTTTTTTTTCTCCCTGCAATCTAATCTGTCGGCATACAGAGAATACATAGTAATTGGTACTAAAAGATCTGCTACGCCTAACAGTCTGTTCTCTATAAATAGAATCTACTTGAAATGACACTGGGTTTATATTTCACTCAAGGCAGATAAACTGACAACTGATTTAGAATACTAGAGAAAAGGTGAGAATAAGACTTCTGCCCTAGTAAGAGCTGAGGAAATAATGTGGGTTTCTTTATTTGTACACGAACAGGCAGTAATGCATAATAATTTCTAGAAATATAATGTGACTCTAGGACCATATTTTCTACTGGATTGTATTCTAAGTTTCAGTATGTGGAGAGCTAGGTCAGCAGCCAGGATGCCCCCTAAAGGGGCTGAGAGAATGTAGATGAAACGAGAACTCAAGAAACTGGGAAAACTTGTGTTGTGTTTGTTTTGCTTTGCTTGACAAATATTTTTATGTTCATTAGGTAAAAGGAAGATATAATGAACTGAGGCACCACAATTTAATCTTCTGTTGTTTACAATGGGTAGTCACTAAAAGACAGGTTTATAGTTCTCTATTACCAAGCAGGTTCAGAAGTGCAACAGATTTCCCTTGGGGATAATACACTACTAGAAAAGAGTATAGCCTGTGCAAAAGATGCAAACACATTTCTATGGAAAAGGTATAAAGAAAAGAATCCTCACCTATTGTTATATTCAGAAGTCATAACTGGGTGGGTTTCTAAGAAATCTACATGTTCAAATTGCTCTGCTCTTCAAGGCATCCTAGCAAGATGTCAGCAACATACTTCTTGGGTGGGATAAAGAAAGTTTTTCTATTGATGGCACATCTTCAGGCTTTTGGTAATATTTACTCTTGAACAGACTTGCATATTACACAGTGGATTGGGGATTTTTTCATGGCGTGGTCAATAGGCACTTCTGTTGAATCATTGCAGGGAGATCAGGGATATGATGATAACCATCGATAAATGATGTTAGCATTAAATACAGCACATCTTACATGCCAGGTTCTAATCTAGGTGCTTTACATATAATAATTCATCTAATCCCTTTCGATGGCCCCACTGTACACAGGAGGAAATTGAGACACAGAGAACTTGTTCTAGGTCTGACAGCTAGTAAATGCAGAGCTGATGCTTCCTCGCAGAAAGTTTGGTTCCAGGGTCTATGCTCAATCCCAGTTGTCTACAGCCTCAACGGGAAATGTGAGTCATATGGAACCCTGCTACCTCAGTGCCTCCTATTCCCTCCTCCTGAAACTCTCTGGTCTCCCATCTGGAGCTTTCTATGCTAAGTCTGCCCTTCTGCCTACTGAAAATTCCCTAAGACTCTCTCATGTAAAGGTTTCCATTGCTCAAGTTTTCATTGTCCAAGAAAACAATGCAGGAGAGAATACTGCTCATTCAATAAAATGAAACAGATTCAGGAGGGAAAAGGATTCTGATTAAATGAATTCATTCTGAGTGAGAGTGTTTGTGGGCATGCTTGTATTTGCATTACCAAAAGGAGCAAAAGTTACTAAATTAATCTTTGATTTATCAAATTTCAGACAGTTATATAAGGTAAAATATATAGTTAGTTATATTAATTTGAATTCTATTTAAGGGCCGTTTTTAGAGCAAAAATAATCTAACATCAGAATCTCATTTGGTTCAACTTAATAATGTAGAAAGAACTTTTTGTCAGCCTGTAAAACCCAGCACTCCTGTCCACTGGATTGTGAGACTAGTGGATAGAATCAATCCAGGCCCAGGCGAGGGCCCATGGTGCTGTCTCTTAAATCCTTAGTCTGCATTTTTGAGAGCTGCCATTTAGTTGGACATACCTGCTTTGTTGGCCAAGGGGGAGTAAAGTAACAGTGCTTTGGAGTAGAAACCCCACCAGCAGGAGGCCAGCCTGTGAAGTGAGTTTGTGAGTTCTGCTTAAAACGCTGAGCTCTTGCTCTGATTAGAGACACTTTCTCAAGAGGCTACTAGCAATAAAAGCTGCTGTTTGCTCAGCTATCTAACTTGATCTGCTTCCAGTCACCTTTGGATAAACCCAGAGTGGAGAGTACATAGGGACGTTTGTAAACTTGCTAAAAGAACAAAAAAAAATCATAATGTCTGTGAAAAATGTACCCTGTTTTAACTTGGTGATATGCAGATTTTCAAATATCTGTGATCATATATTTGTTTGTGTGCATGTGGATATTGTTGTATGTGTGAATGTGTGTGTAATATATATATTCACATACATATATTTTCACAAAACATTGTGAAACATTCTTGAAATAAACCCAAAATCGAGAGGTAAACATCCATGTGTCCAGATGTTTAACACTCAGACTAGATTGTTCCGTAATATGTATAATGATAACTCAGCTTCATAAGGATAAAAAGATAGTTTTGAATCCCTGTTGAATCACCGAGGAAAAACTAAATTGTATTCCATAAGATTGAAAGGTCAATTATATTTCGAACAGTATTGAGGGTTTGAATGAATTAAGTTTCATCTACTTATCGCATCCCCAGAAACTTCTGTTCCGGAATCATTCTTGATTAGAAGGCTTTTTTTTTTTTCTTTGACCACAGGTAGTCAGGTTGCAGCTGAGTCTGGGGGACATGGTCCCCTAAAGTCCTGTCTGGCCTCAGAAATACTGTTCTCTCCTGTCTGACTCCAGGCCACAATAAGGAACACATCAAATCCTAGGAATAAACACGTAATCTTAGAATAAACTGATATCCACCCAGCTGAGCTTGAAAGAAGAGATCGTAGGTACAGAGTCAAATAAATAATCATAAGGGTCGTATTTTTATATATAGATATTTGCTCTAGTCGAGTCGTTCACGTCCTCTATTCATCATGGTTTCTTTTAGCATCTGTTGGATGATTTCTCAGGAAAAAAGAGTTCCAGCATTATTCGGCTATCATTATTATTATAACTTTGGGGTCCATACAATTTTTCAAACTTTTGTTTGTTTGTTAAGTAAATAAATATGTCATTTCAAACATGTAATATCTTAAGACTTAGTCACAGTGGGGGAAGCATTTGCTTTAGAAGAAAGTCAGGAAAAATCTATGACTCTGGCTTTTTTTTTTTTTTTATCCCTGCCCTGCTTTCTCTACCAAAAGGAGCATGTGGTAAAGTGCTTGTGCCACAGACACTGGCCTTTTCTTCTTGTGGAAAAAAGGCTCTGCTGTTTTACGGTGGCCTGGAGGCCGGGAACAGCTCACTGCCAAGGCTGCTGCTCTAATGGCTTCACCAAGCCCAGGGCACCAGCTGGGGAGTGGAGGGGGTGAGCCTGCTCACCATTTGTTTGCTCTGTAACCTGGAGCTCAGTCCCTCTGCTCTCCAGAATCTTCCATCCTCCTTCCTCTTCCCTTCTCTCGTTTCCTCTCCTGCCTTTTTATCAGTCACTTCTTATAAAATTTTTCAGAGGTTTCTCATGGCGGTTGCAAAAGGCAGTTTTCTTGCCTTTTTATTAGATCTGAATGGAATATGCTCTATACGAATAGAATATGCGTATAGATATAGATAGAGGCAGGTGATTATATTTAAATGCACAGATTTTTATCCCCAGACAAAACTTTTATTTATCTGCTATTGCTGCATTTTTTTATTGTTAATATCAGCCATAAGAATGAGTGAGGAAAGTGTTTATAGCAGTGTCAGGCTTTGAAATAAAGCTTGGCTCCTCTTTTAAAGGAAGGACATTTTCGTCCTTTCCACACAAGAAATATTCTTTCACAAACATGAAAGATATTTCTAATAATTAGATAGACGACTAATGGCATAAGCTGCCTCAAGACCCAGGCTTTCTCATCACTTGGTATATGCAAGCAACACTAAATGACTATCCATCTACAAATATAATATTGTGCCTGTGGCTATATAATGTGTCTATCTCCTTGGTATTTTCTTGAGGAAAAAAATACTTTCTAAGTACCAAGTTTCCTCATCTATATGAAGGGAATAGAAATGTAAATTTCTTGCAGGATTTTTGAGAAATAGCAGTTGAGATGGTGCCCACATGTGCAGAACTCCTGCCCTGCCCCAGGAAAGCCTAATACATTAAAGCTATCTTAACATGTCTGGGTACTTTCCCTATTCTCTTTAGTAACAGTGAATCTTGAATGCTAACTCTGTTAGCTTTGCAGGTCAAACTAAATGAGTTTGTTTTCCAAACATTCAATTAATTTAGTTATAAATGTTGACTAAAAGAAGCCCAAAGGGGAACCTTAAATTATATCAACTAATACTTTCTTCTAGTCAGTGATTTTTTTTCATCTTTTATCTGGATGTAATTGTGGAGTCACATGCAGCTGTAAGAAGTGTTCCAGAGAAGTCTCTTTACCTGTCAGCTAGTTTCACACAATGGTAGCTAAGCATAGTATAGTATCACTCCAGGCAATTGGCATCCGTAGACTTATTTTAATCTCACCAGTTTTATATGCATCCATCTAAGTGTGTGCATGTGTGTGTGTTCAGTCCTTTGTCACGTGTGTAAATTCCTGTGACTTCCCTCACATTAGAAAAGAGGACATTTCTGTCCTGTGCTACATGTTTGCAGTCACATTTACTTCCCTACCACACTCCCTTCTGTTTTAACTCTTGAAAACCACTAATGCTTTCTTCATTTCTATAATTTTGTCATGAGAAGAATGTTAGAATAATGAAATCGTATCTTATGCAACTTTTGAGGTTGGTTTTTCACTCAGTGTAATTTCCTTGAGATCCATTAAGATGCTATGTGTATCGACAGACAGTTCATTCCTTTTTATTGCTGAGTGATTTAAAAACAAGTTTTTCATCTTAAAGACCCCAAGTATTAGTGTCACCCCTCTAGGTGATGCTGGGAAGATGACTCTAAGCACAAATTAATCTCCCTCTCAGCCCCTGTTCAGGAGTGCAGCACTTCTAGACAACACAGAATAAAATCAACTGCTCTAAGTTAATTAGGATATATTTTAGCTTGAAATTAAGAAATGTAGTGCAAATGGTATTCTCTGTTTGGTAAGCTTAGCAACTCTGTTAAAAAGGCAGACAGGATTAGTTTGTTCTGACTTTTCCTTAGTCAACCCTTCCTGGATCCTAAATATCTTCTCTTATTTCTTTCTGGAGAAGGAGGGTGCAGGGCTCATGAGAAAAGACTTAGAGTTATGCAACATTGTTCTGCAACTTTCCCAGTGTGATGCTCAAGATTCTGACTTCAGTTGTAACATTGGGGAATTTTCTTCACCACCAAGCAAGTCTCTTATACCAGCTGGGGGACATCTACAATTTAACTCAATTCTGTCACTGTCTACGAGTCATCACATCAGATTCCATAGATTAACCATTTCAGCAATTTCAAAATGAATCAAATATTTACCTGTAAAATTTAAGGCTATAAATTTACTACATGAACACAAGTACTAGGTGAAAATAAGAATAAGGAAACATTAATAAATTTGACTACACAAATAATAACAAATTAAGTTGAGATAACATTAATACCATAAATGAATCCCCCCAAATGAACTGACAACCTATAATCCAGTATCACATTATGGCAAAGAACTAATATTTTCATGTACAAAGACTTCCTACAAATAAATTACCCCATAGGTAAACAGCACATATAACCATTTAGTTTATATAAACAGAAATGCTAATAATTGTGTAAATTTTTCAAACTTAGGTATAACAATAAAATCTACAAAAACCATGAGATATTATATATTACTTATGAAAGCTGACAAAGATTACTTTAAGCTCTACAAAAAAATTATATAAGAAAACATTACTTTTGGAATATTTCTATCAACAATGTGGGGGGATAGGAGAATCCATATATTTGACAGCAAAATCATTGTTAGTTTAAGCATAGAGAGAAGTATAATTAATATTCCACTACATCTACATGTAAAAATCTTAGACGTGTCTTGTTGAGAGAAAGATATCTGCCTTGGTTCTTTCTGAATTATTTTTATTTTTTATTTTAGTTCTGCATGCCTAAGCTGAGAAAGGGTCACTTATATACTACCGACTTACACAGCTTACTTTTGCCACTTCTGGCTCTGCTTCTGTCTGATCCTGTAAGTATCACTTTCCTCTCTTTATGGATCACTCCTGGATCTGACCAATCTTATGGCACAGTTAGTCTGATTGAGCACACCTCATGTTGGGCAGCTCTGAAGGCACAGTCACTTGCAGTCACTGGCAATTTGGTCTCTGCGCACTCCAGTCCCACCACAAAAGCTATTTTTCAAATGGTATGTGGTCTTCTACTACAGATGGCCTTCCTATAAAATGTTAGCTCTACATTTTTATTCTTTTACTGAGTTTGGACATAAATTCCACAAGATATCTCCTCCTTAAAACAATAGAAACTAACTGGTCACAAGACTGGTTGTCAGGGTTGCTCGCTCACAATCCACTGCAGTCTTCTTCTTCTCTGGTTCACTCAAGGCCGTCAGTCTTCCATTGCTATCCATAACAGGTTTAGAGGACTACTGTCAAATGTAGCACAGGGCAAGCTTTGTTCTTTCTTAGTGCTGGAAAGGGCAAGATAAATAATATTTGTTCTTTTCTGTAGAGGTTTATCTCAGCATGCCCAAGATCACTGGACCTCAAAATGTTTACTGATGTGACAGGCTGCGGAGATGAATGCCTCTGTCCTAAAGACAGGGTGACACACTAGAGCACCCACTACAGTCTTGCTGTTTCCAGTGCTGTCTAATGGATTCATGTGTGTCTTATGTCCTCTACTCAATTAAAGAAAGATGACTTTATAATTTACGAGGGCATTTACCAAAGTATTTAGAATATACTTACTTGCACCTGATAGGTGGTCAATGAAAATTATTCAATTAATATTAAACATCAGCCCAGCCAAACATTAACCGTATAGCCATAAATCATTCTGTAATGCACATATAAAATGAGAAATTATGTATTGAATATATTTCCATAACTAGAAAATATATGAAATAAATCATAATAATACTGTATAAGTTGAGATGAAGCTATTTTGTTTTCAGTAAATATACTTGTTTAACTATTATTTTTATTTTTTTAAGTTTTAGAATTGAGATAGAAATACAGAAAAGTTGTGAAATACTAGTTTCAAAATATCCCACACCCACTTTTCCCTTTCATTAACATTTGACATTAGTATGATACAACTGTCATAAGTAGCGAGCCAATAATGATACATTATTGATAACTACAGTTCATATTCGTTGCAGCTTGATGTCTTGTCTTTTTACCTAAATCATTTTTTTTCTCTTCCAGGATCCACATTATTGAGGATAGCACATTATATTTAGTTATGTCTCCTTAGGTTCCTCTTGGCTGTGACAGATCCTCAGATTTTTCTTGTTTTTGATGACCTTAACAATTTTGAAGAGTGCTAATCAGATATTTTGTAGAATGTCAAGTGCATAAGCTTTTGGTATACCGAAGTGTGAAAAACTGATGACCCGAGGGTTGGTTTATTGTTCAACTCCTTTTCGTCAGTCTTCGTGTTCTCAGAACGGGGTTTTCCTGTTTTACTTTGGCTGTGCTAACATTTCTGGAAATGGTCACAGTGAATAATAAAATAAAAGAAAACCAGCTGTTAGACTGACTTGCAGTCAAAAGAAAGTGTCTAGATTGTAGAGGCATGAGAAATTTTGCGTGTCCTCCGTCACGGTTGATGATCAATCAATGTCTGCTGATTTCATTGATTTCATTAATGAGCATCCCTTCCCTGGCTTCTCAATTGTAAAGTCAAAAAGCTATTCAAATTCTCTTAAGAAAGCCTCTCCACCTTTTTGGTGACGGTTATAAAGTGGAAGCATTTCTCAATCCTTGCATAGTTAGCATTGCTTTTAAATCCTCTTCCATATAAGATGACTATTTAATATACTCATATTTCACAAGAACTTTGGTCTCTTTCTCTCATTTACTGACACACCTTTTAATATAGGTTTTTCAGCACATTACTCTTAATTATTGTTAATATTCTATTTTTAGAGTGAATAGCCACTTCATATGCAAATTTAAAATATTCTAGTTTAAGCAAAATAACTATGTACTTTTAGAGTGTTATTTATTGGTTATTATACAAAATTTCAGGTGAGTTTGATAAGTGGAAATGTCCTTCTCACATGCCTTTCTCCCTAGGGCATAGGACAATGATGTTTGCAAATAAAGAATCGATACCAAATGGGAGGCATGGTGTAAGATTTATTCACAGTGTTGATAGCCTCTGTTATGTTGGTCTCTCTGGCAATAAATATGTGTGAGAATGTGATGAGCTTCACACCTTCTGTCCAAGGTTGAACTTAGTGATTCACAGACCTGGAATTTGTACATTCAGTCATGGTAAAGAAGCTGGAGATGGTGGCCCTGCTGAAACACACCCTATTATTCCACCTGCTGGGGAGAGGACCCAACATCCACATTGACTGGATGTACCTACCTAGATGTGCTACACATGAGTCATGACCTTTATTGCCTTAACTTTATCAACTGGGAAATGTGACCCCATACTAGCACCATCACCTATATTGTAGACCAGTCAATACATCCCCTGAGGCTGTGTACTGCTCGACCTGTAAAGCCACATGTTGAATCTTAAATCAGATACTAATTGCTCATGAATAACCAGGTAGCTTACTTCAGAACACAAGTATTTGAAGAGATTAAATATACAATAGTTGAATATTCAATAAAATTATTAATAGCAATAAATTTATTCTAATAGAGTAGACATTTTAAATCAAATAGCCAGATTCCTAGGAAACACAGTTGACCAAAAACAACACAAAAATACACAAAAATCTGAATAGCCCAAAATCTGTTAAAGAAATTGAGTGCATAATTTAAAACTGTACCAAGAGAGTTTCAAGCCCAGATTGCTATATCACTGAAGTCTTTTAAACAAAAAAAAGAGAGAGAGAGAGAGAGAGAGAGAGAGAATATAACATCGATTCACACAAATCAAAACCTTTTAAAAAAGAAAAACAAGAAATGAATCCCGATTTGTTTTATGAGGCCTTTTGTTTCCCCAAACCAGACAAGGACATTATAAGAAAGGAAAATGACAAGCCAACCTCTTTATAAACATGGACAAATATCCTAAAAAATATATAAACAAATAAAATAAAAATTAACAACTTTCAGTACGAAGTAATGTTTATTCAAAGAATGCAAGGTTTAATATTTGTAAATTAATTAATGAAAGTCACGCAATAGAATGAGAGAATAATTTTAAGATCCTTTCAATATGACAGAGAAAACATTTGATAAAATTTTATTCCCATATATTGTAAATTTATGTAGTAAAATTGAAATAGAAGATAAATTCTTCAATCTATCATGAAGAGTTAAAAATAAACTAGCAAAAACATCAAGCTTATTATTAAAAACTTGAAACTTTTACTAAATTATAAATGAGCTGGGACAGGTTCTATCACTCTTTCTTTTCAACATTCTATTAGAGCCTCCATTCAGGGAAAAGAAGAAAGAAAAATAAATAACTGTAACAAAGATGAGGAAGCAGAATCAAAATGGTCATTTTATATATATATATAGATATATAGATATATAGATATATAGATATATAGATATATAGATATATAGATATAGATATAGATATAGATATAGATATAGATATAGATATATATAGTGAACTTTAGTTTCACCTAGAAAATCCAAAGGAAACTAGTGATTAATTAATAGAATTAGTAAGTGAGTGAAGCCAGCTTCTGGATTCAAGATTGATTGCATGAAGACATTGAAGGACTATCGTAATTGCATCAACCTGTTCAATAATTATTACATATAGTAAAAAGGATAAATTTTACAAATATAATTTGAGCAAAATTTCAGACAGAGAACAGTTCAACATTTTACGATTTTTATTTGCAAAATGTTTAAAAACATGGACAACAGTCAACACTGGGCAGGAGTGAAGGAATACTGACAAAGGAGACAGAAAGAGGCCTTGGTGATGTTAATGACACTTGTTAACTTTTGAGTGATTGAAACATCTGTGTGGTTTCTTTGGAAAATTTTCCCTGTTGAGCACTTATTATTTGGGCGGTTTTCTGTGTTTGCATCAAACTTTAGATAAAGTTTTTGTTAAAGAAATTCACACACACACACACACACACACACACACACACACACACACACCTCTTTCATTCCTATCCATAACTCTTAATGCTTCTCTCTGCTGAGGCTCATGGCCACTACTTTCTTGTATCAATATATTAGTTAATGTCACCCTGTTAAATTACAAATCAGATCACTTTTCATTGTCCAAACAAGCTAGTGATTTCCCATGGCACTTAAGAGAAATTTCTTATTGTGAGCCAAAGACCCTCGATGGTCTGCTTCCCATGCTTCCTGCCTTCAACTTTTCCAACACTGGCTTTGTAGCTGTTCCTCAAACCCATTTACTATGTCTTGGCCCAGAGTGTCTTTCTCCAGATAACAGCAGCATCCATCACTCATCTTTCAGTTCTTAAATTTCACCTTTTCAATGAGGCCTCACTGGAGTTCAACAACACCGTGCGAATACCACATATATATCCCAAGTTTCCTAACACTTTTCTATTTTTCTTTTAGCACTTATCATTTGGTATGCAAAACTTAAGAGTGTTTATTTTCAGTCTATCCCATAAGAATGCAAACTCTATGAAGACAAACTGTCTTTTCCTATTGTGTTTTTTGCTGTACACTCAAAGCCGTGTATATAGAAATGCTTAAAAAGCATTATTTGAATAAATGATGAATGAATAAATGAGCAGAACAAAGGATTAGACATGGGCTAATATTGAGTATTTAGATGATTTCTTTTAGATGTTGGGATAAAACACCTTAAACAACATCAGGTTAGAACCATCCTAGAAACACAGGCAGGAATAAAGCCTTAGCTGAATCATTTGTATACTTTGTGCTGTTAAAAGAATGAGCAAGTGAAATGGTTTGTCCACAGCTTGTAGCTACATTAGCTAGAAGGAAACCTTCTGAAAAAAAATATGATGGCTTAATTTCACTTTTTAATAATAAAACTGGGGATAACACACCAATTCTTATTAATCTTGGATTTTAATCTGCTGAACTTGTTTTGAACTTTAAATTAAAATACTCACACACCTACACACACACACACACACACACACACACACACACACACTAGCAAAATTGCCCTACCTTAGAAGTCTGTCTATTCTTGGAGCTAAATACTCTTTTCACACATATGACAAAATCCCAAAGTAATTGAATTACTGGAGGGACTTTTAGTATTAAAATCATATTTTTCCAGACTCCAAAATGAAATTTTGACAAGAACCGATAATATAGCTCGAAAAGTTATTTGCTAAGCAAAATCTTTTGAAAATGGTAATTTGGACAGAACTGAAGCAGAATTAAGTCACAACAGGAGTTAAAGAAAATGAGCCAAATAATATGAGATTTACTGGAATTTGGTTAGGGAGTAGCTGAGAAGCTTGTCTGATTCATTTCCAGTTATATAAAAGATTTCTACATTGCTCCTTCATGGAGACTGAACTTCAAAGCGTTCATTAGCAACTGTCCCCGGCAAGGTGCGAGAGGCCCTTGTTCACACAGCAATTTTCAAAATCATGAAGCCCTCACCATTTCATGACAATTAATTAGATTGTTAGAACAGGAATTTGGCCTCTGTGTGAATATTTTGAATGTAAAACATTCTTTAGAACAGTAGGTTTCGATCCAAGAGGCCAAGATGCACACTTGGGGAGCTAAAAAAAAAGAAAAATAGCTGACAGCCAGCATTCTACCTCTGTGTTTGGATTTTGTATTTTCCAGAAAGGGGGTCCAGGTATTAGAAGCATTCTAGGGTCTTTAAAAACTGTTAAACCAAGTAGTTATTTTTATTTATTTATTTTTAGATTTTTAAATTTTTTGGAGTTTAAAGAAGTACCAGGGATTGAAATCTACTAACTTTATGGGAGTGATTTCATTTCTGAATAAAATATTTGAAACTCTTTGATGCCTGAAGCCAATTGTAGTTTATGCACCTGCGTGTAAAGGCCAAAATGGGATAATAAATCTGTTACTTTTGAATATAAAATTCTAAAGAATCCAACGTTTTTTCAAACATGTTAATAATTTTAATCTATAAATACAGATAGTGTCCATCTGTTTATTGACTTTTTTCATGTAATCATCCCCTAAAAGAGTAGGTAAGAACTTTTTTAAGGAAAAGATGAAGATGATTTGCTTTTGCAACAGTTAAACATTTCCTTTTTTTCTGTTATCATTATTCATTCTTACTTAGCACTGGAATTATTTACTAGAACTATTACTTGAGTCGTTTCCTAGAATTATTATAATTGATTAGGACTATAATAAAACGCAAATTGAATAAATGGCACAGAAAAGCTACCATGGCTTATCAGCCAGCAACCTTGTTTGCATCAGAAATACAGGATGTAACTGAAGACATATGTGAGAAAATAACATTATTCTCAGAGGTATCAATTACAACTACTTGAGTACGGAGGTTCTGCACTCCCAAATCATTCCTGGTAAAGCAGTTTCATCCTTTTTATTAAATTTCTCATCATGAACACATTACTCAGGGCAAGTCTTTCCTTTAAGCCAATGGAAAAATCCTTTAAATAAGAGTCTTAACACCTTTCCATAACATGAGAATCTCTTTTGGAAATTCTTTATATTTTAGATTTCTTTCATGTCATAGCTTCCGAATGTCAGCTCTCAGGCCATATGGTTAATTAAAGTTCTGGATGTGATTTACTCCTCTTTTCTTTGACACACATACTTATTCCCACACTTTGTAAAATGATTTTGGGTTGTGAATCTAGCTTCTCTTTCTCCCTTGTCTTTAGACATATAATTGCTTTCTAAAATCCCATGAGACTATGGATTGAAGTCAAGATTTTCTTTTCTATGAAGGGAAGGTTGGTATGCAGAGCAGAATGTCATTCCTTAATTTGGAATTTGGCCAGACTGCTGGGACTTGTGACCCAAGTTGCATAAAGTATTGAGGGATATTTTTTTTCTCCTAATCATCAATTGTCATAGATATCTTCTTTAACTTATGGAGTGCTCTCAAAATATACTAGAGAATTAGCTTAGTGCTAACTTGCATGGGAAACTTCCAAAGACAAGGTTATACATATATATTCCTAGCAGAGTGAAATTTCCTGACTGTTAAGTGCAATAATTTACTACAGTTTATAAGGTAATTGCTCCAAATTATATGTTATGGGTCCCTGGAGGTGACAGGGGAGTCTAGAAGAGTCTTTTTTGCTCCTCAAACATACATTTACTATTGTCTACAGGATTTAAACAATTCAGTTATGACCGAGATTTATGATCATAAAAAATACTGTTGACCAGAAACTATATATTTTTGTAGAATTCAAGCAACATGTGTTATCATATCCATATATACTTTCTATATCTTTGCTACTATAATTACCTGAAGATTAGAGCAATACAATAATATAATCATAGTAATAGTGGTTATAGCCATCATATACTGAACATTAGTTTTGTTGAGCTCTACGATGTGTTCTGTATATATTATCTCCTTTATTCTGTGAAACAAGCCAATAAAATAAATGTATATATCTGCATTTACAAGTCAAAAAAATAAAAATTTCTGCAAAATGATAAAGCAACTTGCCTGAAGTTGTACAGGTAGAAGTATGACTTATCTAACTCCAAAGTCCACACACACTTCACTGTGTCACTATGGGCTTCTCTTCACACTGCTGCCTAATCTTCTGTATCTCATCTTGCTAGTGGGGACTAAGCATGACTATGGAGATTTCTCTAGTACTAGGAGCTTGACATAATTTAATTCAATCCTCTTTATAGAACACTTAATCCATAGTGAACTGTCCTTTTACTGACTTGTGGTATATGTCTAATAATTGATTGATCAAACAATTAATAGTTAAATGGAGTCAGAAATTTACTTAAGTATGACCACCTTAATAGTAACAGAGCCAAGACTAGAACTCCAAATCACAACTTTTAGTCCAGGAACTCTATTAGTTTGGATGAGTTTAGGTTGTTACATGAGATTCTAAAGCATAGTTTTAAAAAAGGTAGACTTGTGGTTTTATGCCATGTTAATGTCTAGGCAGATTTCTTTCCAGGGCTTTCTGGTCTTGATGACCAAGATCTTCTATCACCTAAGCTATTTCTTTTACTGGAAAAGTCTGAGGTGATGCACACATCATCTGCTGATTCAACCTTGAGACTGCAGGATGCAGAAGGAAAGAGGAGGTCATGGGAACTGGACTTTTAAGAGTGTGACTCACAAATCCAACATCAGCACCATTCACATTCTGAAAGGCCAGAGCTCCATCACAAGGAAAATTTAAATGCAGGAAAAACTGAGAATTTTAGAATGTAAAAGACATCTAATGGTCAAACAAAACAGAAGGAAGGATAGAGGATCTAAGGGCACACAATTGTCTCTACTAAAAAGGCACTTAGTGTATCAAGCAATTACTTTTGAAAGGAACTTAGTTTCAGCTGCTGTGACCCCTTGCTGACCCGTAGTTAAAGGTAAAAATGCCTTCAGCTGCTGTGACCCCTTGCTGACCTTTAGTGAAAGGTAAAAATGCCTTCAGCTGCTATGACCCCTTGCTGAAAGGAAAAAAAAAAACCAATCAACCCCTACCTGGCCGCATGCCACCCTAGATACAGCCAATCAGGTAGGGACAAGTCTGGAATTCCCGCGCCTGCTCTGTATAAATACCCGCTTCCCCAGAGTTCTCCTTCCAACACTGCTGCATCAGTGTTGGTGGAGAGTCCGAACTCGAGTCTGAATAAAAACCCTCATGTGATTGCATCGGTGTTGGATCCTTGGTGGTCTTCTGGGATTCGCAAATTTGGGCACAAAACTTTGATGCGTTTATTTTCTGATATCTGTACATTTAATAATTACTATAGTTGTGGATTATAGCTAAAATACAAAAAGAAGTCTTGATCTTTTATATCTTGGCTACTCACAATCAACTATCATCACTGCCTAATAGATTACTAAGTAGATAAGGGGAGGAAAGCATTACTTTTGAGAAAACTGAAAATTTTATGTTCTAATAAAGAATATATTTACTATCAAGTTTATCTTAGCATAGATTAAAATATGGCATAATTTTAAATAAAATTGTAATTATAATGAACAAGGTGTATTTAGAATTAAGTCACAAGATAACCAGTTCCTGGAAATTATATATCTTCACATATAAATGTATAATATTTTGAATATATTTGAAATTTTATTTAATAGGAGCTTTATTCTCTCTTTTCTGACATTTCCTAGTTTCTGAGTATTAGTTTATGTGTTTATTCATTTATTTAGTAAATATTTGCTGAGAACCTTCTATATTTTAGGCACCATTCCAGGCCCTAAGAATAAAATCATAAACACAGAAAATAAAAAAATAAGCCTTGTCTTCATGAAGCTTACAATCTGTAAAAAGAAAGATAAGTTCATGTGGAAGGTGGTAAGTATGAAGAAAAAAAATAAGGCAGTGAAAGGAAATAAAATAGACAATGACAATGTAAAGAAGAGGTTATCATTTTTTAAATTGCTGTATCTTTAATAAATGATTAGCTAAAGAATCTGTAGTACATATATACAATGAAATATTACTCAGCCATAAAAAAAGTTGATATACTGCCATTTGCCACAACATGGATGGTCTCGTCGAGATAATCTTGCTAAGCAAAATAAGCCAGACAGAGAATTTAAAAATGACATGATATCTTTTATATATAGGATATAAACCTAAAAGCAACAAACGAACAAGATAAACAGAGACTCACGGTCATGGACAATAGACTAGTGGTTACCAGAGGGTAGAGGGCAGGAGAAAGGGGGAGGTAGATTTCATTCTGTCACCACATGTATGTCCCTCTTTACCCCATCTACCTCCCCCTTTCCCCTGCCCTCTACCCTCTGGTAACCACTGGTCTATTGTCCATGACCATGAGTCTCTGTTTATCTTGTTCGTTTGTTGCTTTTAGGTTTATATCCTATATATAAAAGATATCATGTCCCCTATGTTTATTCGATTCCTACTCTTTGTCCAGTTCATATCTGGCCTACTCGTGATCTTATAATTCTGCTAATTCAGAAGGTCTGAAAAGTCCCATGCTGACTTACTTTCTACCTTAAGGAAATGCGTGGTGAAATTCAACACATCTGCTTTCAAGACTTGAAATGTACAGCTCTATCTTCTAACTCACTGAAGCTATAGTTTTAAATTTCAATCAAGCTACGGAATATTCCACCTAAATGTTAATTAATATTTCTTATTTATTAATAAATAAGTCTCTTTAATACCTCAAGTTTATTAAATCTAAAAAGAATACACTATATTTCTCCAAGTCACTTACTACTCTAAATGTTATCATTTCTGATGATGTCACCACTATTTCTCCAATATCCATTTTAAAAACCTCAGTATCATTTTTGCCTCCTTATCGTCTCTCCTTGTCCTCTAATAAAATGATATATTTTAGATGTGAAGGCCATTCCCCCGTCATTCTATAATGAATGTGGAAAATATTGGCAGACAGATAGTAAATTACATATTTGGAATTAACTTTTATTTGCTTTATTTTCATTTCTGTGTCACAACCTAATAACGGCCTCCTTTCCACAGAGAAGCCACAATAACCTTCGGCTGCAATTTTGAGGTTCTTTTTTGGATCCAACATTTCTTATGTTTCCAGGCCCAGCTCACTAAATGTTGAAATCAGTCCAAAATTCTTGGATCATTGTAACCTCTCATTATACATAAAGTCATGGCATTTTGGGTTGTGTGTGGCAAACAGCAGGGGTTGTTGCCAAACACATATTCCAAAGCAATTTCTTAAATAACACAGATTGATTTCTGGATTTGGAGAATGGAAGTTGCAAAACCTGACGCAGCTAATTCATAATGCTGCTACTATTTTTAATGTAACAATGCAAAGGTGAGCAGCTTTTAACTTCTCCATAGAGTTTTTGCAAGGTGGCAACTATGAGAGCAGAATAGCTTCTGGATTCCAGGATATTTTTGTAGGCAAACGTCAAGGAGGATTTCTTCTATCGTTACAGCCTTACCTCTGTTCTGACAGTGATACAGGTCTCTTCTGAATATTAATAGTAGGACTGCTGGGTTGGATACTTTCCCTATTATGCTGTTTGGATATAATTTTTATCTATTTCAATGTGTATCTATTGATTAAAACATTTATGAATTCACAATTTACATTTTCCATCTTCTTTTAAATCTTTCAAAATTTCTTTTATGTGTTAAGCTTTCCATAGAGGAAAATATGATAAGTCAATTTGGTCTCTTATTTTTTCTGTGAGAAATGATGTGAGTATAGCAATTAACAGCTAAAAGAAAGCAAAAGGTGTCATAGGCAACTTGACCTATTCACTGATTTAATTTTAGTTGAATAAAACTATAAATAAGATTTCTTTTATTCTAAATTAGGCGAGGAAATGAATCAGACAACTAAGTCAAAGTTGGGTTTGAGAAGACTGAGGAAGTGAGAAACAAATCTATTTCTATTCTTATTGTTATTTGAAACAATATGTTCCTTCCCACTTTGGATCTGTATCACTCACACACACACACACACACACACACACACACACACACACACACACACACACACCATTTATATCAAAGGATTTAAGACAAAGGCATGGCCCATTTGAAGATTTTCATGAAGATGTGTTTATTCCTGGACCTGAAATCTGTCCTTGAATGAGAAGTAATGGGAAGAAAGCTGAGCCGTTGGAACTAGAGAGGCAAGAACTCAACTCCAACTTTGTCCTGGACATTCTGTGTGGTCTCATTTGCAGAATCCATTCTAGATTTGCTTCCCTTCATCAGACACGATTCCTTTGTATTTGAAAAGTGCTTCAGGGTGTAAAACCCTAATTATGAAGGTTATTATTGTCTAATTAACAAGTCTTTATTTTCCTTTCAATTTTCTTTTCTCAATAGAGCAATCATGCTCGTAAAATGTGAAGTTTATTTAAAAAAATTATTAACCTACAGAGGAGAATTGTTTCTTCATAACCATTTTAGTATATGATGACAACTCTTCAGAATTACTTAATTTAACATGATCTCATTCTTCTCTACAGTAACAATTTGTTTCTTAAAATAACAATGGTGCCAAAGAGATTCTTTTATGAAAGTAAACTCAAAAATGATTTCTGTATCTTTACTAGCTGGCCTTCCTTTTGAACTTTCTGTTGTCCTAAATGGTTCCTGGAGACAATATAAAAATAACTCGGGTCCTAATGAGAAAACAAGGCTCTAAAGCATTATTCAGAGATTGTCGTTCCCTGAGTTGTATTTATACGTGACAGAGTTCCATTGTCTTATGTCATTATTCATGGTCTTGAACTGTCTATTCTAATTTCCAAGAAATGATAAGCAAAAGAAGGGCTGTAAATTCAGAAAAAAGTTTTCCCCCTTTCAATGAAAATGGAATTGTAGCTGGAAACATGGTTGATAAGATAAACACCACTTGTTTACTCGTGAATATCTAAATGCTGCTGAGCTTCCTTTGATACAAAAATGAAAAGCTACCACTTGGGCAAAAAATAATCATAAGAAATCTTCCTAATACAATAAAAATATTAAAAATATTTTTAAAATCAATTTTTTGTTGATTTCTTATTAAATCTGATATTTTAAATGTCATCTTTGTATAAGACATGCATACAACTTAAAAAATAAGTTTTGCATAATTTTTATATAAGTGCTTAAATGAGTGTCTGAATAAAAAAATACGATCGCATCCTATAGAGGAAATTAGATTATATTTTATATTTTTTGCTATAAAAATTAAAGAGCATTTAGGTGATCTATAACAGTATTACTATTTATAAAGTCAATTGTTGCAGAAAAGGTTATTTGTATAATTTTGAAAAAATATTAATGAATAAAAACATACTTTAGTGATTCACTTTTTAAGTTTACATCTAAAGAATTCTCTTATTGGTATTTTTTGTCATCATGGGCTGGCTTGTATGCAAGAATTAGTTTTACTTACATGCATAGCCTTGGGGAAAAAATGTAAGGAAAGCATCATAATGTATAGTAATTGATATGCAAAGCCATCTGGTGGTATAATTTTACTTGTCCTCATCTCTAACTTGTCAAATCATTAGATGGTCTCCAACATTTCGTGTATTGGGAAGGAAAGGCAGTGTAGGTAAGTAAACACATCATCCTCCATATATAGGTCTATAATCACAAGAAATAACCTTGGAGAGGTCAAATCTATTTTAAACAGCATTCGAAGACTGGAGCAGTTTAATATTTGACATTAGAACTCCATCATTTCAGTAGAACTTTCACTCAGATCAGTACTGTCTTCAATATTTCTGTTTAAAAAAAAAAGATCACTGATTTGTATAATGAGGATTTACACTCTCTTCCACAGTGATACCTCTATCATGAACTATCCTGAACTGATGATTTGCTCACCAAAGTTATAATTCCTAAAGTAGCTCATAATAAAGTAGCTATCTACTTCTATTTTATAATGTTATTATGTTAAAACTCTTTTATTTATCTTGTTCTGTTCATTTTAAGATCTCACATGGAGTATTTCATAATGTTGTCCTTAAATTTTTCAAAATATCAAAAATTAACAGTGACCCCAAAGCGAGCTTGAATTCCTGACTCTTTCATCTCCCATGGACTTAGTAGTTTCAATTATTTTTATAACTTCAACTATCAGCATTTCCTGGCATGTGTCCATTGCTGGATAAGAGATTCTAAATCAAAAATTTACTCCTTATTGAGTATGATTTCAGCTATGCTCCTTGTTTCTTTTGGACTTTTTAAAAATCGCCAACATCTACTTAATCCCATTGACTTTTATTTTCTTCTCCTTCAGTCATACCACAACATTTTCTGCCTGTACCACACCGTATTAGTGTTCTCAACCAGGTATACAAAGAAAGAGCAAAGTTCGGGGAGTGGTACATGATTTGTGAAAATGATAGGTACAATTCTAATTTCTTCATCTCCCTATATTAACATTTTCCTCCCGGTTTATAAAATTAGAATTTGACATTACCTAGGATTAAAGTGAAGATCTAGTTCATCAGACATTATGTGTGTATGTGATATTGTATGTGTTCTGCATACCAGAGGTATATAAAGGGGTCTGTTTAATCTTGCACTTTATACTGGAGTTTGTAATGAAGACTATTATCTGAATATATTTAAAAATGTATCCATAAAACTATAAGCAATGAGATTATTTAATACAAATACATGATTCAAAAAATATCATGCCAATGTCACCTTAGAATTTTAACGAAGCAAAAGCACCAACTCCTTTTAGATAAATGGTGTACATTGGGTCAAGGTCTACCCTCCTGACTTTCATATCGCATATGCATTTGCCCTCAAATGTCAAGAGAGTAAGACTTTCATTTCTGGATGGAGATGTTGTCCAGGAGCAAGATGTGGTGGATTAAATTAGCAGGTGCAGCTGCCTCACACATGGTGTCCTGGGAGTACTAAATTCCCATCTTGGCTCTCTTTTCTGGCTGGGTAGATGAGAGTCCATTGTTTGGTGCTACAATTCTATTGTTGCAAAAATGTGATGCTTAGATTAAAATGTTTGTAAGGCCTCTTAAAACACCTCTGAATTTGCAATTGTTTTATTGTGATAAAAACGCAACATAAAACTTACCTTAACCATTTTCAATCGTACAGTTTAATAGTATTAAGTATATTTACATTGTTATGAAACAAATTTTTAGAAACTTTTCAACTCCCCAAACTAAAATTCTATACTCACTAAACACCTCTTTTTACTGCCTTTGGTCACCACTATTTTACTTCTGTCTCTGTGAATTTGACTAGATACCTTATATAAGTAGAATCATTTAGTATTTGCCTATTTGTGACTGTGTTATTTCACTTAGCATAGTGAATTTAGCATAATGAACTTTAATGTTCATCCATGGTACGGTATATGACAGAAATGTCTTCCTTTTTAAGGTTGACTAATATTCCATCATATGTATATGCCACATTTTTTTATCCATTCATCTACCAATGAATGGGTTGCTTCTACCTATCTCTTTGCTTTTGTAAATAATTCTGTTATGAACATAGGTGTGCAATCTCCCTGAGATTGTTTTCAATTTTTGGGATATATACTCAGATAGGATGACTGGATTATTATAACTCTATTTTTAACGTTTTAAAGACCCTCAATATTGTTTTCCATAACAGCTGTATCATTTTACAATCCTATCAATAATACACTAGGGTTAATTTCTCTACATGCTCACCAGACTTATTTTTTGACAGTAGTCTTCCTAATAGGTGTGAGGTGACATCTCATTGTGATTTAATTTGCATTTATATGATGATTAGTGATATTGAGCACCTTGTCGTGTACTTGGCCATTTGTATATTATCCTTAGATACATGTCTATTCAAGTTTGTCCATTTATGACTGAGTTACTTGCTTTTTTTGTCATTAAATTGTAGGAGTTAAATATTCCTGTGTATTTTTTCCTTGTGCTTTTATTAGGTATTGTTCCACTCCTCTTTGCTTAAGTTAAGACCTTTTTTATAGATCTAGACAAAGCTACACACATGAAGCTTTCTTCTGTTTTTTATTCCATGTGGATTCCTTTTCACTATGGTTAGTTCATACTTTTTTTAATGTTTATTTTAACTCTTTATAGACTGTTATAGATTTGCTTATAAAGAATGAAGTTTTACTCCTGTATGTAAATTATCAAACAAAATAATCAAATTGCAAACTATATCTAGTATCCTGAGATTGCATTATGCCTGTGGCAGCAGCACCATTGATAAAATGATGTCATAGTTTCAGAGAAGGAACAACAATAGTTGTCCATATCAGCTGTGACAGCCTCTGGGGGTACACTAAAATAGAAGCCATGGACAAATAGGAGCATCTGTTGAATGCAGTAGAAGCAGAATTTGCATAAATCAAGATCAGTGTAATTACACAAAAATAGAAAATAACTCAAAATGTTAACACTAGTTAAATAATACCCTAAAATATTAATACTAATTATCTTGAATTATGAGTTGATATATGACTTTTAATTTTTTATATGAATCTTTATTTTTTAAACATTCAGCAATAGCTTATATTATTTGAATAGTCAGGAAAAAACTAATTAAAAAAGAGATGAAGAGCAAAGAAATTATAATAACTAATAAATTTAATACAAGAGAACTTAGAATTGGACTGCTTTTCTACACTGTAGGAAATAGAAATTTCGTGGAGTCATGGTGTGGAGAGATATGTTTGTGTGTTTTTCTCTGTGAGTACTGAGAGGTGTTGGGACTGAAGATTGCTGAGATTTCAGTGTTTATTTTTTGCTAGTAAAGGCTTAATTGCCTAAATTTATATTTTTGTTGTTCTTAAACTAGTGTTTGGGACAAAAAAATTTTAAATGTTTCTTAAAACTCTTCATCTAGATTATAAATGCTTAACGTTAAGACAGGACGGAGTCCAAAACATTTTTAAACTCTAAATACAGAGACTAAATAAATGCAATTCATTTTACTAATAATTGTTGTATGGCACTATGAGCCAGAGTCCAATGAAGGGTTAGAAAACCACACAGTAATTTGAACAGAGAAAGTTTAATATAAAAAGTCATTAATTATAACAGGGGATTGGTATAACAAGAAACAGTGTAGTAACAGATAAAATAATTATATAGAATATGGAATCTGCAGAGGCAAGGGTTGAGGAGAGCCTTCCAATCTCTCAGACTGAAGTAGAAAACCCAAGACTGCTCCATCCACACCAGGATGGTTTTCAAGCTTCGTTGTACAGTGTAAGAATATGACTCACTGTGGATGTCAGGGAAGTTTCTGTGGTGCAGGAATGACAGAAATTGCGGGAAATATGTCCCTCTGGGCTGGCAGGAAACACACTTTCTAGGGTTCCACGAAAATCTATTCATAGGGAGATGTCTATCCAGATGCCCCACTGTGGAACCAGCTGCAAGGGGTTGGAAGGGAAGCTGATGGCCACTGGGTGCTGCTGTTCTCCATACACTGTAGGGACCAGGGACAGGAGAAGTCATGCCTCTCTTCGTTCCAAGAGACTCGGGTGAGTGAGCACTCTGAAGTCAGGAAAGAAACTCCTCTACTTCCCATGCCTCTCCCTCTCTTTCTGGCCTCAGACTCTGTTTCTGAGAGCAGGCAGGCAATAAATAATAAATGGAAAGCAACAAATTGATAAATGGCACAAGCATCGTGTTGCCAGGAACAAGGTTTATTGTGAGATCTGTTTTATTGTCGTTTACTTGGTTGTTTCTTGAATGAGAATTTATAATAAATACAGTGATGATATGTATAGCATTGTTTATGTCCGAAAATTTGTGAGAAACTTGTAAGTAAGGCTTAAAGGTGGGCAGCGTGTCCTTTCTATAAAGGGCAATCGTTCTAGAAGTGTGGTCCCTGGACCAGCAGTTTCAGTGTGACATGGAAACTCAAGGGAAATATAAATTTCAAGCTTCACCCAAGACCTATGAAATCAGAAACTCTGAAGGTAGGCCCCAGCAGTTTCCTGATAGATCTAGTGTGTGTTAATGAAGTTACATATTAATCATACAATTTCGTCCAGTCAACAAATCTGCTACGTGGAACAGATAATCTGAAAAGTTTATGGTCTTCACAAAAACACATAAAACAACTTTCTTAACCATACACACTTTTTTCCATAACATCTTAAAGTGAGAAAATTTAAAACGTTCATTAAGATGACCACAAAATAGGATCACTATTTAGCATAGAAAAATAAGTAGCAAATATACATAAACTTAAAATTATACTTAATAATCAATGTCTCAGTATTTGATCTATTTAGAAATTATCCAGGTGTCCAATAATTATGCTTGATTAAATAAAATAGACCCTTGGCTATAAGCTTTTATATTATATCTCTTTAACAACTTTCAAACTGCCATGGTTGGCTGAATCAGAATTTTCAGGACTATTTTTGAATCTGAAAACAGATTCACTTTATGAAAATACGCTGCTAACTGAAGATCCTTTAGAATAAATAAGACTCAATGAATTAATGACAGGGATTTACTTGTTATTTGTTTGTCCAAGTGTTGCCATTATTTTAAATATATTTTCTATATATATTTGAGAAAGCTCTTCCCATTTATCAGACTATGTGTTCATAAAATTAAAAGAACCATTTTTTAGTAATATCTGAGTCCCTCCTGACCTACTTAGAATTTGGAAACAAATGTTTATATTGAGTTTTCTTCATTTTTATGGTAACTTAATTCTTTATACAAATCCAATAAGATCTGTCCTCCTTTTACTAGGATATAATTGGCCAAATCAATTGTGCAACCGAGACCAAATATAGAGTGTTGAATTTCAGAAAGATTCTCATTACATCAGAGATGGAAAACACACTACCAAGAAATAAGGAGTGATTTGTATGTGGAGCCAATTTCCAGGGACCCCTACCAAGAACTGGCTTGATTCCTGGCTTAGGGTCGCAATCTTACAGATGATAAGGAGGGATCCTTCCTGACAGAAATTCCCCTGAAATTATAGTTTTTACAGGTGAAATATGATAGGAGTTTCATTAGCATTGGTTTCCTACTCTTGGAATAAAACTGAAAAAAAATAGAGACTAAAAATCCAATGCAAGATTTTTTACAAAAACTTTATAATAGCAAATAGTGTTATAGTCTTAGTGATTGTCTTAGATGTGCACAGCAAACTCAAGGAGTCTCATACCATGAACTAATAATCTTGCTGTTCCCATGTTTATAATCACACCCAGTCTGATAATACTAGCCTTTTCACGATTATTATGACAGTCTTCAGAGATTTAAAACACTGTTCAAAAAAATCATCTGATTCTTGGAAACAAGGAAACAAATTTGGGCAGGGATGTTTTCAATGTTACATAAAAGAAAGTTCACATAGGTTTTATCTAAGGAAATAATACACTCAGGGATTATATACTAAGAACATAGTTTGAATCAATATTTATTATTGATAAATGGTCTAGACCTAGAACAGTTGTATAAACACATAGATTTTGTTCAAAAAAGTAAGAAATTATTTTTATTGATAATATACCAAAAGTTAAAGGCCCTGTTGAAAATTAACCTGTTTTGTATCTAACCTCTAAATCTAATCTTAATATTACCTGCATATAATTTAGCTACTTGGATGCTCTTTGACTCAATCACATCTGATTTATTTCCCTCATTTAGTGAGTTGAGTAAAATCTTCAAAATGTGGATCTTTTATATTTGCATAAAAGTCATGTTTATTAATCAGCTGACAATTACAATTTATTTTTTATTTTTAATAGAGTATATAATTAAAGAGACCTTTGGCATATTTTTATTTTAATTATTACTGGTTTAATCAGAATCTATTTTAAAAATCCTGCAAATGTAAAATGTTTCTTTTTATTTGTAATTTTAAGTCAATTTTCTTACTCTGTGAAAGATTAGAAAATATTTCCAGTCATTTCAAAATGTTTAGGTAAGTCTTCATTTAACTGCTTAAATTTTATTAAAAATAATCTTATTTTTAAAATTAATCAATTTTAGTGGGCATTTTAAATTACATTTATTTATTTGTCATTACAAATGAACCCAATAAGCACAATCTTTCTAAGGCCTTAATCACATATTTTAATAAATCAAATTTATAATAAGATTATAATAATTTATAATAGTTTTGTCTCATGTAACATGATCTCCAGGTATAAAGAGGCTCCAGTGATGGTAGGTGAAGATCTAGTTCTATTTCTCTCTGGTTCCCTTGGCTTTTTCTCCTCCACGTGTGTTTTTTACCCTCAGGATGACATTAATATCCTACACCTCAACCATAGACATACAATACACAGAGGAAGAAAAGGAAATGCCCTTTCTTATGGGTGAGAAAACTTACCTGAAGGGATCCAGCTTATATATATTTATTTTTATTGACGTATCCATATTTTATTGGTTAGAACTAACAAAGGAAATCTGGCTTCATGACTGGCTTAGGCAAATTAAGATTCTGTCTGCATGTTTCCTCTGCACTTCAAAACAGCTTAGTATCTATAAATAAATGTTAGAGAAACTAGAGAATATATGGCCAACTATTACTGAAGAAAGACAAATATTATATTCTGCTACCTCAAGTTGAAAACCTTCTCAGTGTACAGGTATGTGGCAAGGAGTTAATCTCGTTTTTGCCTAATATTTATTCTTTCCTTCTACAGTAAACGTAGGTGGCCACCATGACTGCCTAGCTAAAGATTCCCCAGAATCTCAAACAGGCGGGGTCGATGGCAGTGTGACTAAATTCTGGCCAATTTACGATAAAAGTAGAAGTGATACGAGCAACTTCTAAAAAGTTTTCCTAAGGGGCGTGGTCTTCCTTCCTTCTATTTTTTTCCTCCTCTTAGATAAAGAATGCTAATATGATGGATGGATTTGGAGCAACCACCTTAGACCATGAGGTGAAAACTGTGTGCTTAAGATTACAAAGCTGACAATAAGGCTTTTTTATTTTCTTGTTAATGTACAGTCTCTATGTAGGCTGTAAACAGACTACATTTAAGTGAGAGAAAAATAAAATCCTGCAATTTTCAGCCACATTGTTTGGGGCTTGCTGTCTGATTTTCAAATCTAATCACAATTAATGTAAATATATTGAGAAACAAGGAGGTAAATGATCAACTTCTACTTCTAGAAAATAAATTTTAGTTCTTCCTTACAATTTACAGTTCAAGATATTCACTACAGATACCACATTTTTGGTCACTTTGAGTTTTTGTTAAAGAAAAAAAAAATTCTTATGGAAAGATATTATTATCTTGAATGATACTTCAAGAATCAGTGATATAAGGAACAACATTTCAAATTATTCACTTTACAGGGTCATATTTTAAAGCTGAGAAAAATATCTACTGTTTCTTACAAACAAAACATTTCTAATCTCAATGCAATTCTGTGGTACATTGCACAAGTAATCTTTTTTTCTGATAATTTTAATCCTAATATGCCTTGTCCTTTAACAAGCTCTGTTTATTTTGGTCCTGTTTGCAACATAGTTTACTTATTAATAGGACTAAGTTGTTTAAGTATTTCCTTTTAAATTAAATTATATTCTAGTAAATTATTTAATTATAGTTTAATAACTATTGATTTTCACCCATTACCAATAATATAAACTTAGTGAATTTTATTCTTTCAAAATTGTCAGAATGACTTAAAAGTAGATTTCAATTATTTCTATATCATCTTTATATAGTACAATTGTTTATGTGATAATATATTTTAAATATTTTGGTGGGGAACAATTTGTCAGTACCTAGTGTTACATGTATAAAATGATAACATGAAAATTATTTTTTTGTCTGGAATATTTCTATATTTTGTTGGTGTGAATCAGTATGTTTTGACACTGTCAAGAGTTTTCAGGAAATATAAAGTGGTGTCATGATTATTTCTTTATTATCTACTTAAGAGGTCTATTTGTTGTAATTAATGTCACAATTTTCAAATGTCAGTCCAATTGTATAAATGTATAAATATCATGAATCATCCAATGGAATAAATAGGAGTATAATTAGACTAGTCAGGTTTATTAAATAAAAGTACATTATGACTTTCATATTTTATCAGAGAGCCCTAAGTATGACCCCATAATCAATTTAAACATTCTGATTAATTTTAGTGTGACCTAGCCAGATGCTTCATATTTCTAGGCTAAAATGCTTTAATTAAGGGAAAGGAAAGTGAATTATCATTTATTAAATATTACATGACAGGCTCTGTTGTATGTGTTTTTAGAACATATCGTTTCTGTATAGATCATAACTCTATGTGATAGGTACTGCATCTCCATCCTGTATATATGAAACAATCTACTCACACATTTACATTAAAAACCACAGTCTACAGAGAGAAAGCTGTGAACTTGGCATATGTACACAACTCAGTTGAACTCCAAAATCTTTTTTATTTCTGAACTAGGAATTAGCCATTGTCTTTTGAGTTCCACTTGTTCTCCTCTGCCACCCTTCTGTTTGCCTCAGGAAGCTGGCATTTACAGAGTCCTTCTTCTTTGGACTCTGAGTTCAGCTAGTGGTAGTTACCAGCAGGTGATTAGGAAGAGCAACCTCAGGTCATAACAATTTACCATGAATAATCATATGTAGGACAGAGGAAACTGCAGGAATGAGTAAACTGGAAGGAAGAAAAGAATAAAGGTAAATTTATCCTAGGGTTGACACTGGATGAGGATTAAGTATTGTTATATTAAAAGTTCTCTCAGAGTTACTTCATTTAACACCCTGGTAAATACATACTCATTTATGATAGGATAATGTGATTAAAAAATAAACTAGCTCTCATGGGGCCTTAGTACAGAAGATGTAAAATAGACTTTTATAAACACGAATAAATGTGATCACAAATTATGATAAATGGTTTGAAGAAAAGCAATAAAAGAAATGAGCAATTAAAACAGGGATTTGATTTAGAATGGAGTGTCCAGGATAGTCATTCCTTAGTAAGTACCATTTATTCTAAAGCCACTACGATGATAAATATAAGCTAATAAAGAGTGGGGGGTATAGTATTCAAGGAAGAATCGAAAAACAATAGAAATGAAGGAAAATACTTTAATAAGTGTTGGAGTTGAAGACACAAATAGAGAAAAGATCATGTAGTGCATTTTGGTGGATGAGTGTAGGTAAAATATGAGTTCATAGGCCTGGAATTTTAAAAGAGATGGAGTATGGAGGTATAAATATAAAAGAATAATTATATTAAGCAACAGAACAAAGACAAGTATATACACTCTAAATTTTAGAACAAAACCTTTGATGAAACAATTGTAAAGCTTTCAAGAAGCTTAATCTTTATTTCTCTAACATTTCCAGAATAAACCCTTAAGCAGAACCATACTGGGACTGAAAAGTTTGGCTAAGCTAATCACCATTAGTAGTAGAAGCAGTATTGCTGAATCTTGATTCCATTATTTGAGATAAGCTATAGCACATGCCATAAATCAGATATCTTGGTCTCTTTGATCCTGTTTTGGTTTCCAAAGCCAAGCCTACATGGTACTATTTAACCGTTTAGTTGGGGTTCAGAAGTGCTTGGCACCTTTCTGCACAGTAGCAAACTAATAAGTTTGAAGAAATAAACAATTGCATGGGTGGCCCTATCTACATGTTTAAGCTGGAGCTAATATTCCCAGAGTTCTTTGAAGCCATGAATTTAATAACATAAACAAAGAAAAATAGCAGTAGTTGCAACCAATGAAATATAACTTAATTTAAAAATTACTAAAGAACATTAAGCTGTTTCAAGTGAATATGCAATGAAAATAAACACATAAAGATAAGTGGCCAAATTATCCAAATTAATGTCTCCCTTAAAATAGTTTATTATCAAATTTGATAAACACATATGCACACATACACACACAAACAGCATTTGTAGTTGAGACCTGGAACAGTTCTGGGTATGGCCCCATGAAGTTGAGGAGAATTAGATAGAGTGGTGGATGGAAGACTTTCAAATTAGATTGGCTTATGGATTGAATCAGGACCTAAGGAACCAGAGCCTCATTGAGGTTAACAATTTGAAGTTTAATGCAATGGGTAGTATTCAGGGTAGCTGTCTTTATTAGGTATGAAGAAAGTCTAGCTTAGAAAAAAGCTATTCAAATAGGCAGTGACATCTGTAAGCTAAATTGGGTTTTCACACAGGCAGACCAAATCAGAGATAATTATCATAAGGCAGCAGAATACCAGACACCAAATAGGATTTTAGTACTATGATGAAATCAGGAAGGATAAGAAGTTTTGACTCAGGCTTAAAATATACAATAGGAGACAAATAAGCAGAAGTGAGGTATGAAGTGTAGATCTCATCTCTGAAAATAGGCATTAGTACAAGTATTAAAATATAGCAAAAATTAAGATGACACTATCATCAAGAATAAAGTGTAAATTTGAGGTCTTCATTTTACTTCTGAATGAACACAACTTTCATCCAAAAAAAAAAAAAAAAATGGGAAAGAACCAAGGCTATAAATGAGAGTTCAGTGCTTTAGCTGTGGTTAAGGAAATCTATCGAGATTGGTTATCAATCTGGGTCTAACTTGTAGTTTATGTTATTAAAGTGACTTGAAAGTAAATATAGGGATATGGTCACTTTATTTATCAACCAATCTTCATAGATGATGACAGATGATAGATGACAGATAGATATAATTATAGAGGTGCATATGGATATACAGATATATTCTTTTATATCTTAAGGTATTTAATGGAATGCAAAGTATTTATACAGTCTCTCAAGTATTAACTACTATTACTATATAACTAATATTGAAAATGTTTCTAACACTAATTTTCAATAGTCATAAGTCGTGTTTTGTGTGGCTCCATCCCTGATAGCAAGGTTCCTTTAAAACTGGCACACGATTAGAGTCCCTGTCAACATCACTAAGCAGTGAGTTTTTAAATGGTGTGTGAATGTGAACATTGTACAAGTAAAAAAGCAAACAGCGAAACCAGAAAAAATGTCATGACTATGGCAAAGACTTATGTTCAAAACAATTTTAATTTTTTTAAATAACAATCAAATGTTAAGAAAAATTAATCACGTATCAATTTTCATCTTCATTTTTATGGCAGAGGACATGTGTTTATTAAGCCTCTCCCAGATATCTTTTCAGTTGGATGGGTCATATGTCTTAGTAGTGGCCAAGGAAAGGCCAAGAAATGACTAGTAATCAAGTATGATGCTTACAAGCTCATAATCTCTCCAAGCAATTTCTCATTTGTATTTTTGTCCATGAATTAAATGGAAGAACTGCAAAGACATAGAGCAAAGGACAAAAGGAGCTTAACTCCTTAAATTGCCATTTGGAAGGGAGCATTCCAGAAAGTTGTCTAATCTTAAGTGTTAGCTTTATGTTGGGCTTTCATATGAGCAAGAAATTATCTTTTATCTTGTTAAGGTTTTGAAATATTGAGGTTGCTCTGCCCATTTTTACTTCTTATATTTATCTACACTGAGGTAAGCAAGAGATTTTTAATGTTCTTTTAAAAACTCCAATAACACTAGAGAATGTAAACACAAGAAAATCTTACAGTAGTTTAGTGGTCCATTTTTAAATGTCTAAAAACTGAGCTTTGTGTAAAGAACCCCCGGAAAGTATTACAAAAGATATTGAATCTGAAATATTTATTACCTCTAAATTCTCAGTGAATATACTGTCTATAAATTATTTTAATGAGAACAATTCATCACTCTGAAGTGGCTTTTAAATAAAAGTATTCTAATACAGGAAGAAAGTCAGCAGTTATACCAAATAAACTAGCTATAAATTCTGCGTTACTAAGTAAGCAATATATATAAAGTTACAAAATTTTAAAAACTTATGGCATGCAAAATTGTGTTAATTAATATAAATGTCAAAAGAAAAGTTATAGACTAAGGAAAAATTTGCAACACATAAAAGACAAAAAATTAAGACTTTCTGGTTGAGGCACAAATAATCAATAGAAAAATAAGCAAAAGATTTTACCACTACACAGCAAATAAAAGGTGAAAGACATCATATGTATGGAAACATAACATTTCAAAAGTAGTCTAAAAATTAAGTGGACTTTTAGGTATTTTTTTTTAGCCATTTTTGCCTTTTAAAAATATTTTAATGTTTTTTATCAGCATTCTCAGTGCCAAAGTGCTACCCCTCAAATACAATGGCACTAGTACCTAATGATTTATGATAATAAGCTCTAATGAATAAGTAGAAATGAAAACATTGCTAACGCTTATCAGTTGGGGAGAGGTTGAGTAAATTATGGTGCATCTTCATAATGTAACATTGTGTTGCTTAAATAACCACATCAATAAGCTCTCAATATACAATATGGAGGCATGGTCATGATTTATATTAATGAGTAAACAAATCGAACATATAGAAAAAAAGTGCATAATATAACCCTATCTTTGTAAAACCTAGTATGAAACCATCAAATAACTCACAAGTTCATGTACGTATGTATGTGTGTGTGTTACACATCCTATGGTCATTCAGAACCTTGTATATTCCAGGAAGTATTGGAATACACCAGTGGGGAGTAAAAAAAGCCTGAATGTGAAAGTTTTACATTTAAAAAAAAGAAAAGAAAGAAAAGCCTTACATTTTAATAAGGGAAGATGAAAAATGACAATTAAAATAGTAAAAATAGAATGTGGAGTATGTTGGAAGGCAATATATCTTGTGCTTTAAAGGACATAGAACATCATAAAGGGGTTGCAGAATTGGGGATGAGGTGAGTTGCTATTTTGAAGTCAGTGATAAGGCCTCATTTCAGCTACATTCTCTTACAAGGATGGGGAACTAGCTTATTTTAATACATAAGAACTAGGCACTGCAAAGCCTAATTAATACGATATGAAATTCTGCAATTGGCACAGACCATTTAAGATTAAGATTGTGAATCCTTCCTTACAAATAGTGAAACGAATGTACATTTCAAGAAACTGCTTGCTCTAAAGCCCTTAAAATAATTGAAGACTAACTAAACAATAATAAATAACAATTTTAGCAATAATAACAAGAATCTGTAAATTAACCTTTTGGAAATATGGATAAAAGAAAAGTGAGAATTATCGAAATATCACAAAATAATAAAAGTGCTATAAAACAGTAACAAATGGTACAATTTTATCCCAAATTTTTTTTTATAGAAAAAGTAGAAAATGATTGTTCTCTATTCCTATTAAAATGGAACTAAATGGAAGTGAACATATAGCAAAACAATGTGTTAAAATGTTGTAAGTAACTGAACCCTTAAGAAATTATATTGTCTCACTTGACCTGAAAGTTCATTTAGGTCAGGCTTCAGGCAGTGCTTGGTCATAGCTCTTGTGGGCTTTCCTAGTTTCTCAGTATTTCTCTTCTTGTCTGCTTGATTTTGGTCTGGGCTTGGGTTCTTTGAAGGTAGCAAAATAGCTGCAGCAATTGCATAATTAAAGTCTATAATCCTAAAACACTGTCCAGAAGGAAGAGTTCTCTTTTTTATAGCCTGTCTTGAAACAAGTCAGATTGACTATCCAACCCTGATCCAGTAAAACCAAGGGGATAACATTTTATGGGTTGTCTTGGATCACTCATGTTCCAACCGTGGAACTTAGAGAAAGGTCAGTTAAACACACAAACCTCAAGACTCCTTCATGGAGTGGGGTTGATAGAATGGATGCTCAGAAGTCAACCAACCATGCCCAGTAAAATCAGCATCAGAAGCAGTAAATAGCCAAAGCAACATTGTGGAAAACACAAATTAAAAAGAAAACTTCACTAGAGAGCAGAAAGAATTAATTGAAAATGAGAGAAAATTTGGTACACAGAAAAATAGATCACAAAGAGACAATCTGCAAATAATAAAACAGGCTACTTCACACAGAAATAATAATCAATAGCATAATGGAAGAAAACTTTCCACACCAGAAAGGGAATGGAGCTTGGAAAGCAGAAACTAGCATAAGATAGAGTATGATGAAAACTGTTCAATCTCAATGAGAAAAAAAATGATCAAATATCTCAAGAAGAAGACATTGTTCCCAAATGAGTTGAAATTAGATACTACCCTGTATATTTTCCATACATGACCTTACTTAGTTCCAATCCTCACTATTATAAAACTGCGAGACAAGTCCTTTCATCTCCAATTGGTGCTTGAGGAAATTGAAGCTGTAAGGATTTAAACAACACAACTGATTGAGTTGCCAAGCTTCCATTTGAACATAGGCCCACTCAAAAACAAAATTGGCATGTCTTCAATTGTCCCATTTAAGAAAGTGAAATAAAAGGATAGCTTGCCAGAAGTTGGAATAAAAAGTAGAACTCTGTTACAACACTATTGCTGTTGATCTGAACTTGCAATGACCATGGAAACTAAATACTCATACAGATAAGGGAATAGAAACACTGTCTTCTCCTCTCCCTACTGAGTGACTTTCCACTAACATGAGCCAAAACTGATTTTCAGCTAACCCATGCTCTGCATTGAACAATGTCCTAAAGTGAAAGAATCTCCACTCTGTGTTCTTTGTAATAGATGCACCTAACAGACAGGTAAATATTCATAGACTGCTCTACAGCTAATAAAAGGATATAGTCAGTGCTATTAAAACAAGTTAAAACATGGCAGTGGAAAGATATTTTAGCAAGACTAATTCTAACTATTTTCAACTGCCAAACCACTGGCTTCCTTTAATTTGGGCTTTCCCTTGTTAATGCACAACACTCTTAGAGGTTGGAAAATCTTCAAAGAAAAACCAAGAGAGAAAAAAATAAGTAAAACAAAATGTTTCTTCGTTTTTAATGTCTAAAACCATGGGAATATAAAATAATTTGAGTGGACAATGCATATGCTTTGGCACAAAAAAACTGAGATATTGTACTCTTTCTTGTACCCAAATCTACCACATACAATCCGTTGGATTGGGGAGGAAAATTTAGGATGCAAGACAAAGTTTGGTTGCTATGGTGCTAGCACTGACATTGAATGAGGTCTTTTTCTGAGTAACCAGATTATGATTAAGGAAATGTTCATTGTCCACAAACCACTTATTAAAGCAAACATACAAACAAGTAAAAACTTTATTCAACATCAATTGTATGTATGTATGGTGGGTTGAATTGTTGCCTCACAAATTTGTATGTTGAAGTCTTACTCCATATTATTGTACAATTTAACTGTCTTTGGAAAAAGAGTCATTGAAGATGTAATTAGCTAATTGAAGATGAAGTCATGCTGTAATTGGGTGGGCCCCTAATCCAATAAGACTGGAATTCTATAAAAAGGGGGAGCTTTGGAGACAGACACACAGGAAGAACACCATGTGAAGATGCAAACAGAGATCAGAGTGATAAAGCAGAAGCACAAGAATGCCCAAGAGTGCCAGCAAATATCATAAAGCTCAGAGAGAGGCAAACAATAGTTCCTCTTCTACAGCCTTTAGTGAGAAAAAACCAACTCTGACATCTTGATCTCAGATTTCTAGCTTGCAGAACTGTCAGACAATAAATTGACATGGTCTCAGCTACCCAGTTGTTGGTACTTTGTTACGGCAGCTCCAGCAAACAAATACAATATGTGACATACAATTCCTTAGGGAGAGGTTATGTGAAGATGATTAACATAGGTAAACAGTGGACCACAATACAAATGTAATGAACATATTTGATCCTCAAGTAGGAAAAAGAGAGGCAAAATGGAGAGAAAAACAAAGAAGCTATCATCTGTGTATTCTTGGCACAGAATGTACTCAGGGGCTCAGGCATCTCCAATCACTTTTGAGATCTGGCTGGTTTAGTTTTAATCATTGTAACCTTAGTGAACAGGGCCAATGAGTTTTTCAGAGGCTTATAGGACTACTTGAAGTAGTGAGAAACATAACAAAATAAAGCTAAACCATTCTTAATTTGTATAAGCATTATCACAAAATTGGACTAAAATTTTAATTATATATCTACATATATAACATGTGAACTTGATTGATTATAAAATTAATATTCCAAAGAAATTCATAATACTCAAAAGTATTTGAAGATTAGATAATGTTTGATGTGGCATGAACTCTCAAGACTGTATAATTTTCAAAAAATAAAGCCAAGCATAAATTAAACAGAACTTTCTCATAAGCTCAAAAAATAATTTTAAGAGAAAAAATGTACAAAATGCTGCCAGTGTTTTACATCATATGTTGATATTTGTTTTGAGATATTTTTTAATATGTATATATAAGACATTACAAAAAGTCTCCAAAAGTAACAACCCCTCAAGCTTAAGTGGCTCTTAAAATGTAGCCTATTGAAATCAGATGAAATATTCAGCAAATCTGTGATTCCTTATTTTATAGATTTGTAAAAATTAACTTATTAGTAAAATATATAATTATCAATTACAAATGATAAAATTTTACAAAGCAAATAAATCATTATCAAGCAAGAATGGTTCAGTTTAGCCTATATGATAAGGATTTTAATATTTTATAGTAAAGAAAAAGACTGCAAACATGAGATATTTGCATAAGCTTTAAATGAAAAAATACAATTTTCATGGATTTAAAAAATATACATTTAAAAAAGGCAGCTCCTCAATATCTCCACCGATATTGAATCAATGTGACATGTAGCTGAAATAAGAAATCAAGATTTGTTTCTCAGAGTAGTTTTTCAATGAAAAAATGTAGAATTCCAAAATTTAACAGAAAAGCCAGATTTCCTAAACTATTTCAATTGAGTGAACCTCTTGTTCTTTGTATGTTTCTTGTTGCTAATATTTTAATCAAATCCAGTATTTTGATTTGAAGGAAGTTATTTTTGTCTTCTCTTCTTTTCTTTGATTAAAGTAATGCCGATTATGAATATTTTAACTTCTTAAAAATGTGTCTCTATTATTTGGATGGGCTCTCAAGGCACATTTCATTTTTCTTTTATTTTCAGAAGTCCTGTTTCCAAGACTTCTTTGAAGCTTGGGTACTACAAGTGAATTAGGATCATCTTTCCAGAGGCACTCAAGCAAGAGCAGAAGGCAGATGTGAGGCATAGATAATCTCTGTGCAACTCCTTAATGTTGCTGCTACTTAGGTAGGGCCAAGAGTTAACAGTTTATTCTTTAGAAACCTGGGGTGTCAAGAAAAAGAAGCTATTGACCTGTCCCCTTTACTTTAAGAATGAGGCTTTAGAAATCCATTTTCTCAAGTTCTGGATGTTAAAACTAGCATCAGTCACTTCCATGGTGGCCACAGATGAGTAGCTTCTATTTTCGTTCAATTTTAGAACTTGTTTCTTCAACCTTTTTAATTACTATGCAACTACATTAAACCTAATGCCTACATTAGGTCCCCTTTGTCTTAAGATATCTAACATATTTGTGTTTTCTAACTAGACCCCTTACTAATACATAAGTTTAAATCAAAAGAATGAGAACTATATTATCCAGACTCTATTGAGCATGCAAACTTCTGAGTGGGATTAAAGGATGATGTGAGCTAAAAATGTCTGATGATGGGCCATTGTGTTCATGATATGGGAACTATGAATAAAGCTTTGAAGATGATGATGATGGCAAATTAGAAATAAGATATTATTTTTTGGAGACATTGTTTAGAGTTTTTAAAAAGCTTTTTTAAATAAACTGAATTCATTTTTCAGAAAATTATCAAGAGTTCACTTAGTAGGTCATGGCATTCACAATCTTCCCGTGGGAAAGAGTAAAGAAGGAGAAGATAATAGTACATTGCTCCCATGTTTTTTCTTTTTTAAGAAAAAAAAAAATTGTGAAGGATTGCTTGTGGTATCAGTTCCAATTTAGTTCTGGGTCTCATTAAATCATCATGAGCCTCTTTTCACATATACAACTCAGTATAACGTTAATATTTAAATGACTTTTTAAAGTCAATAGCATGTAGTAAACCAGAAGATACTACCACTGGTGGTTGACCAAATGATCATCCTGTTCAATTCCCTCATTTAGAAACAGGAGTAAGGAGACTCTAACAACCTTGGTCAAAGTCAGAGATCTGTTTAGATTCTAAGATCAAACTAGAATCAGGATTTTATTGTATTGGTTCTATTAGTCACATTGTTTCCTATAGTCAGTGGTCTCTGTTTTATAAATTTAAAAAATCCCTTCATGAATGAGTTTAGGAAATTGGGTATTTAGTTCACTGCTTGTGGGCACGCTCACCTTTCCAGCATTTGGAAATGGATGGGTAAAAATGAGGCTAGAAACAGGGAACTACCACACAAAATGGCTGCTTTTATTCTGTGCAAATCCTCCTGTGTCTAGGCTTGGCTCCCCTCTACCCATTCCTGGTGTTGCCCAGTGAGCATATTCTTGAGTCATTCTTACCTGGAGCTCAGTACCTGAATTCCCCCATGGTCTCAAGGTCATTTTATCTTTGCCCTTCTCCTTTACCAAGTCTAAAGAATACATATTTAGTGCTCACTTCCTGTCCTAAGACTGGCTGTTTTCCAAGATGACTGCACTTGAAAATTCCAACTCCCTTCATGGAAAACAGCTCTCCCTCTGCATGCAGAGGTTGGCTCTTATTACTTCATGAATATCATCCATCTGAATGAACACATGATTTCCTTATATCATTACATTTGTTTACATCTGAGTTAATCCATATAAAAATAACTACTTGCATAGATTTTTAATCGTAGATGCTATCGTAGATGCCAACAATCCTAGTTAGCTTGTCTTTATGGCCCTTGGCTAGCGTGGCATCCACATATATCTTAACACTCTTACTTTCAATATCTTGATCAAATGCTAAAACAAGACCACACACACAATGCACTTGCCAAGAAACAATAAATATAATTAGGGAAAGTACTGTCTAAACCCATATTTATAAAAGAAACATTTCTAAGTGGCACTCTAATCTACAGACATAATAAATGAAGAGTCTTTTATATTATTTGGTAGCACAGTTTAGTTTCTTGGAGCCACGATGTCTGGACAGTCAATTTCCTAGAATGAGAACTTCGCTTAAACACTGCTTAATTAAAAGCCCATTAAGTGTCTATCTGCAAATAATAAACTTCCCTGCAATGAAGGTAAGTTCACTTCTCAAACTAAAACATCAAAACATAGTTCACAGCTTTCAAGTGGTAAGTTTTTCTCTTTTCTAAACATCAAAGTTTAAAAAACATTGGTGTCCAGATTCAGCTGTTGCATATAGAAACCTTGAACTTTTGATAAAAGCAAATTATTTCAAAAGAACCATCAGGCCAAAGGTAAAGGGATAAATCATAAAACCGAGACAACAAAAATAAAATGCATTGACCTGATAATGAAGTCCAATGAAGCCCTTCCAATTTTTTAGTGATGATTAAGATTTTATATAGACCCCATGGTTTGTATAATCAGCAAATTCCAGTTGTTCTTACCTACTTATTTCATGATTATATTCTGTATTAGTAGGTCACAGGCTGGGTGGATTAAACAATGGAAAGTTTATTTTTTCACAGTTCTGGAGGTTAGAAATCTGAAATCAGGGTATTAGCAGAGTTGCTTTCTTCTGAGGCCTTTTTGGTTGACATGTAGATGGCCGTCTTCTGTCTGTCTGCTCTTTCCTTTGTGCATATTTGCCTGTGTGTCAGTCTCTTCTCTATAGAGACACTAGTCATATTGATTAGCACCCATCCTAATTGCATATTTAAATTTAATTACCTTTTTAAATATTCTCCCAAATACAGTTACATTTGATGTACTGGGTATTACTATGGGGGGCATTATTCAGCCCATAACATGTTTCTTGTTCCAGTTTGCCCACTCTCTTTTTAATTTCCCTGGGAAAATCTGCTCTATTCTTAGCCAAATCAATGTAGATATTGATATAGTATTGTGGCATATCTTCTTCCAATTTTTGCAAATATAAAGTTTGAAAACTCCATATAATATTCTAAATTTGTTTTGTGTCCTGTGGTCTTTTCTATCAAAAATAAATTATGAGAATATTAAATTTCAGAAAATATTGTTCAGAAAATTGGAGTATAATGGATATATACAATCCACTATATGAAATAAATGCTTTCAACATTTTAATTACCCTTAATTTTGACCATTCAGGATGTACATAATACATTTTATTATTAAAAATAATAACACAATGACTAAACTTATACAGAAATATTTGTAGGTATATTATTTATCCTATAAGATAAATTCTTAAAGAAAGAAATTACTATTTTTAAGCATGTATTTCCAAAACATTTAAGATATTTCTTCAAATTGCCTTTCAAAAAGAAGTTTTTATACAGAACACATCAGAGTAAATTACCAGTGACAAAAACTAGGTAACATTAGCTTTTTAAAAATGCTATCTAAAAGCAAGTGTTTATTATTATTCAAATTGCATTTCTTCAAGTTAATAATACTTTGGCATTTCATTTAGTATTTTATCTATACATATTCTTTGCCATTTTTTCTGTTGATGTATTTATGTTTATCTAATTGATCTGGACAAGGTTATCATAAAGGTCAATTTGAAAATGTATTATAGAGTCTTTCCCATACTTCCATTTCACTAATGGAAATTTGCCAACTTCAGTTATCTACATTTTATTTTACAGGAAACTGCATCATAGAAAACAGGTTCTATAATAAAAAAAAATTGCCTAAATTCACAGAGTCCATGTACATATTTTATGTATTTGTAAGCATAGGAAGAATGCAGAGTTTAGGACAGTTTATTCATTACTGTCCTCAGGATTGCTTTATAAATATTTAGTAGAAAATTAATGTAATTTTATCATTTTAATTTTTTTTCTCACTTTATATCAGGGAACTCTACATTTCTTTTAAAGAAGATAGAGAAATGGAGTTGCTTCATTGTCATCCTCTTACATGATGGCAGTCCTCTACATCACCAGCATGAAGAAGTTTCTTTATGTGACTAGAATGGCTGTATAGTATCAGGGCAAGAGAAACACCACATAAAGGTCAGCTAGAGAAATTAAGTATATACATGTTTTGGAGGGGGAAAAATATGTTTCGAGGCTGAAAGTTGCAAGAAAAGTGTAAAACTATTGGTGGAGACAGTAGAGTTACCGAAAGAAGTGATGGTCCTTGATTGTTTAGAACAATCAGGCTGGTAATGACACAAGCAATCAGTATAAATTAAAGGAAGGTAGAAATTGGTTCTGTCTAAGATAATCCTTATAAAATCAGGGCTTTTAAAACACCAAAGTATGAAGACTTTCTTGGGATGTAATGAAACATCTGTCCCTGGAAGAATTCAAATTGTGGCTATGTTATAGTTTTACAGAGATATTTTATAAGATACATAGTCTACAGCATTGGCACAAAATAAATCTTATGCAAAATAGATCTCTAGCAGTTCATTGATTTTTATTTATCCGGAGATAATTTGGCTGTGTTTTACTATGTTTTCATGGAAAATAACAGGAAATATTTTATTGCAACATATTAAGCTATAGAAATTGTGCCAAAGAAAAATTATAATATAATTAAATGCATGTCCTTTTTTGTAACTACTGAAATTTTGAGATTATGTTTTTATTAAGTTAGAGGATTGAACTGGAGATAAAGCAGTTATTATGTGAAGTTCAAACATAGAACATAAAACTAGTTTTTGTAAATAAATGTTTGAAGTATACTTTCAATGGTGATATTCTATTACAAATCCTATGTATAACTAATAAGGTAAAAACAGGAATTATATTGAATCCATGTGTGGCTCCAAAAAAAATTTGTTAAGAATGTGTTTAAAATATTATATTATTTTATTTTGTTTTATCCTAACCTCATGTTCCCTTGAGCCTTCCATGAGTCTTAAATATTCCAGGACTGCCAGAGGCAAGCGATAGACCCCTTTGACAAACAAACAATGGAAAACAAACAGGTTTGAAACTTCAGATATGGTAGGTAGAAGAAGGCTTTTCCTAAATTCTTTTGAAATATTAAAGACCAAGCCTGGAAGTTGCAGATTAAATAAGTATGCATACATTTTTTAATGTGAAAAGGTGCCACTTTTACAGTAACATTAAAAAGAATTTGCAAAATGAATTTCATATTGGTAGAAAATTATAGACAGTGAAAATCTAAAAAAAATCTAAAGATTATCTGTCTTCAACTTTAATATAGAAACTTTTTTTTATTAAAAACATTGCTTTTTAATCTAATAAAGATCCTGTTTATTAAGCAAATGTTCAAAACAACCATTTAATTTTGTTAGGCTTATAGTAGTAATACTATTTAAAACTCCATTTTAAAAAGTAGGTGTTTCTTCTTGTAGCAGACGAAGGAGAGGATATGGTAAAGATATGTCCCAAATATTTACTTGAGCTCTACCAATAAAAGATTAGCTGCATAAGATGAAAAATTTTATAATCGATTGTCTTTCTCCTTTTCTTAAAACATTTACTGCTATAAATTTCTCTCTAAGCATAATTTTAGCTGCATTTCACTTATTTTGATAAGTTGTACTATTATAATTAAATTTAAAACATTTTATAATTTTCTTGTGATTTCCTTTTTATCACACTATTTAGAAATGTATGGTTTAATTCCCCAAATCATTGCACTATTCTGGCTAACTTATTGTGATTGATATCAAATTTAAATTCATGGTTGTCAAAAAGTGCTCTTTAGGATATCAAACTGTTGCTCTATTAGGCACCTTTCACTTACCACAAGTCACTTAGAATTAGTATTGCAGTACTTAATGTGAGATGAGAGAAGGTTGAAATAACTTATATACATCCCTAATCTATGAATTAAGAGTGTTATATATTTTAAATCCTTTTATTATAAATCTCATGAGTCAATGTTATAATTTTAGCATTAAAATCTCAATTTTCCTCTAAAGAAATTAAGAGAAAAAATATAATTCTTTCAGTTTATCAACAATTCTCATTTCTGGTTGTTTTCATTTCTTCCTATAGATCTGTGTTGCCATCTGGTATTATTTGATTTTAGTCTGAAGAATTCCTTTTAGCATTCCTTATAGTTCAAGACTTGAGAAACATAACTTCTCAGTTCATGTTCACTTAAAAGTATTTTTATTTGGTAGTGTAAGTTACTGTGGCCTGCTTGGAGCTTATTAAGCTTTTTGTATCTTTTAGTTGGTGTTTTTCTCCAAACGAGATATTTTTGGTTATACATTTTAATACATTTCTCTCTCTTTTCATCTCTCTTTCTGAGAATTTAATTGCATGCAAGTTAGACAATTTGATATTGTCTGACAAGGCTTTGAAGCTATATTTAATTTTTTTTTATTTTTAAGAATGAATAGTTTCCATACATCTTTAAATTCATTAATCTTCCTTATGTCATATTCAATCTTTGTAATACTCATCTTATATATTTTTAATGAACTTTGATTTTTAAGCATTTTTAGGTTTACAAAAACAATTGAGAATATAGGAAGGAGTTGCTATATACATTTAAACAGTTTCTCCTATTATCTACATATTACATTGATATGGTATATACGTTACAATTAATTAACCAATATCAAAATAGTATTAACTAAAATCCATATTTTATTTGGATGTCTTTATTTTTCACCTAATGTTTTTTCTCTGTTCCAGGATTGTAAACCTTTCTTCTTTTCTTAAAACATTTACATTTTGTCATGGTGTATCTCTTTCAGGTTTAACACAAATATTTTAATTCTGGCACATAGTCTTTTCCTACAGTATGACTCTTCCTGGATTTTAATGAAAAGGCTGATATTTTATCAAGATCCTCTTACTTAACAGGACTCAACCTTGAAAATTTATTTGTCTTTAATAGGCAACAAAATACATTTTTGTACTGCATTTCACTTACAGTTTTGGTGAGTGCTAATTAGTTTTATTATTGCTGGTTCTTCTGGCCCTACACAGTCCTGCATCAGCCAAGAAATTAAAGAATTTATACACAGATTTTTCAGGTTTCCCTCTCCTGTGGCTAATTTCCTTTCTTACATTTCTTCTTTCCTTAATCTAAAATCCTTTTAACTCCAAATCTGTCCTGATGCCTTAATCTAAACAATGTCTGATGACATTTTGTGGATTTTGAGGTGCCCTCAGAAGGAAAGAATCATTAAATGATGATCTCACTATTGTCATATTCTTTTTTTAAGAGACAAACTTCTTCCAGTTTTTGCCCACGCTTGATTAGTCTTCATGGCCTTCACATACCTGTTTTTATTTTTATTTTTTATTTGTTCAGAGTTTTTAAACTATCAACTTCAGGGGTTGTCTGATGCAAGTTACTAGGCTTACTTGTACAAGTTATTGACATAAGTAATTTCTGGAACCCCAACTACCACTTGGTTGATATTTCGATGATATTCAGAAATATCTCCTAAAAAATATGGGTTGCACAGGGAAACTATAAACAATTAACTTTAGTCAAAAGGTTTTTAGTAACAAAGTCAGTTTATGCAAGGAAATAAAATATTATGAGTCAGAACTTCTAATGTATGTTTTGTAGAGGACATAGAGAGGTTGGTGTCTCAGATTTATAGTTCTGCTACTGGGTTCACTCACTGCTTTCTGAAATATAGAATGTTCTCCTTTTTTTATTAAAAGCTATCAACTTTTCTACCTGTGGCTAATGTAAAACTTTAGTATGTAAAGTGGTATAAAAAAGGAAAAATAAATTAAAAAAACAACAACAACATAGGACACTGAAAGAAAAATAACTTTGAATCAGATGAATACAATTTGAATTAGAAACTGCATTTCTAGCTCTATAATTTCAGAAAGCTTCAGAAATTACGTTTAACTTTACATTTGTCATCTATAAGCAAAAAAAGCAATATTCATGACACAGTTTTGAACAGAAGATTTGACCTTAGTCTGTAATTAGTACCCTATAAATTGCAAATGCTCTTATTGCTAAAAATATGCTATAATATCCTCTTCGGAACATACCATAAGACATGCAAAAAATTTTTAAATTTTTTAAATTTGTATGATTAATTTCAAAGAGATTTGTCAAGCAATTTGCTTCCTGTATAGATAATCTTGCTGATGGATGTTTTAGAAACTTATGTGGGTGGAGGGCTTATATCTGCTTCTTAGTCAACTGCTGAGGAAGCAGGAAACAAAGTTCAGTTCCCAGATTTAAAGATTATAAAGCACTAGCCAGGTTGTCAATGCCTATTACTTGATGGGGAGAAAGGAAGTTGAAGTAAGAAAATCCTGGACAAGCAATGAATACTGAATATTACTGAAAATGTAATAAACATGTTGCTTGGTTACACAATTTCATTTGAAATCCTAATTTAAGATGCACTTAAACAATGAAATTTCTAGCTAAAAAGGAAAATTAGAAATACTTTTAAACTTAGATTTCACATGGCATTATTTAATACCAAAATTAGTGAGGATCTGTCCTAACATAACCCCATTATTTCTTTTTGATGAGAAAGTAAAATCTAATAAATAAAAAAAAAATCTGACATGAAAATAGCTTAGGATATGTTACAGCTGTGGAAGACAAAATAAAGCTGAAACCTTAGAAAACCCTAGTATAAAGCAATTTAAAATTACATAGACTTATTTGGTGAATCTATTAGAAAAAGCATGCATTAACATGTTAATATTCCACATTATTTTATATATTACATATTCACTGATTTAAATAGAGTATAACAATGAGACTTGTATATCTTGTGTCATTTTTTTGTTGTTGATATTTTAATTATAGCAATCATATAATATACCAAATATAAAGATTCTATTTTATGTTGAAAAAGAATTTGGCTTATAATTCTTGATTTAAAATATCCCAAAGTTAGGAAAAGACTGCTAATCTCCATTTTAAAGTGTTCTTACAATCATTGGAAGAAAATTTTTAATTGAAAGATGGGGAAGTCAATACAATCAATAACCCAATACATTATAAGTAGATGAGTATGAGGTACATTTCTATCTTGGTTGCTATGGACTATTAAACCTTTTTTCAGAGTACCAGAAATATAAAAGTAAGTCAAGGAATATTTTCCAAATAAAGAAATAAATGAATTAAGTATATATGGTCTCTATGTGGCAGAATGGTAAGTGCTGCATTGATGAAAAATTAATTCTTACCTATTTCCTTGTTGTTATATTTCTACTCTTTCTCTATGTCAGCATTAATATTAACATTGCCCTAAAAGTAAAGCTGCCAGATATTAAATTCTAAATTGAAAACTCACTAATTTGGAGATAAGCTTGTACAGATTTTCATGGTAGCACAAACACAACTGTATATTTTCTCTACCCAGAAGAGAGAATTAAGAGAGTAAAGAGATAGGAACTAAGTTTTATTTCCCAATCTTAGGATAAACCCTGCAGAGGCAGAGGGAGGCAGATATATAAGCCCATCTTGTTGTCTGAAGGGCATTTGATAAAGGAGTGAACATTTTTTTTATCACCACTGTTCACACCCATTTTGAGATTGTTCAAATCAACTACCTAATAAATGAATCCTAAACCAAAAATTGTGTGATTTGTGTGTAATTCTTTCTTCCCTCTTCACACGATTCAGCTCATTTATGTTGGTGAATTGAGAGAGAAGAGAGATTCAATAAGGGTACAAAGTAATTGAGGCAGCAGTGAAAGGATCTCTAAGACAGATTAGAAAGATTTGTACCCAGACAAGCGAGATGGGATTTAGGATGGGAATCAGAAGTGAGAGATGTTAGAACATATTACTCATTCCCAACTCATAATTCTAACGTAGGTTGGAAGCTTCTTTACTCTCAAGAGGTGAATAAATCTAGGCTTTTCCACCCTTTTTCCTCCTTTCCAAGGAGAAATTGTACTCAAGCAATGTCTTCTGGTGAGATTGAAAATTGGGAATTGTCTGTAAGCATGAATCCTTCTGTTCTGGATTCCCATTTTAGCAAAGCCTGTCTAATATCTTCTTCCTTGTTACAGAAAGATTACAAAGGCTGACTTTGAATTTGGGGGTAGATAAGTACTATTTATGGAGGTGGGTGTCCTGAAGTCCAATTTTGCCTAGAAGGTCACATCGATTTCTCCAATAAGTCTTATCTGTAAAAAAATATATTTTGATGTGCCATCTGTCTTACTCTTGTTTTCACTTCTAAATTGGATTTTAATAAGAAGATGGGTGGCCAAAGAAAGACTGATTAAACAAACCCTTGCTTTTTAGTATCTGTCTACTCCCTCCCTGAACTTTGTCATCCTTCACTGGAGTTAGAGGGTGCTTCATTACCTTATTTAAGCTAGGCCTGACCATGAGATTGCTTTGTGTTTGTTCTTTCCTTGCTGGGTTTTTGCCATCCATTATGAAAAGACCAGATCTTAATTAGCTCCTGTACCTTGCTCCCTAAGAGCAGATTTGAATTCATGATACCTCCTATAGCTGGTACCCTAGCTGGTCCTGCACATCCATGTCAGTAAGATTGTAAGGTGCTATATGACACAATTAAAGCTCCTACAAAGAGTCTGGAAACCTAGAAGTGATGTCAAGGAGTTGCCAGGGAACCAAGTATGTCAAAATAAGCCAATTCCAGTTGCTTTTTTTTTTTGCCTAAAACAAAGGAGACCAAAAAGCAGGCTTCTTCCTTCTACCACCAATAGGTGAACAATCACCTAGAAGTTTGTGTCATCTTATTTGTGAGGTTGGAGACTTGTGAACCTCAAGGTCTAGGGCAGGATTGGGAAGAGGAGAAGGACAGGTATGTGCAGGTGTGAGCCAGGTTGCAACTGACCAATGGTTCTGATTTAATCTGGGAATTCACAAAAAAGGACAGATGGAAGAACCACAAGGACCAAGTTTAAAACAGTCATGTTGGGCAACAAAGGGCTCAAGTCAGGAATTAGAAGAAAAAAAAGGATTTACTCAGACACACCCAAATAGGGAACTGTGAATCACATGCCCAGCACATTTTTAAGCAATTTACAATATCCCAAGTCTAGCACTTTTTAGAAGTCCCAAAGAATGGATTTGCTAATGTTACTTACAACAACAACAAAAAATAATCTAAAGCCATTTACCATTGCCATGCCTACTGGTCAGTGGTAACTGCTTATGTGACCCGTTCCGTGTCTGCTCAGCCATCCTTTTCTTCCTGGGGTACAGATTCACTGTCATCCCCTACAAGCCTAGGCACACTCAACTATTCTAAGAGCTCAGAAATTATCAGAAAATGTCTACGAAAAAATTTCCCATTGATTTGGCCAGCAACCATAGCTTTAGAAGTTTTTCTTTCTGAGGTGTACTCCCTTTCTGTGAGCTGTTCAGTCAGGGAAACATTCCCCTGATGGCATGAGAGGTAGATTTTCTTAAGTGTTAACATATTGCCTGCTATGTGTCCCCCTAAAATTTGTGTTAGAATCCTAATGCCCTGTGTAGCATTATTAGGAAATGGGGCCTTTGAGGCCCTGCATTCATGAACAGGGTAGTGTCTTATAAGAGAGGCTCTAATCCTTAGCCATTTCCACCATGTGAGGACACAGCAAGAAGGCACTGGCTCTGAATCAGGAGAGTCCTTACCAGAACATGGCCAAACTGACACCTTGGTTTGGACATGTCAGCCTCCAGATCAGTGAGAAATAAATTTCTGTTGGTTACAAGCTGCCTGGATGTGGTACATTGTTATAGCAACCGGAACTGATATAGTTCCAATTTTTTGAGTTCGTGCCTTCCTGCTTTTACACTGAGATGTGGAGTCAACATTAATCTTATTTTGAGTTTAGTAACCTACCTTTTATATTCTGTTTGAATAACTAACAATAATGACAAGAAGTTAGCCTTTCTTCCCCAGATGAATCACATTTAAGCCTCTGGACATCTGAAAACAAAATAAATAATAGTCAATTTACTCTCATGAGGAATAGGGACTCATTAAGAAAATTAAGAACACACACATGAAACACTCTCAACAGTCACCATATGCTATGTTGGCACAATTTAGTCTATTTATTATTCTATCCTGAGTATAATCTAAAACATTAAATACATTTTTTAGTTTTATAAAGTTGAAAATAAACCATAAAGTGCTTATTACAGCATAATTGAGAAATTTCTATTTCCAAGCAGACCTTGAAGGAAACACCATCATGGGCTGAAATGCTCTTGTTTGTTCTAACACTGTTTTTACATGTCAGTGTCTGGACAATGTCTTTGTCAACTACATCGCTCTAGGAATCCACCTAGGTGTTGGCTCTTGTAACTTCAGAAGAGAGGGCTGTTAGCACTGCTGGCTGGGCAGATGAGGGCAAATAAATATTTATACTTTGCTCTCTTACGTGCCACTTGAGTGTGAAATCAATGTCCACATTTCAAAAACAACATCACCCAAATTTACCTCTTTTGCTCTGAAGAGAAGGCCATTGACAATCACTTTTTGTTGTTGTTATTTAAGGATTTATAAAACGATAGGAGAAAACTTGGGGACTGAAAAATTATAATTTTCTTGTTCATAATGCAAACGCAAGGGAATCAGAATGGGGATTCTGAAGATTAGTCATCAAGTGTGGAAATGTGGTTGTTCCATATGAAGAAGGCTTTAAGAGGTAATAACATTTTGCTAAAGATTATTCACTGGCCTAAATTTTATTAAGTTGCTTCAAATACATTGTCAAAAATTGAGAACTTTTAGTAGTCTTCATTTTAATTTTTTATTAAAAATATTTTGAGGAATTGAAAAGTGTGTAATGTGTATCCTTAGATGTGTAACGTGGCTTCTAAAAATAGATCCACAATGTCAATTACGTAAGCACGGGTTACTAGAGATATAGAGAATCTCAAATTCTCTATATCAGCAGAAGCAGAAAATATATCAGTATGTTCAAGAGGTGGGTCAGATGTTGTCTTTTGAACTTGGAATGTTTGGAATATATATAGAAATGTAGCAACATAGAAGGTCAAACTGCACTCCTTCATGTCTTATGGTATTTTACACAAGTACATCTCTTTTCCTTTTGTCTTTATATTTTAATTTTTGACAGAGTTTCAAAAACAAATCAATCACTGAAAAGGTCAGGACTACAAACATAGACTCTTCCTCTAACACTTTTCATTCACAGCTCTTTAGCAACAGCAAGTTTAGTGGCTCCTGATGCGTGACAGACACTGTAGGTATGTATGTGCCTTAGAGACTGCAAAAAAAAAAAAAAAAAAGAAAAGAAAAAGAAAAGGTGGCATTGACTGAGAATTCTTTTATCTCCTCTTGTGGGTAGGCATTTATAGTGTCAATTGTCACAGGGAAATGCATACTAAAACTGTTTTGCACCTCCCCCGCCCCCCCCAAAAAAAGAGACAGGGAGAGAAATATAGAAGGAAGAGGAGGGAAAAGTGATACCATCTGCAGAGGAATGTTTTCTTTTTCACAGTCTCTAATGATTTAAATAATTTTGTCCTGATAGGTCTATACAGATGTGACCTGCATTAGGAGAATACAATACTAGGCAGAAGATATTGCTCAGAATTTGTAGTCAGACACTCCTCGATTCAAATCTGCTGTATCATTCTAAAACTTTGTTGACTTCCTCTTTCTTTCTTTCCCTCCTGTTTCTCTTACTCCCTCTCTACTCTCCTCGACATTTCCATTTATTCCTCCCTCATTCCCTTTTTTAATTATTCCTTTCTTTCTGAATAATTCAGGCAAAAATCTGTTAGGTTCCCCAGGGTGAGAAAGAGGACCTGGTCTGGAAGGGGTTGGGGCCCAAGAGAGGAAAGACTGAACTGTAATGGGTCTGGCAAGGCCAGAACATCAGGTGCACGCAGAAGGCTGAGCAATAAGTAAATATGTTGAAAATAATGGGCATCATGTTTCTCACAATCATAAAAAAGGGGACTGCTAAAGTGAACTTTGTAGTGCTAGATTGAGACTGGAAATATTTGCACAAACTCATAGTTTTCAACATAGGTAAGCAAGTAGGCAGACAGATAAGAATACATGTAGATATAAAAGTGTGTGTGTGTGTGTGTGTGTGTGTGTGTGTGTGTGTGTTTGTACATATGTTTCTTAACTCTATTCCCTAAGAGGACCTTGGGAAGCACTGATCTAGTAACAACAAGCAAGTGATTGATCACATTTATTCAACCACTGGTCTAGACCCATAATCTGGTTTCTAATCTTCACTAAAAGGAATAAGAGCTTCTGAGGGGAATTTCTGGTCCTAAGTAGGGGGCTGGTCAGCAAAAAATTGCATCTTGTTCAATACAAAAATATGCTGTATTCAAATGGTGTGGAGCCATGGCAAAGGACACAGGACCCAGCTTTAAGGGTACTAGCCAAATCTGGAAAATTTTATGGTATCTTATTATAACTTCTTGAATAAAATAAAAATCTGCAAGTACACAATGAAATAAATAAGTGGATAAATAGAAGGAGAGAGAGTTCTTGCTTAAAGTAAAATGACCAGTCATATATACACTGAAAGAATGATGAAATTGGAGTTACCCTTTGTCAATAATTATAGCTTATTTCCCTTAGCATAATGTCTTTAAGATTAATCAATGTTGTAGTATTTCTCAGAATTTTATTTAATTTTAAGACTAAATAATATTCTACTTTATGCATATACTACATTTCATTTATTTATTCAGCTGTCATTGGGCTTTTGGGTTTTTCTACTTTGAACTATTGTGAATAATGCTGCTACGAACATGAGTGTACAAATAACTGTTCTAGTCACTGCTTTCAATTATTTTGGGTACATATCTAGAAGTGGAATTGCTGGATCATATGGTAATCTTATGTTTAATTTACTGAATGGCTGGAATATTGTTTTCCACAGTGGTTGCACCATTTTATATTACTACCATTAATGCACAAAGGTTATAATTCCTCTATATCCCTGACACTTGTTTTTTTTTTATTTTTTCTTTTTAACTTGAGATAGTCGTACTTACTAGTTTAATAATTTATAATCCTTAAAATATAAACACTTTTTACAGAACTAAGTAAATAAAATAATGTATTTCATCTGTGATTACAACTTTGTTTTGTTAATCACTTGGTAATTTATAGAACACTTGCTATGAGTCGAGCACTTCTATCAATTGTGAAAAAAAATAATGATTTGTTGGCCTGAAGCAGGTGAGAATATTATTACTAATAACTTCTTTCCTAGGACCTGAATATCAGTATAAATTTTGATTCCAATATATACCAAAAATGTACTTGTGGTGAACAAAACTGCATTTTGATTTAGTCAAAAAATATTTGCCGAGTGTCAGACACTCTGTTTGGTGTTAGGACATTGTTTGATTTGTGTCTCCATTAGCCTGTAAATACCATGATGGTAGAAACTATTTTCTTTTTATTTACCATTTTGCCCCAAAACCAGACAATGCTATAAAGAATAGTTACCATTAATTCGTAACCTACTGGTCTGAAATTTTTTTTTTTTAATTAAAAGATGTCATTATTAACTTTTAACATCAAGAAAAAAACTCATAATTCCTTTTTTTCAGAAAATGTGTAATATCAGTGCTTTGTCCTTCTTAAGGTAAAGGCCTTTTCTCATAAAATAAAGACAGTCCCTGACTTATGAAGGTTGGACTTAAAATTTTTTCAACTTTATGATGGTGCAAAAGCAATTTGAATTCAGTAGAAGCAATTAGGCTAAGCTTTGAAGTTTGGTATGTTAGGTATATAAAATGAATTTTTGATTAATGATATTTCCTTCTTACTATGGATTTATCAGGCGTAGCCTCATCATAAGTCAAGGAACTTCTGTATATTGTTTTAAACTTTACACAAATGAATTTATAGTTCCAATGACTTTCCTACATAAACATAACAAAAGAAGTAGTAAAATTAGCAAATACTAAGCATCTTTCTCAGTTTGTGGTTTTTAGAAATGTTATATGCACCTAATATTTGTTGACTCCTTGGCTTACCAGTTGCAATGTACAATGCAACAATACAATATACATGCTCAGTGAACATTCATTCATATCTACAAGATGACAGTTAAAGGTTAGTTTTCAATACTGACAACTATTCTATAAGCACTTAGCATTATATCATAATCTGCTATCAAAGTAACATTTATACTGAAAAAGTCAAAGTAGAATAGTTAGTGTAAACTTTTGTGTAAAACAAAACCCAAGTGAAAGTAAAAGGTAAAATTTGTCTACATACTATTCAATACACACAGGATATCAATTTTGATATACTGAGACAAAAGTTGTTTTGTGCTAAAAAATAACGCTTCAAAAAATATGTAGCAGAAAAATGTGTGAGTATCATGTTTGTCATTTCAAGGCCAGCACAGATTAAACAAAGCTTTCCTAAGGAAGTGACTTTTGAACTGAGGTGTGGAAGGCAAGTAGCAACCTACCCTGGAGAAGAGAAAATTGGGCAATAAAGAAAAGGGATCTTTAGGGAAATTAAACAGATAACAAAAGTCTCTCAAAATGGTGAGATCATGATGAAAAAAAAGCTAATTTGGGTGGAGTGAAGAGTAAGTGGATGTTTAGTATAAAATAACTCCTCTGAGATCAGAAGGGCCAAATTGTGCGAAGCTTTGGAGGCCTTGCAGAAAGGTTATGCTCTCTCATCATAAAACGATGAGAATCTATTTAAAAAATTTTAAAGAAAAGGTGTCTTTTAATTGTCAAAATGGAGATGTCTATTAGGCAGTTGGAGCAACATGACAGGTGCTCAAAGCAGAGGTCCCAGAAGTGGATGTGAATTTGGAAATACTAGTATATAGTTTGAATTACAGCCATGTATAGAAATGAGATTGCCAAAGAGAGCTTAGAATAAAAAGAAAAGATAGCCAGGGCCCAATCCTTAAAAAACTCTAACCATTAATGCTCCATATTGGAAAGGGAATGAGGAAAAAAAATAAAAAATAAAAAAGAGCAACCAGTAAGACAAACAACAAAAAACAAACCAAACCAAACCAAAATGAAACAAACCCAAACAAAACAAAACCAAATAAAAACAAACTTAAATCTGGGCAGAGGTGGAGGTTGAAAGTCAAAAGAATGGGGCATTTTTAAAAAGGCACAGCTAATGATCTAGTAATGTTGGAAATTGCTGGGATGTCAAGTGAGGCACCAACTGAATATCTTCCACTGAATTTATTGGTGACTTTAACAATGTCACCAATAGAAGTCCTTGGTGACTTTAGCAATTGCTGTGGGAAGAAACTATGGGTGAGGGCACATATTGTAGTAGACCAAGAGCTGGTAGGAGGTATAAAAAAAAATCGAGACTGGCAAGAGACACAATTTGTTCCAACACATTTGACTGTGAAGAGTTAGGAGGGTAGGGCAGTGCCTGACAGAGTGTGTTTGCTAGCGGGAGAGATTATTTCATCTTTGTTTTAGATATTAAAACTTGAATTTAATTAAGTGCTGATGGAGAAAAACTTAGGTGAAAGATGGACTATTTAAGACATCGAATACCTAAAGAGAGGATAAGTTTGGTGCATGGATGAAAGAATGGGCTTTAGATCAATGAGGACCATCTTTATTTACAGAAGGGCTAAAGGTCACGACGCGCACAGATGCAGGGCTTGTGGCTGAATGCTCATCCCATTTCTGGTTCTGCCTCTGTCGCTCTGAATTTGGAAACAGCCCACATTTTTAGGGCCCTTTTCCCTCTATGTAAATTACAGAAATAGGGTTTGATATCTTGATACTTAAATTTCTTTTAATGCTAAAATTTATTAAATTGTTTCTTATATTCAATTTCCCAAAGCCAGAAAAGTTTCCCATCTTGCATACCACTAGATTTTATGTGAATAGCTGATTTGGCTTAATTTTTGGCAAAATGCATAGTTAGTAAAGATCCTGTGTATGAGCTGTAATGAATTTATAAGATATTCTTTTTGTTTTGTTCTAGCTGATGTATGCAGTAGTTTATTGTGGTATTTTGATAACTGCAAGGGCTAAAGCTCTCAAGAAAATAAAGGGAAAGTTTAGGGAAGGAGTCATTTTGGTTCTAATTCTACTTCTCTGGGGCTAGAACTTCAGAACTTCCTTCTCTTAAATACTTTTTAACAGCTTTTAGTGAGATATATTATGTATACAAAAATGCATATATGTAATGTATACATTTAATGATCTTGGACATATGTATACTGTTAAGTTGACAATACTAAAAAAAAGTGTTGACAAGCAAGTGGAGAATATAAAATGGTGCAGTGATTGTGGAACACAGAAAAAAACTAGAACTAACATATAATAGAAAAGTGAAAAATACATCTCTCATATAATTCAGCAATCTCACTGCTGGGTATATACACAGAGAAAATCAGGACTTAGAAGCCATATCTGTGCTCCCATGTTCATTGTAGCTCTAAGAAAATTGTAGAATTTAAGATTCTGGCTTCAATATTTCAGAAAAGGCTAAAATTACCTAATTCATATTGACATTCACAAATACAAACTACAAAAGCTGTCACAAAAGACACATGGTGATGTCAGTGTGGCTAAGCTTTCTTACTTTTGCCTCTTCGGAGTGTCTTGTTACTGCTGAGTCCATTTCAAACCACCTAAATTGAGTCTCTCTAGGCACCAACCCCACTCACGAGTCTTCCTGGCTTCTTTATGATGTTAGTATCAGTATTGCATCTTGGAAAAAAATATGTGTCTTCTTGTCTTAAAATAATGAAATACCAGGAGGCATTGATGACAAGATCCCTTGCAAACCCTAAGGAATGGGGAGATGAGTCAGCCACCCTTTCTGACAAAGCAGCTCTTACTCCCTACAGCTCCACTTCCTATCTCCTCCAGGGATTCTCCTTCTAATGATTATTTCCCTCAAAAATGGACAAAAAATATATATATTTTTACCAGTATTTTAAAAAATCTTTATTTTACTTGATATTCAAGACCCAAAAGACCAAAAATGAAAGCTTAAACACAATATTTTTTGGAAGCTGGTGAATAAAATTGATCAGATTATTTTCTATTAAAAAAACCTCTTCAAATTTGCCACACCTGTTAATTCCTATCCTTTAAAATTAGGAATGAATTGAGAATTTACTCAGGTCATTTTGAAGTTTCTATATTTTCATTATACCTCAATCTACTTTTTATCTTTAAGCATACATGGTGGTTTTGAGCCACTAATAGAAATGCCTGGGGCACTGCAGGAAAATTTACCTCTGGTATTGGGCATATTTTGGTTTACAAATTACTTCTGAATGGTTTTTGAAGAGGGCGCTGCCTGCACCAGTCAGCGTTTTCACCACCAGGTACAGATCAAGCACCAGGGGGCAGGCTTGGATCACAAATGTTTGTCAACACTTTCTTCCCCTCCAGAGAAATACAATCCTGGTGTGATTAATATTTTACAAATTGGACCTTTGATAAGAATAAATCATTTTGTATCATATCCACAATTTGACAGATCATGATTCATACTAAATTTTACATTATGTATTTTCGTAAAATGAAAATAAGCATTCTCAATCCCAGTTTTCTCTTTAATTTTATTCTTATATATTGATAGAAATGAAGACTTTTTTTACAGAAGATAGTAAATTATCTGTAAATGTTAACTCTAAGTAAGATATTTTTGTAAAATTAACAGAATAAATGGAAAATAATAGAATAAATATTTGTAAAATAAGTTGGAATCTTAGAATCCATTTTATTATAGAAAACATAGAAATTAGTGATCTGCAAAAAAAAAAAAATACTAAGCAACTTTTATTCCAACACTCAGTAAAAACCACTGTTATCATTTAACACACTTTTTTTAGATATATTTTTCAATCAAGATGCTTCTATTTATTCTAATCTGCCTGCTTCTATTTTTCACTTATTATTGACAGTTTTCCTAGCATTGAAAATATTTTATATCATAATGTGTGATGGTTTCAGAATCTTATATCAATGTGCAGAATTTACATATTCAATACCTTTATTTATATTATTTATAACTTTTTTATAAGTTCTATTAAAATAAAACATACTATTTGTTTTTCCAAGTTGTTGGACAATAATGCATATATTTATCATATTCTCAACATAGTTTACCTTCAAAGTAAAAAATTAATCTCAGATAAGGCAGGTATACTAATTTACAGCCTCTCAGAAGAAAAGTAAATCACAGTTAGAGGCCAATTTTTGCACTAAATTCAGGTATTAATCATATAACTCTCTTTTATGAGGCATTACGTCAAATCACATTTAATGATCGATCACTTGCCAAAATACATCATTTGAAATGTGGTTCTTCACTGTGACTAAGAATCTGATAAATTTACCTTATTTCCACTATTTAAGTCATCCTATTTAATGCCAAGTAGCAACACCTTAATAGAATGTTTTCCCGCATATCAGGGGATTTTTCTGTGTGATGCCTGGATATGTCAGTGCCAACGAAAACTCTAGTGCATAGAATTACTCCTACGCACACAAATGTGAAGCTATTGAGGACTCTTCTGGTTTTGGAAACTACGAGTCAGCTTTCAAGATGTCTGTGTTGATATAGATTATGCAAATAATTGTGATTATACAATCAATAATGACAATCAGTGTGGATGTAAGCAAGTTGTTCAAAACATCTTCACACCCCGGATGCCTCTTCTATAAAGCAGGATTGGCAGAGGTGTCTTTGTAAAGTTATTGTATTAGAAGTGGTTGTTTATAGTGCCCGTGTTGCCTGGTCTTCATTAATAAACATGGAAAGTGCGGGAAGGCATCGTGCTGTGTGACATTCGGCTGCTCTAAAGTCTCACATTAATAATGAAAAACTAAGCTTCACATTGATATAAATCCTCCCCATCCCTATCAGCACCAAGAGTAAATCCAGGCATTGGTTGTATGATCATGTCACTTCTAGATTTTCAACCTCAACTTCAGTGGTTTTGAGGGGATTCTCAAACTGAAGTTATAACTTCTTTCTAGACCTTTTTGCCTCCAGTAACCAGTGGTCAAAAATGAGTCCTAAACCCTCATACATTGCTGGTGGGATATAAAATGGGGTAGTCTCACTGGTACATATCTTGACAGTTTCACAGAATGATAAACAGAGTTATCATATGGACCAGCAATTCTACCCCTAGATATATGCCCCCCAAATAAAAATACACATCCACACAAAAATTCAAACATGAATGTCCATAGCACCATGATTCAGAATAGCACAAAGGTAGAAACAAACAACCTAAACCTAACAGCTGATGAATGAGTAATAAAAATGCGTTCTGTGCATTAAATGGGATTTCATTTGAAGATAAAAAAGAATGACTGATGCATGTTACAATGTGGATGGACTTTGAACACATTGTGCTAAGTGAAAGAAGCCAGTAAAAAATAACCACATATTTTGTGATTCCATTTTTATGCGATATCCACAATAGGCAATTATATAGAGGCAGAAAGTAATTAGAGTTTCCCATGGTTGGGAATGGAGAGGATATGTTCATGGCTTCAGGGCTTTTGGGGGAGGGATAATGAAAATGTTTTAAAATTAGATTGTAGTAATGTTTTCACAACTGTGAACATATAAAAAAACCATTGAATTGTACACATTAAACGAGAGAATAGTGTGATATATTGATTATACCTCAATAAAGCTATATTTTAAAAAATGATATCTGAGTTAGCTAGCCCTCTTTGTCCTTCATCCCCCACACTCAGGATTCCACCAAAGTTTTCCACCACTGTTTATTAAGACGGATCTTATTATGTTCCTTATCCTTGATATTTCAAGTCCTACAAAAACTCTCAGAATCTCAAGTCACTCTCTAAACCTCTGTTCTAATCACTATAAGCCTGTCTATTCCTTTACCTTCCCTGACTCCTATTCTACTAAATGCCCACCTCATCTTCCTGCTTTAATGAAAGAAAACCTGATTCTTTCTTATTAGCACTGCTTTGCCTAAAACTCAATTAGCTTTTACTTCTTTCATTAATCTCATTCTGTGATCACTTCTCTAAGAATGCACTTATCCTAGATGTGACCATGGATAATTTCATCTTCTTAATGTCATCATTCAGATTTAACTTTACTAATGAAACTTACTCTATTCATAGTCACAATCTTCACCTCCCTCCAATCTCCCCCCTGTCTTAGAATAATAAATATTATCCTTTTTCTTTTTCTTTTTTTTACTACATATTTTTCCTTTCATCAAGGTGAATATATATCTACTTATTATTATTAAATATAATAATCTTTATAAGAGCTTGGGTCTTGGTTTGTTCACTTATACATCAAATTTCTGGAACAATGATTACCAGAATGAAGCACTCACAAAATATTTAATGAATGAGTGAGTTAAAGAACAAAAATTACTTTTTCAAGTGTCAGACTAATGGTCATGTCACTAATGATCAGTCTATACATGTTTAAAATAAAATGTGTCCTTTTTTAGAACAATTTGTCCACAGTTTTATATTTGCTTTAAGATAATAAGCAGATAATTATAACTTTTCTTTTTCAGTTTTCCTCTTGAACTCACAGGTAGGCGTAGCGACTGAATACTTAAAAATACTGACCAGGTTAGACATAAAAAAGTACTAATGTGAATGATAAAGTATGATTATGTATGTAAGGAGCAATACACCAAAGATATACTACTAATATGTTAATGTATAGTCAATAAATCAACTAAAACTAAAGTTCTTCATTGATTTCAAATTAACTAAAGGATAAAACACATGTTTTTTATTTGGAAAATTTAAAGTATCCATAACCACAATTGTAACCTTTAGTAGAACAATAAAAAAAGTTTTATAAAAACTTTCTGAAATTTTCAAGGAATTTTATATTCATGAAATAAACATTTTAAAAAGTTATATAAATGGTCTGCTATAAAAAGATATTTATAAATATCACTCTTGTTTAGAATGAGGCTTTCAAAAGGTAGACATTATTCTTTTTCCTGGGTACAATCCCTTAGTGTTTCTCAAAACCTGTACGACAGAACCTTTTGCTGATGTCTTTGGTTCCTATATCTGTCTCCTGCTTGGGTCTGTAGCCTCAAATACAGTCACAATCCACTCCCCTTAGGCACCCAAATCTTTATATTCCAATTCTGCCCTAAGTTCTTTAACTTTAAGTGTCTTTAAGTTTCAAGATAGTCCTGGGAACCATGAGTTTTGCCAGTTTTTCCTGGTACAGAAATAAACAGAAATGCCATACAGATGTGAGGTTTTATCATTCTGTCATCAAGACTCAAACGAGCTTTATTTAAATCTATAAAGACAGGGAGCTAGTGGTTGTGTGGGTGAAAATCAGATAATGTGATCTGTCAGCTCAGTTTTTTGTGTTCAACACTCTCTTAACACATTTTAGTCTTAAGGAAAGACATTCCAACTATATAATGTCATTGCTCTTATTTCAATCAATTTAGATAACAGGCCTCTAATCAGACAGAGAAAGACCAAAGAGACCAAACAGAACTTTGATTTTGGCTTATTTTGTAATTCGCCTTCTCTGTATATAAAAAAAAAGATTTTTAATGAACCATTTTATTAAACATATGCCCAGGTTTATCTTTATAAGGAAAATAGCTGATTATATTGTTGTTTTTATAATTCTCTTGTATTAAATTTATAAAAACATATTCTATTAAAAATAATGAAGAAAAGAATAATGAACAAATATGATTATTATAAAAATATATTGACAACATGAGACAGGAATTAGTAAAGCAATGAACGTATGTGTAATATAAGTTGTATGATTCAGTCGTAGATTTTACATGTAGTTATCAGAAACAACTTCATTATTTTAGTTTTTGATTGATGTATAAGTGTGTGGCCGTCTAGTTATTTTCTAATTTCACATTTCGATATTGATAACTTCATAAATATTAATTAGCATGTAAATTAAAATCAAGTCCTCCCTTCCAGAAACTGTTGATATTCAAAAACATCATTTTTTCCCTCAAACTGTTTCAAATGCTACATATTTGATTAAAAATATATCTACAATACTACTGTACAACACATGAATGTACGTAATACCAAAACTATAGTAATTTTTTAAAGTATAGTAAAATTTTTATTTTTAATTTTAAAGAATGATTTTGGTAAATACAATTTTTGTTTTTTGAAATATCTCTTAATTTCTACATCTTTTCTGGCAGCATTTCTCTCTTGAATACACATAAGCAATGACAAATCTCCCCCTAATGTATGTGGTATCTTCATAATATTAACTGATATAAAAGGAACAGAATTCCTCAAGTTGTTTGTGGTAGGAAAAAATCAGTTGAAAACATAGTACAAACAAAAAGTCTCATCGGAAAAATAAACTTTTTTTTTAAATTTCCTGGGGTTCACAAACATCTCTTGTTCATTTTCAGTAATTTCAGTTAAACCAAGGGCATTTTCTAAGTGAGGTCACCGTAGAATAACAATATAACCAAACACTCCAAGCTTGCAAAGACTTGTCTGAATGGTTTCATTAGTAGGATGTGTCACCACAAACACTTGAGTTTTGAAATGACACATCTTTCCTGTATTCTTCATCTAGCCAGAGATTTCTTTTGGGCTTCCACTCTTTCTAGTTATCTGTAGGAAAAAAGAAGAAAACACAGGACTCTAGAAGACATCTATAGAAGTGGAAACAATGGTCTCTCCTCTTTAGTAAAAATGCATTCTCTCACTGTTCTAGCTACATCCAAGATCTGCCTAGTGCACCTAATAAGGAAAACTGGCTGAGGAACTGTGGATCCCAGGAGGAGTATTTGGAGGCCATTGAACACAACAGAACACACTTCTCCAGGTAGAGGAAAGGTTGGGAGGCCATATGCCATGATGGTATAAAGAAACAGGGGCTGGAGATTACTAGATTTATAGAATAAAGAAAGTGGTTTCTAGTAGGTGTCTTTATCTCTATATGACCAGCTAAAAAACAACAAAAAAGAGTTAAATGGTTAATTATATTTGTTCAGGGGAGGAATATCTATGTGAAAATTGTGTACTGTGTCTATTGTGTTTTTTATGATATTATGAGTTATGCTTATCTAAAAAGAGAGTGATTTGAAGCAAGGCTTCCACTTGGTAGATCCTTGATATCTTGTCTTTCAAAGGAAATTAATATTATCACCTTTTAAAGGCTTGCCTCCACCTTGGTTCACCTATCTCAATCTATTCCTTTAGGGTTATTTCTTTCTAATAAAACATTATCTCTAGAATAATAGATATGTCCATTTTCCTCTCAGCCTCATCACGCACTCTCATACTGTCATACACATTCTCACACAAAGTGCTGTAGCTGAAATAAGGCAATAGAACAGGAAGCCACCAGTGTGCTCAAGCAATAAGACAGGAGGGAGAATCTTTATACAGAGAAGGCAAGAGGCAGAGTGATCACCAAAATCTGGACCATTTTCTGCCTCCATATGCTATTCAGATAGTTCATACCTAAAGAGAGCACCCCCTTGAACAATCCAAGACTCAGGCATAAACTTAGTAGAGCCCTTGGTGACATGGAACACCAAACTTCAGTGGGATTACGTCATCAAAAATTGCATTTTTTGAGGATTCTGAAAAGGCATTACAAAAAAAATAGCAAAAGTTGTTTATTATCACAACTTTGTATGTATACTCTGATGTGTCTGTAAGGGTATTGCCTCTGAGTTAGAAAGTGATGCTCCAAAGTTTACACGAAATACTAAGTCATAATATTACACTTGTAGTTGATGGAATGAGAATGGTATTCATATAATTGGGAAAGTCTGCACTACTTTTGAGTTGATTTTTTAAAACAATAAGAAATTAAAACATTTACCAAAAATAGTTTTGAAGACATGTTTAGCATGATCATAAATAAAAAGAAAGAATTACCTTCATACTTTATTATCTTTATAGGTGGAACATAATAAAATATAATTTATATTTATCCACTTTACATTGTTATTCTTTGATAACAAATTCATACTGCTGAGAAATGTTTATTTTATGATTGTATTTCTGAATAAGATGTGAATCACTAGGTGTAGACACAAATGATTAATTACCACTTACACACTACCACCCAGTTATTTTGAAAATCAAATTCTCCCTTCCATTTTGTAGATTTTCCACACTGAAAGGAAATTCTATCTATTTAGTTGAAGAACAAGAATATTCTAAAGAAAATTCTCAAGAAAAATGCCAACCAATCCATGTACAATTACTCTTTGTTTTCTGAATTTCCCCTTACACACAAGTGCACTCCTTATTTTAGAAATTGGGAACATACTGTCAAACAGTGTGTTAGAAAATCACAGAATTTTCAAGAACTTGTAATTAGATTGTAAGACTAAGATGTCAAATAAACTATCAGAATGAATTTCATTAGAGATTTCCATAATAACCTAAAATATGAAGTCATGGCATACATACCCTTTAAAAAGTATTTCCTTATCTTTTAACTCCATTAAACATATTTTTGTGTGCTGATTATATATCTACTTTCTAACAGTTGATATGTGCTGCAGTTAGGATTTTAATGAAGGTAAGTCCTAAGGCTGGGAAGACATTGGATGGATTCCTGTGAATCAATCTTACAGTCCTAAGATTCATTCTAGAAAAGACAATGCACTGTGTGTTCATACATCACCCAACACAGAATTTGAGCTCTTATCATAGGCTATATATATGCCATAGGACACCATTCATTGACTTCTTAGTTCCTCTTCTTAAATTAAATTAAAAATAGGAACTTACTATAAGTATCAAGGGTCTAAAACTTGAACATTTGTACATGTTGCTGAAAAACAGTGAAACTTGTTGCCTAAAATATTGCTTTAGTGATTAACAAACATTAATTTAAAAAATTAGCCATTTTCATAACTTGATGCTTTCATATTTGTGTAATAATTACTTAATAGACAGATATGTTTATTAATGATGTTTTAGAGATTGTCATTGTAGACAATGACAAAAAATCAGAAAAGCTCAAGGAACACACAGAGTAACAAAATATTGTATTTACTTCTATACAAAGTAATATTGATTCTATTGCAAAATTCTTACACATACTTACATAAACATTAGGGGACCAGACATATATTTTATTCAGATTTAGTATGTTTATTGTCTCCATCAGGAGTTAATAGGACAAAATGATCAGATAATAATTTTTGCCAAAGGAAATATTATCTAAAATCTTTGTGGTATATGAATATGCCCCAATTCTACACAGTTTACACATATACAACATTAATATTACATGTGTTCTACTTATCTTACTAATTACCTTCGAAAACAAAATATATAAAGTTATTGAATGTGCAAACATCTTTTAATCACCTTCATGAAATTTCAAACTATTTGCTTTAAACAATTCAGAGTATTTGCTTCTCACAACTTAACATATAAAATGTTGTTGGACCCTTTCTGAAAATGATTGCTTCCTCATAATTTGTTGAATTTTTTACTATGAATGAGAGTAAGCAGAAACAGAAAGATATTGATGTTGACAAAAGAATAAAGATACAGTCTTCAAATCTTTTTATTCAACTAATGACATTTTGCAAATTACTTAGTGATCATGAGAATCTAGTTGTCTTAGAAATGCTTTAACCTATGTTCTTTTCATAAAAAATAAAATATCGTGAAATTCTTGGAGATATTTTTAATGCCAATATGTAAAAACACTATGTAATCTACTCATTGTTGAATTTCCAAGTGGTACTTAGTATGCCTGAAGTACATTTGCCATCAATTTTTGAAATTCTACATCATTTATCCAGTAGAATTCAACAAAACATATTTAACAAATTTTACTTTTTAACTTAAAATTATAGTTAAGAAGGATAATGATTAAAATTACAACAAAAAATTACAAGAAAAAACTCTTAAGTGATAATTTTGAGAATTTCTTGGTTCTTACTATATTATTCTAAAATAAAAGTTTGTTACGATAATAACTGAATCAGAACAGAACGAAGCTTAGAGACAAATTTTAGTGCTTTACCATAAATTTTTTCAGAAAAATCATGATGTAAATTTCCAACATGAAATAAGTAACAGAAAATATTTTAAATGCATTTATATACTTTAGATCATGTGATATTCATATTAATCTAATGTGGCAGGTAACAAGTATCTTTCTGTTTTAAGGATAAAAAAAATTGAAATATTCTGACCACAGCCATTATCTGACAGAGATATATCTAGAATGTATGGCTCCTAAATTTATACCAGACATTTTTCCACTACAACTAGCTGTGCTTTTCTGGAGACCTGCCATCCTTGACACCCAGAGTAATGAGTTACTTTATAGGAGAGACCTACAGATTACTTCATAAATTAAATGTACTTTGATTGTTATCTGCAGTGTATTTTCTTCATGCAAATATTCTTATATAAGGAGTAATATGAATAAAAATTTCTTTTAGAAAGCACAATATGTGTTTGGAACTTCTAGAATAATGAAGAAAGAAACTCAAAAAATATACTCCTCTATAAAACCAGTGAGTACATTTACTAAAATTGCCAAAATTAACTCTTTCAGTACTCTTAACTAAAAGCTTACAATAATTGAAGCATAATTTATTCAAGTAAAATGGTTGAAACTTATGACCCAGGTTAACTATATTTTTATTTATTTTTTTCCTTGTCCTGTCAAATTAGTGATATAGAGTTGTTGAAGTTTCTAAATATAACAGTAAATTTGTCTGTTTTGCCTTTAAATTCCATCAGCTTTGTCTCATGGATGTTGACACTATTTTGTTAGGTGCATACATGTTTATGATTTTATATCTTTGGGAGAATTGATTCCTATATAATTATGTCATGTCTTCTTTATCTCCAATAATCCCCCTTGTTATGAAGTATGGTATGTCTGATAACAGCTACCAAATCTTCTTTTTGATTATCAGTAACAAATTGAAAATCTACCAATCTGCCCTCCATATCAATAGGTTGAAGAGGAAAAATCACAAGATCATATTAACTGATGCAAAAAAATCATTGAGTAAGTCCAACATCCATTTACTACAAAAAAAATTTTGGGCAAAGTAGGAATAGAGTGTAATTTCTCAACTTGATAAAAAATTTCTACAAAAAGTCTACATCGGCACCATTCTCAATGGTAGGCCTTCAGAGTTATACCCCTACTACTGAGAAAAAGGCAAGTATGTCTTTGTCCATCACTCCTGTTCAACATTATACTGAAAGTCACAGCCAGTACAAATATAAGAAAAATGTATTAAAGGTATAAAGACTAAAAGAGAAGAAATAAAACTGTATTCACAGACGGCATAATTACAGGAGGAAAACCATACAAAATATACAAGCAAAAAAGTCCTGGAACAAATAAACAAATATAACAAGTTGAAGAACACAAGACCAATACAAAGATATAATTCATTTCCAATATGCCAACAATAAACAATTAAAATTTGAAATTAAAAATATACCATTTACATTGGCACAAACATATGTAGTACTTAGATGTAAATCTAATAAAATATGTTCAGAATCTTTTGCAGTAAAATAAAAAGCATTGATGAAAGTACTCCAAGAAGATACAAATAAATGGAGTTATAATCTATATTCATGGACTGGAAAACTCAACAATCCAGGGTTTTCTCTTCTCATCCATAGTTTTCGCATTTATCTTTGATGAAGGTCTTAGAAACTAAGTCATAGCCTCTCAATTTGATGTATAGATCAATGCAATTCTAATCAAAATATTAACAAGATACTTTTGAAGATATCAAAAAATTGATTCCAAAATATTTTTTTATGGAAAGGCAAATGTCCTAGAGTAAGCAACATAGTACTAGAGAAGATGACAAAGTTAAAAGATTCAAACTACATGATATCAAGATTATATATATATATGTAATTATACATATAATTATATATAACATATGTAATATTATATATAATTATATGTATAATATATAAAAATAAATATAATTTTTTATACATTGAAAAGAGTATCTGAATTCTCATCACACACAACCTCATGATAAATTAGGAGTTACTGGAATCAAATAGTATGTCACCAGGAATTAGTTTGGGCATGAAGAAAACACACACATAACTAAATTGTTTTTGCTGCTTAATTAATTAATTTACATTGGGACACTTAACCAACAATAGCTACATAACTAAGATACTTTTGAATTCATCTCTTCTTACTCGTAGCCTAATTGTTTGTGCCAACCATACCAATATTTGTTGATATTACTTTTTACTTTTTAAAAAAAGTAAGGTAAAGCACAGGAACATGAGAGAATATGAAAGTTTCACATTCTCTTCCTAAGTATTATGATGTCATTTAAATTTCCTCATGAGTTAAATGCCAGATATAGTCATCTTTGCCAACTGACTTTTAGTGGTGAGGTTGTTGATAAAGTGAAAGGAAATTCATAAGCCAATGGCAATAAAAAAAAACATGCACTAACTGGTGGCAGAGCGTATTAGAAGACTGGAACTGCAACTTTCATTCATTGAGACATACCCTGGCCCTCATGTGTCATCAAAGAAAGTGTTCCATGCCATATAAAGAACGGGAAATGACTGTGCACCAAAAGTAGCATGTAATTAAATATATATATGAACTCAGATATAATTCAGTTTCAAAAAGGGGAGACCACACTGGATATATGGGAGAACTTCTGTGGCTTAAAAGTCGCATGACAGGACTCCAAATCCCTACAGGCATAACTTCTTAGGGGGCCCTACAGGAAATGTTCCAGTTACAAGAGTCATCCTCAGGAAAGTCCAAAGCAGCATCCTATTAGTATTCATATTTCCTTGTCCAGAGGCAATTTACAAATTAGGAGTAATCTCCATTTAAGTACTGTTTTGACAGCATTTCACACTTACCAGATTACCATTGAATCAGACCAAGAAAGTTGACTGAAGGTCATATCTTCATGTAGAACTAAAAACGTTTTAAAGATAGAAAAGGCTTATCTTTACCTACAAGTCTTAAATTTCTACCTTCTATCTAGATTTTTTTTCTATGAACTTCATAGTCTTGTACTCATGTAATATTAAATATGATTATATATAATATATAATATTATATTTTGCTTACTTGACATTTTCTTTTCAATCTAATGATGTCAATTAATAATAACCAGATTTGAATTCTTGATTTTCCCCACCAAACACCTTCCTCTAGTCTTTCCAATTACACTAAATGGCAATATCTTTCTAGATGCCAACATTGAATTATTGGAGTCATCCATAACTTTTCTGTATCCCTTATACCTCGCATCTAACGAGCAAACACTGAATATCTAAAATCCAAACATTTCTCCTAATCGTCATGGTAACCTCTTTACCTCAAATAGCCACCATCTCTTGCCAGCTATAACAGTAAATAAATTACTATATCATCATTCTGCTTTAGCACTTCTCTCTAAGCTACATATAACATAGAAACCTAAGTGATCTTTTTAAAGTGAAATTTTAACACTCCTTTACTGAAAAACCTCCAGTGGCTTCCTACCTTCTGCAAATAAAATATTACGACCTTCACATACCTACAGATTCTTTTTAAAATCTATCTCCAATTATCTCTCTGCCCTCAGATCATGCTATTCTCACCCTTGACATTTTTCCTGGAACCATATCAGCATCCTGGATGATCACTGAATATACTAAGCATGATTTTACTCAGAGACTTTGCAAAGGCTGTTCATTCTGCCTAAAATGATCTCTAAAATGTCTTCATGTTTTGGTCTTCATAGTTTTAAGTTCTTACTGTCAGCTTATTAGAAGAAACTTTCCTAACATAAAACAGTACCCTGCTCTGGAAATTCCTCTCCCCTTTGTCTACTCTATTTATCTTCACAATAGTCATCACTGCCTACCATACTATGCATTTATATTTTGGGGTTGCTTGCTGATGATCTATCCTGTTTGCTAAAATTTAAGTGCCTTGAAGTGAGAAATTTTGGATATTTTTTTCACAGTTGTAAATGTTACATTTAAGTTAGAATTTGAGACAGTTTCTCAATAAATATGTGTTGAATAAATGATCGAAGAAGTAAATAAATATTACATTGAGTGGGTGTCTGTGTGTAAGGGAGTGGGTATGTGTACATTCGGAATTTATTACTAGTTATGAAAATATTTGGCACAATTCTTTCCCTCAGGGTCATACTTTTGTAGAATGAGACTGTACCCTTTAGATAATAAATAATTAACTCATTTCTTATGCATCTATTTCAACTGGCAAATACTTAATCTGAACATTTTAAGGCTAAACTCTCCTCCTTGCCTGGTTCTACTGGGTTAAGTTAATTCTTGACATGTGTTAGTTATCTTTCAAAGAAGCACTTTATATCTCAGGTTCATTGCTTGCTTTTTTCTCCATGATCTCAATATCTCACATTGTCTTTACTAAATTCAAGTTCTACATTTTTCTTTTCATGAACAACATACAGCTCTGTACCCTCTGATAATCTATTGGAATCTTGGATTCTGTTATGATTTTTTTTACATTACAGGTGAGCTATGATGGCATTTGTGGCTTAAAAGCCACCATTTCGAGGGTTACAAATTTGTTTCTGCCTTCTAGGGTACCAGTATTTATCTTTGGAGCAGCTTTATAGTAGTATAGGAGCAAAATCAGACCAAAGTGGGAAGAATCTTTCATTTTAATCTTACCTTTACATTATGCTATAAGGAAAAACGTGTAAAGGAGATGACCTAGTGTAGTTAAAAAAAAACCTGGTCCAGTTGAGGGTGATATACATACTACATAATTCAAATAACATAAATAAACTTTGCATAATATAATATCAACTACTATGTTGTTTTTCTGAGCCTTGGATCCAGGCAATTATAAGTTGAGAAAGATTACCATGGGGGAATGTGTTATTTTTCTTCATGAATTATGTTATATCCAGGACAGAAAATGAGGCGGGAGATGAACTTGGAGAGAGAAAAATGTCCCTTTTTTCTTGAAGAACATCAGGGAGTTAAAAGAAGGGATTCCTGTTGGTCAGGCTAGGCTGATCACTTTTACATGGTGACTTGTCAGGGGCAAATCCAGGATGGTGATGTGGAGCCTAGGACTGTGGGTTTTAAGAGCAGATAAGAGTAGTTAAAAGCTTCTTTTCCTTTTTATTTTTGTTCTTTATAGGTTTTGTCACGTTTTAGATAGCACAGACCTGTTTCTTTTGTGTTATGGGGTATTATAGGAAATAATGACTGCTTCCCTCCATTAGTCGTAACTAAGGGGCATCAGAGGTGGTCATTGTTGGCTCTAAATCCCAATATGTGGCTGTATAAGGACCTTTGACAGCTTTGAAGGCAGTCCTATGCTATTAAGATGAGAAGACCAGCAGGGAGGGACTTGAGTTTATTTATTTTTTTTTTTCTAGAAGAAAAATGAGGCAGTTCCTAGGATGTTAATAGGAGTATCTTGGAAGCCAGTTTTTGAAGTCTATCCACGTCAATGTGGGCTTTGACAAAATAATTTGATATAAGACAGATACATAAATTCATTTTATAGATATGGGTTAGTGAGGTTCAAAAACAAAAACAAAAACAAAAATTAAAAAAACCCCACCGTTTTTAAGCAGAATCTATTTAATGACTTATAGATTGTCTTATGGAATTTTTTTTTATAATTTCACAACACCCACACTACGCTGCTGGCTGTTCCTTTAGCTTCTTTAGCACAGGAATGAGCTAGAATTCTTCTTTTGGTTTAGAATATATATTCATTTCTGTAAGAGCTGTTTCATGGAAACTCTTACACCATTTTCTCTCAGAAAGATGCATTTGGGAATCCTCATAAGACTTGGCAACAGCTCTTGGACTTGTAAACATGACACCCTACACAACTTTCAAGCTCACACACAAAATCTCTCTTGGGTAAGTACTAGGAATCATGGGCTGCCCAAAGGTAAATAAATAACACTAAAGAAAATTTTCATTTGAGAATAACATGCAGAAATTATTCGTAAACCATTTCAGTGCATAAAAATTATCAAAATAAATCCTTTAAAAGGTTTTTTTTTTTAATTTAAATTCAGACTCATATCTGAGCAATTATTTTAATTTGGCTAATTGTATTAAATGCATACAATGTTTCAGACATTCTATAAAATTATGTGCAAGGCTGTCATGTCCTGTTATTGTATAATTGTGCAAATGTAATAATTTTTTAAAGTTTAATTCTAGATATCACACATTAAATTAAGAGTAACAATTAGATTACTAAATATCACAATGATAGTAACATTAGTCAGATTTTGTTTCGTAAAAAAACACTTCAAAGAGCAGAGATAAAACCAATAATAATACATTTGTCCCTAATTCTGTGGTGTATCTGGGTGTTGTGTCCAGCCTGAACTCACTTGGCGGATCTTTGCAGTCAGTGGGTGTAATGGCTGAGAGAGCTGGAATGGCTGGATAGTTGGAATCTCTCTCCTTCTGTTCTCCCACCTTCAGAATTCTTACATGGACTCATTCACATGTAGGAGAATGGTTCTCAGCAGTAAGAGAGGGTGACCTTATGTACAAGCACTTTTAATTTGTTTTGTTTTATTGTCCAGGGAAAGTCATATGGCCAAGTAAGTATGGGAGAAGACTGAGCCAAATACGTACATACAGAAAAGAAAACTTTGGTTGCCAATTTGCATTCTTCCAGTAGACATATGTGACATGGGTGAGATTCTAATAAATAAATAGAAATACAGAAAAAAAATGACAAAATTTCTAATATAAACAAATTTTATAATAAACTTTTCTTCTAGCTCTGAGATATAATATTTTTCTCTTCATATTATTTATTTTCATATATACATTTAAGTTTTATTTTATGATATAATAGAATCTTTGGGTTTAATTTTGGCTGACATGTTCCTTAAGCACACCAAGGGAAAATTAACTTTTTAGTCAAATGCAAAAAAAGACTCATAATTAATATGCATATTTTTATTTTACTTGCCTTCTTATGAGTCCAAAAGTAATTAATATTGATATAAAATAATCCCAATTTATACATAAAGTTTAAATTTTATTTAAATAATTATTATTCTTGAACATACTGATATACCTCCCTTGGTTATCTATCCCTGAAGGCTAATTTAGAAGCCAAATAAATCTATAATTTCAGTTGGATATAGTCACTACCACTGAAAATTCCATTATTCTGGAGAGAATTCTATATTTATTTTCAGCTATAATTATGACTGCTGCTAAGCCTATTTGAGGAGACAGTGTTATGAAACAGATAAATATCATAAATGAGACAACTGCCAGAAAAAAAATTGAGGTAATAGAAAAAGAGAGAAAGTTGGGGGCATGTGGCCCATTTCCATTTCTAACCACCTACAAAGCCTGAAGGTACTGTTGCCAGACTATGAATAATAAATATCATGGTCTACTTGAAAAATAATGCCAAATGATATTGTGCCATAAGGGTTGATTGCTAGGAACCAATCAGAATCTTTTAAGTAATATGAGAAAATTTTGTGCTGAGTTGTTTTTCAAGTTGAGTTTAGTTGGGGCTTGAGAGCTGGCTTATGCAGTAAATATAAAATTCAATTTCAAAGCATTGAATTTCCTCAGGAAAATATTTAAGCAATGTATGAGGTATAATCCTGGCCAAAAGCCTGAAGTATTAAAATAAGATTAAATTGTTAGCTAAGTAATGTTAAATACATAACTTTGACTATAGTTTCCCTTGGGAAACTGCACATTTTATGATATTTAGTTTAAGAAAAATAAAGAATGTTTCTTTTCAAAAAAGATGTAACATAAATTTAATGAGCTCACTAGAAATTTCTTCTGGGACTTCTAATTAATACTGAGATTGTTTTTTCTCAGTTCCACATCATGTATTATGGAATTATAAAAATCTTAAGATTTACAAAACACTTTCCATGTAATTTTCACACAACAGTGTGATGTGCAGTAGTTGAGAAAATTAATTGTGGTTGAAAGAAGTTGAGTTAATTTCCAAGGTCATTCAGTAGACAATTGTAACTTAACAAGGGGTGGAATTCAGACTTTTGTATATTTTATAATATTGGCATTAAATTTTATGTAAGCTTGCACAGCAGAATTCTGAAAGATTTTCAAAATTCTTATTCATAAAAACAAATTCAATGATTGCCATGAAAGCATAACACTTTAAAAGGATTTAGATATTTGTTTTCTCCTTTTTAAAATTAAATGTTCTTTGTAAATATTCAATTCCAACATAAAGTGTGCAGAGATCTAAATTTTGATTTGTGGACTACTGAAATGATAACATTTTGTTATAATTCTGTTTTATAAAATACTTGGTCTATTTGAGGAAAAAGATACCAAATTGCCTTACTTTAACATTTATTTAGATGACTTTTTTGCATATTAGAAAACAGAAAAAGGTCTGAGTCACTGTAAGATTGGAGTTGAGTTTTCAATTCTCATTGTTTAAGTTAGTAACAATAAACATTTCCATGAGAATGTTTCATGAGTTACAATTGTAAAATTGAAATGATTAGTGCACATATCGGTAACTACACAAATTGGATCAAATTAAATATACTATATTGGAAACAGTAGGCTCTAAAAAGGTACTTTTTAAATGAATCAATGTAAGAAGACAAAATATTATAATAATGAAAAAAATGGAGTAAGTAAACCTAGAGTTTTTGTTAACTCTATTTCTATGTTTTAAAACTATTTCTTAACTATATAATAGATCTAAAAATGTGTGCCTCTTTACCAGGTTTGATTAGCTTTCCTACTATAGCTATTACAGTTTTACTAAGATTCTAGGGGCTAGGTTTCATTACTGCACAATTCAAAATTTATATTTTTGAATGTGTCTAAATGACCTGTAAAAATTTATGTATTCTAACATAATTACTATGGAGGAAATTGAGGAAAGTACTTACTTAATTGGAGAATGGTCTACCCTAAAATGAAATGACTTGGAACACATCCATTTTATTTTGAATTTTTCTCTTAATGATCTCCAAACAAGCGATAGCATGGAAAGTCTAACCAGATGATTTACAATTTCATTGTGATTTATTGACTTGTATAAGCACTTGAAGAATTTTTAAGTGCATTTTATATCCACTGCTTATTTTGACCTTGATAATGTGGATTGGGGGTCTATACGTGAAAGGAAAAGTTATGGAACTTTTTTGTGAAATTAAAAGGAAAAAATATATCTTTTTAGTATTAAAGGCTTTCCCTTAAAAATAGAAAAAAAAAGATGAGAAAAAGTTAGTAAATTCTCTCTATATAAATGTCATAAAGAATGTGAAGGGAAATACTGCAAACTAGGCCAACAAAAATGGGATCAATAAAGAATTATTATAAAAAATATATAAAGCTCTTGCACAAATTAGTAAGAAAAAGACTAATAGCTCAACATAATAATTCGTAATACACATAAATAGACATTTCAATGAATGGTTCATAATTTTATGACAGGATTTCAACTGCTTTTGTAATCAGGGAAATTCCAATTAAAACCACAATGAGATGCCATTTCACACCCACAGACAGGCAAACATTAACAAGTCCAAGAGCATGAAGTTTTGGCGAGGATGTAGAATAACGGGAACCCTTATAAAGCAGATAGGCTGTACATTAGTGCAAACAGTTTTGAAAGCATTTTTGGCATTGTATAATAAAGCTGAGAATGTGAGTGTGAATTCACATTTTCAGTCCTGGGAATATGTCCTTGAGAAATTTTGACCTATGTCTGCCAGGAGTCATGTACATAAATGCTAGATGCTCATAACAGAGGCATTATTTGTTTTAGCAGAACAAAGTGAGACAAATGAATGAACAAATTGTCAAACACTGGGACCATGATATGCTTTGAGAGGAAAATAAATTAATACAATGTGTTACATTCTTATAATGCAAAACTGTTCTAGAGTAAAAAATAAAAAAAAAAAGAAAAGAAAAAAATGAACTATAGTTACCAATAGCTTGTAACTAAATCTCATAAAAATGATGTTGGTTAACAAAAAGCAATTTGCAAGAGGAACAAAGAAATGCAATACAAATATTTTAGTTGTGTTTTCACTAGCTGGTTTAGGGGAGAAGCAGAGAGTAGAAGAGTAGGTAGTAAAATTAAGGGTGAACATAGAAGAACTGCAGTATTACTGCTCAAGTTTGATAACTTGGGCTTAGAGTCTATGTAATATTTTTAGTGACTTATATGTATAAATATGGAGATCTATTTATATTTTTAAAATGTAATAAACATTGAGAACTGCAAATAGATGCCCCAGTAATTTCTTGTCTTCCTCAATAGTTTATCTTGATCAATCAACACGTAAATACACTGTGGAGATCTCCTGCCATAAAAAAAAAAGAAAAAGAGATTCAGTTGTCAGAAATAATAGAAGAGAAAAAAATGTTTGATTTCTATTCCAGACCTTAAAAGTTCAGATTTAGCAAGGAAAACAGAAGCCATCCCATATATTCTGAGTCAGAAGAGATGTAATATAGGGATCTAGAGGTAATTCACAACTATTGGAAGACCTGGGGTGAGAAGGGGAGCTGACATCAAGGGTCTCTTGTATGTGCAGCTACCAAGTGGGTGATTCTTAAGAAAAAGCATTGGTAAACCTCAGAGTCAGACATAAAGTTTAGGTGGCTACACTGCCAGAGATTTTGTTCATTCTACACAATTCTTTAGTTTCCCACACGATTTCGATGCAGAGTGTCTAGAGATAAATCTTTGGAAAACTCTGTTGTAGATAATTATTCTTTTACTACCCTCTTGACCGTTTCAAAGATTTAATAAAACAATAATTACATGAATATGAATCCATTGCCTTCAGTAGTGGCAGTAATTGAAATAATTTCCTTGGAAACGAATGTCTTTGGTGTCGCTGACAAGCCCTCAGCCACAAAGGGCTGCCTTTATGTGAAGCCTTCCATTTGTTCCATCTTCTTGCTGTGGTTGAGAATCAAAGATGAGGCAGATTTGCTGTGGCTGCCCTGATTTTCACCAAGACTTCTCTTCACTAGACCATCCTAAGGCCTACATTCAATTCAGATTAGCTACTGGAATTTAAAAATTGTTCCAGAACATGTCATTATATAATTTAAGCTATTGAGAAATGTTTTCATTGAGATTTACCTCTGGAGCTTTGCTATTTATTATCATGAGGTAACTCCTATCAGCAACTATGGTTGGATCTCTTAATTTCAGGAAAAAAGAAGCTTGTTAACTAGAGATTTTGGATAAAACTTTATAGAAACCCGTAGTAACAGCACACTGACAAACGTGTCTGTGAATAAACAGAATACTCATGTTAAAAAGAAAGTGATTCTCAGACTAACAATTCTTTCCTAGATTAAAGAATGTCTATGAAGTTTTAGTCTGGCTACTCTTGTTCTTACTAACTAGATTTCACCAAACTAATTGATAAAATTAACTTATTCTATTTATTAAGATGTAAACTTTAAAGATTGCTCAGAGCAAAGAAGTAAAAAAAATTCAATAGAAAAGTGACATTTTTTTTTCTAAAATGATGAGCATACTTAAATTTTTCTAGCTTAAATTCTTATCAAAGGGTGAGGAGAGAAATATGAATATTTCACTAGATTTTTGCTAATCTGAATAATGTTTATAACTACTCGGAGGAACTCAGTGTTCAACTTATATTCCAAAATATTTTTTTTTATTATTTTATCCCTGTAAGAAGGGTCCTCTCATTACCACCATTTTACAAATGGTAATTAGCTGGCTTAAGGTCTCTTAGCTTTTAGGAAGAAAGGCTTAAATCGACCTATGTGCATTTGCCTCTAGACTCACAAGATTATCTGAGATGCCCCATGAGAGATGACTCCTCTGCTTTTGCCATCTTATTTGTCCATGCCTTATTCTGGGAAGCTATACTTTGGGGTACAATGTCCTGCCTATGAAAACATCTCAAATCAAGACAGTCTATGCTTAGAAATCAACTGTGGTACCCCTATATTCTAGCTACGTTAAAGCACAACTTTTTCCAGACTCAGACACTCCTGTTTTCTACTCTCTTGTGTAAACTCACGCCTACCTTTTAAAACATTTTGGCATTTTAAAAATGGAACCATGTATCTCATGATTCTTCACTTGGATGGAATTCTTTCCTGTGTTCCTTACCCTATTCTGCCCTCCATGATCCATGCCCCAACCTGTAAACTTTTACCCTGCTTTACCCTAACCCCCTTGGGCCCTCTAAACACCAATTCCAGCCCCCTACACCCCTCCCCTGAGCATTCCTTTGTTCATTTCTTGGCTGGTCCCCAGCCTGGCCTGACCTCCAAGGCTGAGAGTCTTGGCTAGGCTTCTTCAGTGGTTGTATTAAATCTGCTATTCATATTAAAATGATTCCCATTCTGAAAAATTTTATTTGTTATTTAAATGTTAAACACCTAATACATGAACATTGCTTTTTAGAATATTCTATTCTTTATGCTCTCCTCTAAAAAAGCAATGTAGCTAAATGATTAAATAGATAGGGGAAAAAACAAACAAATAAACTAGAATCAGATGGTCAAGGCAAAAACTCCTTCTAGCTGCACAATCTTGGGCAAGCATCTTTACCTCTCTGTGTAGCTCAGAGTCCTTCTCTGTAAAATAATAGGATAGGAATCATATCATCGTTGAGATGATTAAAAGAGGTTAAGATATGTAAAACATTTAGAATTTGTCTTGGCACAGGACAAAGGCTATATACTTTAATATTATTTGGAACACCAGAATGTTACAGTGAATTCAGCCCATATTTTATTTTCCTTTTACAATTGCAATGATTTCTTTTGCAAATTATATCAAATCGGGTTCTTCACAGCAATAACTAAATTTGGTTGTCCGTGGTGTACAAGTGTACATATAATATGTGATCTATGGAGACTTCACTAAAACTGCTTTAATATGATCAGTTTGGTTGATGAGAAAATAAATCTGCATGATTGCAACAAGCGAAATCTACATTTAAAACAAAACAAACAAACAAACTATACAAAACAAGCGAAAAGAATAGCACCTTGGCTTTGGCAGGAGTGAGAAAACAAGCTGCCTGAAATGAAGCTTCCATGATGAGAAAAGGCTAGGGTTAAGAGAGACTTGCATGATAATCATACTTTAATCTTTCTTCAGGGGAAGTGGCAAGTGAGGAGGTGAAATACACGATTGTGTGTAGTCCAGTAATAAGGCCTAATTTACGTTTTAGAAATATTTCCAGACAGCAATATGAGGATGGTCAGAAATCTTCTAATCAGGTGGAAGCCAATTTTTATAACTTACACTGGAAACAGTGATGGTCAGAAATAATGCATAAAAGGAACTGAGAGGAGCAATAATAAGGATGTGAAATCCTGTGAAGTAAGGTGGAGTGTGTAATAATATCTAATTTGTAGGATTATTGTGGAGATTGCATGTAAACAATAAGAATTGTGTTTGAAAATAGTAAGTATTTAGTAAGTGTTAGTTCTTGGTATTAAATGGATGTTTCTATAAATTAAGCCTATGTGTTTTAACAAATACAAGTTTCAAGTGTCTGTTTACTTTCTATTTATGACATTTTTTAAAATAGAAAAATTGAATGCTAAAATTTTATCAATAGAGTGACTGTTATAGAAATTCCTTCAACCTAGGGTGATTATGAGATTTTCATAATTAATGTTTTCCTGGATTTACATGTGCTGCAAGATTTGGGATTTAAAGCTAAATCCTTTTGTAAAGCGAATTAGGTAGGAATTTGGGGTTAATTCTAAACCTGGTAAATACACTTTTCAATCTCTATAAACCAAGATTTGCTCTGCCCTCTACTAAAAACTACATTTTTTTTTCCTGGAGGCTTTCAGTATATTACTTAATGTTAGACAACTATGGACTGAATGATCAGTGTACAAATAAAAGACACAAGAAAAGGTATTGGAATCAATGGCAGAGTGTAACATTTAGTAAATGTAACTAAATGCTTCTACTCATCCATAAACTGGCTCAAGTGATGCCATTATTAGTTTTCATGGGCTAAGAAGAAATTTGGGGGTATTTTTTGGAAAGATTTTAAGGGGATTCCCAGATCCCAGTGCATTTTGAGGAGACAGTAATTAAGAGATAGTCTGCCTGGAAGAATATCAAAGGAATTGAAGTTATGCAAAACTACATAGATAACATAATTCCTAAGGGATAAGTTTACAAATAAGAAACTAAAACAAAATTTGCCCATCTGGGAAAAATGCATACTGGAGAATCATGATTATTAGCTATTACATATATTATATATCAAGTGATTTTTATAGAAAGCTTTTCTCATGGATAAGACACTCCTTTAATAATGAGGATTTTTGTTCCATTATCGTTGAGTGCTAAATTTTAAATTTTGCTCCTTTCTATTGTCAAGGAAAGCAAGAATGTGGCCACAGGGCAGGACAATTGAGTTTGTTCATTCATTTAACAAATACCTACTGAACACCTGAAACACACCAGGTGCTCTCCTAAGCATTTATTTGCATACATTGAAATGATTAATTTTAACAGACGTATGGGGCTGACAAAAATAACATTAGTTATACTCTTTCATTGTAACCTACCCATTAAGTAATTTTGACCTAAACATGAATTATCAAACCACACTTTTAATTAAAAGTTGGGAGAGTTGATAAGCATATTGTAAATAAATTTATACTCTAAGAAGCGACTCTGACAAGGATTAAGATACTAATCTTCATTTTTTATTTACGTAAACTATCCAGACCAAAGGAGAGATCTTGAAGCGACAACAGTGACAATAAAGAGTACCTTAGGTATAATTGTTTATTCTCTAAATCAACTTGATTAAGGTATGAATAGCAAACAAGAAAATGCACTCATTTTATGTGTATAGATTGCTGATTTAAATACATCTGTGTTATCGCAAATCCAATGAGAAGTAGAATATTTCCATAACTTTCAATATGTTTACTTGGCCTCTTTTAAGTCGCTTCTCCCCTTCTTCCGCTCCAGGCAAACAATCTTCTCTCTGTCCATATAGATTATATTTGCCTTACTGAAAGAGGCAATTTTTTTTATTGCATATACATAATAGTTAACAAAAGGTAAGACACTAGGATATTGAAGTATATCATTTTTAAAGTATGATTAAGAATTCCAAATTTCTTACAAAATAGTTTTTATCATAACTGCAGCATTGACAAAGTGTGGTCAGTGATGTCCTTTAGATTAGATCTATTTGAAAGGCTCATGCTATGCCTTCTCTGATGTGTTTAGCTATGAATGATTAGCCACGCAAAATACATAAGTGGAAGACTCATACGCTATGAAAATGGGAGGACACCTAAGCCAATAGAATAAAAGTATAGACAAAGAAGCTAAAGTTAAGAGTTCCTAAAAACCTTATCTAAAGTCACCAAGACAGAAAAAAAAGTGAAAGATTGAGTTCATTAATAAAGTTCACAAAGTGCCAATTTTATTGCAGATAACAAATTAATGCTTGTTTAGTCAGCTCTAGGGCAGTGAATTTTACATATTTGTAATGCTATACTTTCTTAAATAATAATCCATCATTCCTAATTTCCCATTGTGTTGTAGCCATTTAAGAAAACGTGAAAAGTTCTAACTTGTTTAGCTGAAATAATCATAGCAATGCTTTCATTACTGTTTGCCCCTATACTGTTAGCAATTCACACACTCACAAATGACTCTAGCCAAGCTAGTGTTTATTGGTAGTTGTATTGCCATTATTATACTATAAATAGATTTTGGTTGAATTCAATAAACATTTGATAATAACACTAAGCCCAAGCTGCTTCGTGGAGGACTTAAAACTTTTATAAAGCATATCTACATACGTTGTCTCAAAATATTGTCTCTTTTTTCAAGAGATTGTATAAATAATTTTCTTGAGATAATAGAGGTTATAAGAGGTATAATGAGAGCTAGAACCTAATTCTTTTTACTTTTTGTCTAGGACTCGTTCAAGCTTACAGTAGAAGTTTTCATCACTATCAGCTATGGGTATCTTTGTCACCCCCAATTCTCCCTCCCTACTCATTAGCCATCCAGCTTTTCCTTCTCCCTACACATCTATGTGGTAACAAGTTGATCCTGTGTTATTGATAAATATTGTAAATATATTAGAATGAGAAATGTTCATGAGTGTCAATCTAAATTTCTATGCAAATATGCAATGTTTTTTTCCTTTCTGTAACAAGCCTTAGAGATTAAAATATAATAATTATTAACCAAATATGGCATTTATTTATATTTTTTAAAATTACTTGCATTGACATGATCCATGTTTGACTTTGGGAGTAGGAGAGGGTTGGACTAAGATCAAGGATAGATCAACTCTGTCTGGCTTCTCTGTCTGTACTTCTTCAGGAGTTAGAGGCTGGCCTCCACTCATATTTTCTTATGGTCTCTTGAGTACTAAACATATTTCATTTATTCAACAAGAGGAATTTCCCTCTAGCTCTGTCCAAAGAGTGTGTGAAACTTTCAACTTTCTGTTTGGCTCTGATATAACTCAACTCACTTGTATATGGTCTGAATATTTTTTAACATATTTTCATCTTTGCATTTGTTCTTTCTTTAAGAGACTAAGCACCATACAACAAATAAATTGGTGGTTTCTTCTTAAGGTAGACACATGCTTAACAGGCTTTCTTGAAAATATGTCACATGTTCCCTCAATGTTCACAATTTCAGAAGACATCCTTGCTATCATTGTGTCTCACCTCACAGATGACTTTTAATATGTTTTTTATCCCCATAATACATAAGTAAAATTTTTTCTTCACTATCTATATATTACTGTAGTTTTGTATATTCTTTTTCCTTCAAAATATATTCTTCAATATTAATTTTTTAAATATTTTTTACAGAAAACATTGCCTTTTAGTCCAGACTATTTCAAATTATTGTTTTCATGCAGTAAAATAATGGATATAACATGCATTAATTTTTTACTATTTCAATTACTGAATATGAATGATTTCTTCCAGTTATTTTTTTATTGTATTTTTTCAGATATATAAATCAATTGCCTGTAAAATGTTAGTAGATATTCACATATCAAAGAGTAAATTTTTCAATTTTATTTTAGTTTTTAAAAATTATACTGATTAGGACATCCAAGAAGATGTTAATTGATAGTAGGTGAAAACACATATGGTGTTGCCTTTAGCAGTTATGCTGTGCTACTAATATTCTATCTGTCAAGTAGGAAAATTTTCCTCTCCCTTTCTAGGTTCTTTCTGCTGGACTAATAATTAAATTGACATGAGACAAATTAATAAGACAAAATAACCCAATGTAATTACATATGTATATATGAGCATCCCATGTACATGAGAGTCAGAGACCTCACATACACGAGGTGTTCAGAGACAAAAAGTTAAAATGAGGTAAATAAGACATTCTGAGCTAAAGAATGAGGAAAGGGTCCTGAGGCTTCAGAGGGAAGGAGGGTAATTTTCAGTACTATGGGGAAAGCAGACATTCAACGATTAGGTGTTTGCCCTGCCATGTAGATAGACCATAAAAAGTTACTTCTAGTAATAATGCTTGTTATGAGCAAGGCTCCAATTATAATTCTTAAGAGAGACATAAAAGTGTCTCTTGAGTACCAAAGTGACACGTGATGCTAAGTGGCACACGTTGGGAAGAAGGACTGTTCTGAATCTCTTTATGCAATTAAAAACAAATTTCAAATGATCTATGTTTATATATGTATAATAATTATCACCAGATATAGATTTCCTCCCCCACCCCACCCACTGAAATGGCAATAGACAAACTATATGTTGATATAAAGTTTCTATGGGATTGAGGTGACCAAATGACTACATCAATCAATGAAGAATGTTGTCCTGTAAAGTGGCTCAGACAGCCAGCAGACTTTATGTTTCAAATAAGATGCACTTCATTAATTTTAGTGTTTAATTTTTTTTTGTTGTTTTTTTAAAAAAGAATTCTCTTGCTATTATCATTTATGTTGGATTTGTTTTTTAACCCATACATTTGCCTTTAATTATTTGGTAGCAGAATACCTCTTGAGGAAATCCAATCTACGTGCCTTTGGCAGGGCCTACTCTGCTTAGTCTCACTTCTCTTACAAAGTTATGTTCATGACTTAGGCCATGGAAGGATATGACGAGACCATGGTCATGATACATGTTAGATGTCTGAGAGGCAACAGAAGCAAGGTTAAATAGAGTTCTCTATTAATTTTACAAATACAGGAAAAAATGACTTTTTTTTTTACTGTGATGTTGAGCAATTATTCTTAACATTGGATCTAACATCTGACAACTTGCTTATAATGAAAGAAAACTTGAAGAAAAAGAGACAGTTTTCTCTTGAACACTTTGTAGCTTTAGTAAATAAAAGAAATGGTGGAAATAAGGCTAGAGCCCTTTTAACATTAGCTAAATGATTGGAAAGAAAAATAGCACACATATAATTACAACTTCTACTGTCTTACCTTCCAAGTTAATGGAAACAATTGACTGCCTCTCTTCTCCACCAAACGCAAACAAAATTATTTGTCTGTAGTGTATTAATCTAGTTGGAATAGATTTTTATTGTTTGCTATGAAAGAGGCCTGTCTGATATATTATTATTGTTACTGTATCATGATTATTGTGTTATTTTTTTGTTTTGGTCCAGTAAGAACAATGGGGAACTATTTGTTGCATAAGTCAGAGGTTGAAGAAGCACAGTAGTAAATCCTTGGAAAGTAGATGACATAAAGAATATGAGTAAAATTTAATGTGGTCATATAAATAAAATTTTAGTAGAAAATAATAAAGAACTAGCTTGACAAAATATCCTTTCTTATCTAGAATGGTTTTGCTTAACTTTCTTACATTCATTTTTTTGTTCAGATATGATTGTGTTATGATATACATGCTTATACTGACATTGAGTTGTCAATAACTTAACAGTTAACAAATTCACATTAGAATCCCATTCTCTCCAAATAGAATCTTTTTAATCTATTGTGAACTTTCCAGAATTCTGTGTAATTATATACTGCATACATGTTTGAAGTATTCTTTTGTGAGTAATATGCAGAAGCTGTAGCCCATGAACTTTAACATATTCCATAAGGTTGGACAGTAATGTGGTGGTTCATTTCCAGGTCACTCAACAGGTAAAACGCTATTTGTATGTACAGTTCTAAATAAACACAGAATATCTGTATATGTTTAAAAACATTATTCTAGAACATTATCAGCATGTCTAACATAAAAATCACTTATATATGAAACCAAGTCAAAAATTTATACTTCTTATTAAAGTATGTCAAAAGTTAAAATTCCTCAGTTAACAATAAATGTATGTCTACCTAAACACATTTTGGCACTGTTTTCTAAGGAGCACCTGAAATATTGCTTTACTTTACTTTGGCTTTAAAATACTAATATGTGGGATTTTATTATGCTGACCACTTACATTGACACACTGGTAGGTTTATCAAAATGCACTTCTCTATCTTTTCTGAAGTTATGATAGCAGCTAAATTATTTCACTAGTTTCATGACGACATTAAATACATCTATGAACACTCCCCAAGTTTGTTTTTAATTAAGATTCTTTAAGAATTAGGTAATTGAACATAAGCTCATAACATGGACATCTGCCAAAAATTAACAATAGTTATGCTAGTGAACTATGTTACCTAGTAACAAAAGCAATAATAGCATTTTTATAGCATTTTAATAATACATTCAAATTGTCCCAAAGTTCTCATAACTAAATACATGACAAAACTACTCACACATATTACATAAATACCCTGGTGAATATGTATTTTGTCCTCTGTCTCAATGTTATTTTTGTATATTATTTCAGTTTTTTACTTCATTCTGGAAATGGGTTCTGTGCCACAGTAGGCACCAAATAAAGAAATAGAAATAAATAAAATAGAATCAACCATTAATTTTAGAACTGAATAATAAAATTCTGTAATAAAAAGATTTTCATGAATGAACTTAATGGCTGAATAGACATAACAGAGGAAAGAGAAATGAACTTATTATCTAAATGAAAATTATCTAAGATAAAAAACAAAAAATGTTAAAAAAAATAAATGAACAGAGACATGGGAAGTTGTTTGATGATCTTAAATGATATAACACATTTGTACTTAGAATAGTAGAAGAGAGAGAATTGAGAAAGAAAAAGTTTTGAGAAATAATGTTTAATATTTCTTAAATTTGGTAAAAGATGTATACTTATAGGTTCAAGATGCTCTGAGGATATCAAGTAGAAAAAAGGAAAATAAGCTAAAAATAAAGTACATCTTAGTTAAATGGTTGAAAGCCAAAGATTTTGAAAGCAACTAGAGAAAATTAACAAATTTTATATATAAAGACAAAATTTCAATTAATAACTGCATTCTCATCATAATCTATGGAGACAAGAAAATACAGAAACCACATCTTTAACATGCTGAAAGAAAAACAGAACAACCAACTAACCCTGGCAACTTAGAACTCTATATCCATTAGAAACATTTTTTATTAATAAATGTAAAATATGAATATTTTCAGGTAAAAGAAAACCAGGGAAATTTATAATCAACAATGTGCCCTAAAATAAATGTTAAGGGAATGTTTTTAGGGTGAAAAAATAGTAGTAGAGTATGACTGTGTACTGAGAAAAGAAGGAACATTTGAAATGATAACTATGTCTGGGCAGATAAAAAATAATGTTTTTCATTTTGTCACTAAAATTTTTTTGATAAATATGTATAAGATTATCTGTAGGTTTATGTGTATATATATAATAAAACAATTGTATCATAAAGAAGAGGATGTTATAACATATTTGCAAGTTTTTGCTATTTTAGATAAAGTAGTACATTACTGAATAAACTTTGCAGAATTAAGGTTGTATATTGTAGTTCTGCTAATCACAAAAAGTAACAAAAATAGGAAAGTTTAAATGGAGTTCTAAAAAATATTCCAATAATAAAAAAAGATAGTAAAAAAAGTTCAGAGGAATAAAAACAAGAGAAAAGCAGAAAACATATAAAGTGTTAACTACAAAAACAACCATGTTAATACTTACACTACTTGTTAATAGATTGATTAAATGATCAAAGTAAAATTATAATTTCAGAAAGGATTAAAAAACAGAACAATATACTATCTATAAGGGACATGCTTTTGTTTTAAAGACAAATATACTTTAAAAGTAAATAAACAGAATATATGTATAAAATACAAGTTTAAAGATAAGAAGACTGGAATCGTTATATTAATTAAAATAAAAGATTTTAAGACAATATGTTCTACTGAAGACAAAAAAAATTATTGCTAATTAAAGATAAATTCACCAGGCAGATAGAACTATCATAAATGCTCAAGAACTCAATAACAGAACTTTCAAATGCGTTAGGAAAAACTGAGAGAACTAAATGGAGAAATAATTTCATAATCATACTTGGAAACATTAGTACCCCTCTCTCAACAACTGAGAGAGCAATTAGAAAAAACATCAAGTCATAAACATCTAAATGATATATCCATCATCATAAACTACTTTTTCTTAATTGATGTTTAGAGAACATTAAAGTTAATAATGACAATATATTCTCAAATTCAAATGGTAGATTTACCATGGGAGATATTCTGGGCTGTAAAACAATGCTCAGTAAATTTTAAAATATTAAATCATGCAGAGTATTTTACTGATATGAAAGAATATTTGATCATGATGAAATTAAATTTGAAATAAAAAAATACAACTAGGAAAACCCCAAATGTTTGATATTTAAATACGCAATCAATCTAAGGGTCAAAAAAGAAATCATTGGGAGAAATTTTTTAAATTGAATGTTAGTAGAAACATCATATATCAATGTTTTGGTGTACAGCTGAGAAAATGGTTAAAAAGATATTTAGAGTACTATAATTATTTTATACATATAATCTATGAAACAACAATGTTAAAAGACCAATAATTTAATCTCCATTAAAACTTCAACAAAAAAGAAAAGTTTAATCCAAAATAATTAGAAAGAACAATATAAAAATAAAGGGCATCAATAAAAAAAATAAACATATAATAAAAATACAATAAAAATGGATTATTTGAAAAAATTAATAATCCTTAGCAAGTCTGATAAAAAAAAAATCAGAGTAAAGAAACTCTGCCAATATCAGCCACGCAGGAAGAGGCATATATGTTTTTTAAAGAATTCTAAAAGAACATCATTGACAACTTTTTTAAATGTGGCAACTTAGATGAAATAAACAATTCATCCATAACCGTTGCTGCAAAAACCCGCTTCGCACAGGTGTGAACATTCCCTCAACTTGCTTTCTGGCCCCAAATTTTTGTGTGCTTTAGCTCCCACACTCCTGCAAACCAGAATGTGCAGATGTATTAACGCCCACAAAACAACTCTTCATCAGTGAGAGATGAAGAACAAAAGCCAATGGATACATTTTTTTGTTTCTATTCTTTTCAGGTGAAAAACGGCAAGAAGCATTCTACACAAATTCCCAGATACCTCAATGGGTTTCAATGGAATCAAGTCTGAATTACTCCCAGCTCGATAAGAAACTTATATTGGCTTTGCCTCATTTCCTGTCTTACTCTTCACAGTCCACCACTCTGGGTTCCTGCCATGACAAACACAAACTATCTATAAGCAAGTCTTAGAGTCAGGTTTCTAAGGAAAATATGACATCAGTAGGGCCAGAAAATTTGAGAAATATCTGGAAAATAGCAGCTGGAATTGAAAATGACAGAAAAAAAGAGCCAAAGAATTATTTTCTGATGATCTCCAAATGAGTAGCTTGCAACAAAAATATATCTTTTCCTCACTTTCCGTGTTCCTCACAGTTGTAGTGTAGCTCTGTTCCACATGATCTTCACTCAAATATTCAGTTGGATGGAGTATTCTCTACCTGGAACAATGACAGCTGTCACATAGAGATAAAAGAAGTATGTCATTTCTCACATTTTATTGTATAAAGCTTGCCACATGGCCATACTTGAGTTCAATTGCACGAAATATATAACTCTCCAGCAAGAATGGATTTCAAATACTTGCAAAAATTGCCTGTAATTAATTGGTAACCCCACATCAAATAATGCCAGAAAGTCACTAGTGTAAGTTGATCTGAAAATGTTAAAATGCCTTAATTGTACGGGATTTTGTGTTATACCTCCGACACTGATTTCAGCCAAGCTATTAAGGAATTATAGGTGTCATCATGTTGTTTGAAGACATGCCACTTCATGTCCCAACTTACTCCTCAAAGTAGTAACTGTGCAGATGTCAAACTGTTGCAGCTCCAAGCACCTAAACATAATCACCCACAGTATTCAATGAGCTGTTTCTTAATTCTGATAACTTTGTATATCTACTAAGAAAGTGAAAATTTATGCAAACAAATTCTATGGTTGTGAGTACCACAAGAGGATGTTGACTGAGGCAAGCACAGCATTGGATGGAAATGCATTTCTTCTTAATCATCTTGGTGGGCTGAAGACAACTTATGTGTATGGAAGATAGATTGAGGTAAATACTTGGAGCAGAGATTCAGAGCTACTTCTGAGCCAGAAAAAAGAGGATAATGCATGTCGCTGCAAACCATTTATTTGAGCACTGCAATTAATTACATTCCTCAGGGTAAGAGAAGTCAGCTTACTATTACAATGCCTGTTATATCACAGTATTTCAAACATCATTTTTGTGTAGTAAGTTTAAAATGCCCTGCAGACATTACATAGTTATCATAGTCCTCAGAAGGGTGGGATGGTCTGAATTTGTTAATAGCTACCATTGGACTTGCCTGTGCTGAACTATTCATTTAAGTTTAGATTGTTGAATCCCATTCTTTTGTTTCTAACCAAAGTCTGTTTTTCATCTGTATGTACAAGTTGGCCATCTGCTTTGGTGACAAAAAAGAGATGCCTCAGAAAAAGTTTTCAGTCCATGCTGCAGTGTTGAAAGTTTTATAAATCTATTTGGAGTCATATAAACATTACTTCTCTAATCTAGACCTGGCATCATGGATAATGGTTTGTTTGCTTATTTATGTGTTTATGTCTTTATTTATTTATTTTTATTTCCTACTTTCCTACACAAAAGAGTGAAGAGGTTTGAAATCATAATTTATTTTTCTCGATTGCAGTGCAGTTCTTCTTGTCATATTTTTCTAAGCTTTAGGCCTGATTGCTCTGAGTTTATGTGCCTGGCTAAAATATATATTTTATTTGAAGATGGAATTTCTAACTCCAACAACATAACTTACCTCTGCTAACATCAGTACAGAAGACTGTCAGCTACGTAGCTATGGTATGTTTATCTCATACATCTCCTTTCTCACTGCCTCATTTTTTACTTCTTTGAAAATAAGAGGTCTAGAAAAGTTTGCTTACAACTTGGGTGGAATTGGGAAGAATGCAACTTAGACCAGGCTCTTGCTAGTTTCTATTTCTACATTCTCCTAGAATTGGCAGGATGTAAATGAAAAATAAATTGTGGTGTTTTGGGATTTTTTGCAAGGCTAAGAGATAATGCTTTTGAAATAGTTACAGATGTTTCAATGTTCCTCTGAATGGATCTGAATTTAATAAGTTGAGAGTCTAAGTCTGGGCTCTGTGAGCACATCTGTCTGTCAATTTGTTTGTTCCAGTACTTTTGTTGGGTGCAAAATATGTTGTCCAAATTAATACACTATTTTAAGACATACTCAAAGTTTGACTTCTTAACTCCTTCAACCAATCAAACTTCCATGGAAAGAAATTGTCAATAAATCTTTCAAAGCTTAACTTTTAAAATATATTTTAGTAAAATAGATTTCAATAAAATTATAGAGCTAAATGTCATATGAGAAAAAAAGACAAATTAATTAAGTGACATTTATAAATTGATATTTACCTCTTGGTCATTTGAAAATAAGCACAACAACCGCTAACTGATATTTCTTTAAAAATGGCCTCTAACTCCAACCTTAGTAAGTAAATATAATAAGTAATTTCACTTAGAACACCCCCCTAATTTTTGGTTTCTCTATAAATATATATATATATATATATATAAATATATATATGTGAAATCTTCAGAAATCAATATGTGAAAAAATCAAATATGATAAAAGAGTAAGCTTTTAATATATCTATTTTTTTATCTTCTGAATGTCAAACATATTCATTCTGGATATGCTTCTAAGTAAACTTGCACTTTATTAACATAATTGGGTTAATTACAAAATACAGATTGGGTATTTAGAATGTTTAAAAAACATTAATAAAGGTAAGAATATTTGAGGTACAAAAGTTGATAATTGAATAAAGTCAAGTGATGTTCTTGGCTTTTGTATGGCTATTTAATTAGATACATTTAGGGTACAGCAGAATATATCAGTCTATAAAAATAACTTAGTTTAAGTAAAAAAATATCTCAATATGAAAAAGCTTAAGCAATAGGATAAAGACATTAATTGGTTCTCCACAAATAATAGTCTAGGGTTGGCTTAATCTATTGGCTCCAGCTCTCTTTCTTTGAATTTCTCTTGTTGCTGTTTTTTCTCATGTCATTAGTTCTCAGTCTCCATCATGCAATTGCAGTGTGCAGAAAAGAGAAATTATTCCCCAGTGGCTCTCCTGAAAGGGAGAAAAACACTAAAAAACCCCCCAAAAAACCTGTAATAACAACTATAACAAAACACATTCTACTCATATTGCCAATCCCATTTATTTCTCATACCTTTAACTGATAGGGTTATGTACATTCCTGCCTGAACTGACTCCTGTGACCAAGCTCACACCATGTGATGATTGGCTGCAGCCTGATTTCAATGAGAACCAATCACTGGCTGGAATTGTAGCATTATTTTAAGATAAATCAAACCATATATACAAAGCTGGCAGGTGCTAGCTTTTCCCCAAATACACGAAATGGTCAGAAGGCAAAATAACAGTTGATTTCTAATCTCTATCTAAAATGTCAAAATTTAATCTAGCTTACCCTTGTTATACATGCTTGTTTTTGTGAGTAGAATAGCTTGTTGATAAGTTTAGTAATTCTGTTCCTCTAATAAATGTGAATCTATTTTTTTTTCTAAGAAATATAGGGACCCCAAGAAAAGTGTGTATGCTCTGCTTACACAACTAAAATGCTAATCAACTTTAATTGCAACATCTTATTTATTTCTCACCTAATTTTATTTGAAGCAGGTACTGTTATTAGCCAAGACAGATACTAAACTTAGATGCACACAGATGTAAATATGGATATGGTATGACTATTTAGATTAAATTCTTTAATCCAACAATTTTCTTCCCAGAATAAGCTGAGTTGCAAAAGTTGTTTGTTCCCAATTTTTATACTTTTCTTGGTCTAGTAAACCTGTCTAGATTCCACTGACTTACTGCTCAAAGATAAATTGAGTTTTAAAGCTCTAAGATGTTTGACCTGAGTTTATTTGAACTCTCTGTCTTAACGGTCTGTGTACTGAATTTGGTTGATGTTGTGGCTGTGACTCACCAGGCCTTGCTCGTGGCCACAGCACTGTGGAAACTCCTGAGTCTACATCTTGTGATGTCCCCTATGCTGTTGACCAGGTTTCCTGTGATCTAGACAGCAGCCTGAGGAAAAAAAAATATTTGTTAATATCTATTTCTTGAACCATAGTATGTAAATACTGCTTGTTTGAATTTTGTTTAAGATTGTCTCTAAATTTTTTATTTCAATGTATTTGTATTCAAGTTATTTAATAAGTTACAACAGTGAATATTTGATGTGTGTTCATTGTCAAGTAAGGCATATTTTGGAAAGAATTTCTTTAAGTACATTACTTGTCACTTTATTTTCTTTATTTTTATATAGCAATCATTTTAGAGGTATAGTTATCACTCAGGTAATTTTGTATAAATCATCTACAATTTTCAGATATGGCCTCTTTTTACAAGATTGTAAAATCTGCTAATAGTCAATGTGTAGTATTTTTATTTGAAATATTGTATTATTTAATGAGATCTATCAATGTATCTATCATCTATCATCTGCCTGCCTATTATCTATCTATCTATCTATCTATCTATCTATCATCTATCTATCTATCTATCTATCATCTATCTATCTATCATCTATCTATCATCTATCTATCATTTATCTATCAATCATCATCTATCTATCTATCTATCTATCTATCTATCTATCTATCTGCCTATCATCTATCTTCTTTCTACTTACCTATTATCTATTTATAATCTATCATCTATCTTTACAAATTGTTGTAGTACAAGAAAACCAAAGATATGAAAACCAAATACTGTTTTAAAACAAACTGTCATGTTAGGGCTTTATTATTCACATTATAAAAGTTCATTTTAAGTTTTCTTAGTACTTTTAACAAATAATCCATTTATTATAATTTTACTTAAGCGATTATATTTTAGGAATTTCTTAGTTGGCTGAACAATAGTACATATGAAGATGCCATTAAAATGTCAGGGACTAAACAAAACTAATTAGTCTCTGTTTTCTGGGAGTATACGGTTTACACAGATAGACAGACCGATAGATAGATGATTGACTGATTTCACACAAGTAGGTATATTTATTTTTTAGATAGTTGGGTTTGTCCTGCTTACTGAGAGGTTATATAAAGATATAAAATGCCTTTTTTTGTAAAGAAATTAATATATTCTTAGTCATAACTACTCTGAATTAAGTTTCTTATTTCCCTGAAGTTGTGGAAGAAGGTAGTGGAAATTCCTGCAACACTAGCAGGGAATCTCCCTTCCATCTCCTTTTACCAAGGAAATACCAGAAAGAAACCTCTAATTAACTTTTAAGAGCACACTTTTTTCCAAAGAATTCCTGCTTGTTCCTTGGAGACTCTGTTATTAGAGTCAGCATGGGAATAGATGAAACAGTTTAGTGGAATAAATGTTCAACTAAGACAGTTATATTCAAGTCTCAGGGATGTTGCAAGCCCAGCACAGGAATAATATAAAATGTTGTAAATGGACCCGAGATGAAAGTTCTAGGATTGTCAAAGGGAGTTTTCTTATGTCATCATAGCTTTAACATTTAGAATAAAAATTTATTGAATTCCAGCCTGTAGATCAGCACAGAGACGGGATTGGTTTCATTCAAACACCTGCCCCCAAAGAATACAGTAGAGAACTCCCAAGGCTCCCATGAATGGAGTTATTTTTTCTCTTTATTTTATTTCCTCTACATTTTAAGTACTTATATAATTTAACTACAAAAAAAGATGTCACCTAATTTATATAATTACATGATTTCTATTTGTTAATATTTTTTGGAGCGAAGGAACAGTCAAACATATTTTTTTTAGAGTTGTAATATTTTGCCTTTGTGTTATCAGTTTCCAGATTAGAAGGTTTTCTGCCAAAGTATTTTTGTTGTGGTATATAAATTTCCATCTTCTCACTCTCCCATAATCACTGCTTGATATTACTTTTTATGCTGGGATGCTTTGTGATTGCTATAACATATAAGATCAGAAGAATTTACTCTCAATTTTAGGATGTGAAGTGCTTGAGATTAGTAGTTTCATTTTTTTCTCCCTGGTATTTCCTGTAAAGCAACCTGGCAGCTACAATTCCCTCTATCCAGTGGCAATTAGTCATTGCTATTTTAATTACTAAGATGGCAGAATTCAAGCTTCAGCAAGTTTTCATCTTCCCCACATCTACTGTAATACCGTTTATTCTATTGCCAAAGTTTCTAAATAGTTGATTATCTAACTTGTGTATTTCACTTTCTTGTTTCTGGGAAATTAAATCTGATTTTAGAATCTCTTCCTTCATTAATTTGAAATAAAATCTCACTGATAATAAGCTGATGCTGTGTAGCTATAACTATAGGTATAAAATATTTCAAAATACATTTTAACATTTGTCATATTAAAATGTAACAATTAGAATTTGCATACAATAGTAAAAGTAAATAACCTTACATTAAATACAATTATTCCAATAGGCTTTAGAATTCTGGTACAATAAAAATATTTCATTATCCTTAACTCCTCCACTGTTGTGTGCTGATTGTAATAGGTGAGTACATCTTGTCTCTGTTGTGCATCATATGCAATCATTTCTGGGAGGCCTCATCTACACTTGGACTTGATTTTGATTGAGATATTGGACCTTGCCTCAGCTGATGAAACTGTAAGAAAATGAAAACTTTTGTGGGGTCTTTTAAAATGATGAAGACAATTTGCATGAAGAAAAAATATAAAGTTTGTGAACAGAGGCCACAATTTGTGGTGTTTTTAAAACATGACCACAAATTCTCTGATACTCTTCCAACAAGAGGTGGGAAATACGCCCTCTTCCCTAGGATTTGGGCAGGATGATTTTTACAACCAATAAAATAAAGCAGATGATTATGTATGACTTCCTAGGCTATGTCACAAAATGGCATGCAACTCTTGCCTTATCCATTGAAATGTTCTATTTGGGAGACTTAAGCTTTTATGTATACCGATTGGCTCAAATAATGTGTCTATGCTGCAAGAAAGCCCAAGCCACCTGGAACTTGCGACAGCAGTCTCAATGTAGGAACTTCAGTTAACAGCCCCAGCTGAGCCTGGCCTTTGTGTTCTCCCAACTTAGTTTTGTCAGATATACATGCATATGAAAAAGCCTCCAGTCACTCAGTCATTTAAGTCTCCAGATACCATGCATCAAAGACAATAAGCAGTCTCTGCTTTCACTCCATCCAAATCTCTGACCTAAAAAATTCATTAATGCAATAAAATGTTCATTTTTTTACACCACAAAATTTGATTTGATTTGTCATGCAATAATAGCTGGTAACTGTAACACATATTTGGCATAAATCGACATAATTAAGATTAGTATTCATTTACCTGTTTCAGCTATTTCAGCTTTAATTTGACATTTCAGGTATCTCTCACTTGAAAAATTAAAAAAAAAAACTTTTTTCTCCCTACACTTACAATAACATATATTTCTAATTAAACAAAGACATGAAATTTTCACTTAATCATAAAAATATATAGTTGTGTATTTTGTTTTAATAATAAAATTTTATTATTAAAATATCTCAAAGATATTTTATATTTAATCATTTTATGATAGGGAGAGCTGAACCTGAACATTTCTCTTCTGTTTCTGTTTTTTTTTACCTGACTTTTGTTTTAACCTATATCTCTGACATAAATGATCATTATCTGGCATGCACACTGTTAAAAAATTTGAAGTATTAAGTCTTAGAATCTAAATAAAAATAAATGAGTAATTTTTATTGTAAAAAAATGACATCAAGGTCTTTATTATAATTCAAGCATATACTGGCTCTCCAAAAATTTTTATATAGTCACATAAACATATGAACATATACATTTGTTTTATCTCTTAAGAATTAAAGAATATCAATAAGGTTTTTCTAAATCATTAAAGACAATCCCAAATAAAATTAAATATTAATAAAATTTGAAAGCATTAACCAATTATATAATTGTAACTTTTTCTGAACATTTAAAGAAACAAAAAATTTAATTTACTAAACATAAAAAGTTTGCATTCTTGGTGACATTGATGTTTTCTTTGAGAAAATCTTCTCAAAGCCACATCACTCTGAAAGAACCTACACACCTCAAAGGAGAAAAAAAATATATATATCTTTATTTTGTCTTGGACAAACAAACAATTGAGGCATCTCTTTTTAAATGACCTTTAGATTTAATTTTTTGATTTGCTTGTCAACATTCATCTTCCAGTATAGGCACTACAATAATACTTATTAAAAAGAGAACTGTTTTCAGACAGCACAGTATGAGTATTCAAAGTCTGCATTTGACAATTATGCTCAGATGGAAGAAATATTATTTATGCAAAGCTGGAAAAAATAGAAATTACACAATATTGTTGAGTCTTTTTCAAAAATCTCATGTTGGCATAAATAAAAAGTCAAATTTTTTAGAATAATCAATTGTAATAATTCAATTGCAATTATTACAGATTGGTCTCACTTCACTAAAGCCAAAACCATTTTCATAAATAACTATTTCTAACTCACAATTAATAAAGCTCATTGTCTATATAAATTTCATATCAGTTTGTTGAAATATTGTGTTCTAAAAGCCGTATATTTTTATGATTTTCATACTGAGGACAGTACTACATTTATCACTGAAGAAAAAAATTCTGAATGATGTTTTAGTCGTGACATGTTGTATTATCCCAACTCTGCTCTCTAGTTGAATAAAAATCTACCTACCTACATATGTATGTACATGTATAAGCCATTTGTGACAACATGAATGGCTCTTGAGATTATCATGCTAAGCAAAATAAATCAGACAGAAAAAGTAGAGAACCATATGATTTCATTCATGTGGGATATAAAACTGAAAACAACAAATGAACAAGACAAACAGGGATTCATGGCCACAGACAACAGGTTAGTGGTTACCAGAGAGAAAGGGGGATGTTGAGGTAGACCAAGGTAAAGGACGTCAAATATGTGGAGATGAAAGGAAATTTAAATTTGATTAGTGAACACATAATGCAATCTACTATGACATATTATTGAATTGTACACTTGAAAACTATATAATTTTATTAACCAATACCACCCCAATAAATTTAACAAAAAATAAAATAAAACCATGTTCTTCTATCTGACTTAAAAAAAGAAAAAGCAACAAATAATGTGAGATACTCACAAGAAGAAGGAACAGCACCTAAAAAAATACACATAGTATTAGGTCATCATAAATATAAAGCAGCATCACATTTTTAAATGACAACTAATAATAGCATAAAAAAATAAAACACACAAATGAATAAATATATTTTTAAATACAAATTTCCAAAATGTTTATTTTTTTGTAACAAAAACAAAATATTATAGCAAAATAAATAGTGCAAAAAATTCCCACTTTTTAATCTTACTTTCCTCCTGGTTAAGTGAAGAACATTTGGAAAATCCTCCAATATTTTGAGTGTCCGTTTCTCTCCAAAATGGTCCTGTTGTCTCAGTGCTGATGTGAAGGTTTACGTAGAACACAGGTACAGAATAAGTATTAAATGAATGTCCTCTTTTTTCCTCTTTATTCCCTCTCTTGGAACAGGATCAAAATCTTAATCATCCTTATATAATCTAGTGTCTTGAAAACAGTAGACATGAAGCAAATAGTTGTAAATTATACTGACTTGGTATTCAACTTTTATAAAATTTTAGTTGGATATTTTAAGTAATTTCCACTTGTATTTTAAAACAGAAATAACTCATAACTTTATAATATAGAGAATATTTAAAATTTTAGTTTTAAAACAAATTTATTATAAAAACTAAACTACATTAATATAATTATAATTTGAAGTAGTAAAACCCGTAAAAAGGTAAATACATGTGAAAAAGTAATGTGTGTGAAAAAGAAAATAAAGTAGAAGCACTTAATTAAATTGTAAAACTTCCTTCCTTTAACCTTGAGTCATCCACATGTAAAATAGCCAACTATGCAGACTAGCAGACACAATTAATCAAATTCTACATTAGAAAGGAAAGCTATTAACATTTTCTGTATAAATTATTCTGCTGTTTACCATCATACCAATAATACAAGTATGATTCTTTTTTAAAAAATCTATTCAGTATTTTACTCAGGATTTATTTATGAAATCCTTATATTACATGAAAAATTTAGCATACTTATAATTCCATTTACTTTCCTTTAACTTCCAAAATTTGAGTAATTATACAATTCTTATCTTCAGTTTATTTATTCATTTATACATTTATTCAGTAGTATTTAGTGCACACTTACAATACACCAGGCACTAGTCCAGGTCTAGGACTGTAACAGCAGATGTGATGCCCATGTGAAGCTTGAATTTCAAGGGAAATGACAAATAATAAAAATAAATGAACTAATTATAAGGTAATATGACAGATGCACCTTGCCTTGCCTTTACAGAGAACATCGATGGTGCCATTTTGGTAGTTGAACAAAACCTCTCTTCAGAGGTAATATTTAAACTGATACCTAAAGGTTGAGAAAGAAGAAACCAGACAAAGACTAGGGTCTTAGAGCACTCCTGGTAAAGGGAGCTACAACTACATAGCAATATCCCAAAGGTAGAAAAAATGTGATGGTTTGAGAAAGGAAAAAGAAGTCTGAGGTTCAAATTATATGGTTAAAATGTTGTCTTTATCTCTCTGCTGTTAGCCCTATTTCTGTGTAGGTGCGTGTGTGTGTGTGCGTGTGTGTGTGTGTGTGTGTGTGTGTGTGTGTTTAACCAACTCTCTTTTCACGGTGACCTCCTGAAACTTCATACTTATATTCTTCACCTTATTAACCCTAGTAGAATAAGGTTTTCTTGTTTTTCCTATAACTTCAGTAAAAGCACTAGCTCATTTTTCATTGGTTAGAGTTGATTCTTGCAGTTGGCTAAACCTGGAATATAGGTTGATTCTTGGAGCAGATAAAAGAATAAACCCAACCTGAACCATGTGGGGTGAGTTGGAAAAAGTACTTTTTTAAATGATGGCTGAGGTGTTGTTACTACAAAAGGGGTGAACAAATATCAAAAAAGGAGCCATTACTATAGAAGTCTTGAAACATAAAAGTGAGCATGTCAGTTGGCAATTTGGAGCTCTAGTATCTAGGTGGAAGTCGGAGGATCAAATAAAGGTAGTTATCAACAGATAGATGATATTCAAGAAATTAAAAATGTTTAGTAGGAAAAAGTATAGAGCAGAGAAAATATCATATAACCTGGACCTATGGGACTTTAATTTAGAGGTTCAGTAGATGGTAAGAAACTGAAAAGGAGCAGCCTATTTTTCTGTACAGGTGGGTAATATGGAGAAGCACAGCAGGCTCAGAAATTCTGTAGACGGTTCTACATTTTCTTTCTGTTCTCTGTGCATATTCTATCAGACCTGACAGTTTTTCTAGGATACCATTGAGAAGGATGCCACTCTCTATGCAATTATTTCCTTTTGCTCTACTCAGTTGCTCCTCCAATCCAAACTCAGTACTACATTCCAGAAAATCTTCAAAGTTAGTGAAATGCATTAATAGCAAATTTTATTGCTTTGAGAACCATATTTTGGGTTTGCACATGTTAAAATAAATTTTCTTTATTTCTACAGGATATTGGGAGGGAAGGAAGTAAATTTCTTTCCTCCATCTGCCACCTTTGACTGGTAATCTAAATGTTATTTCTATAAAATAATTTCCGGAAAGTTCTATAAGTTAAAAAAAGAAATCCTGCTGTGTAAACTAAGTAATAATTTCCCCTAGAAACTGAGATCAAAAATAAATAATTGAGTAAAATTAACACTTAACTAATGTGTTTGCTTTCTAATTTATTTTAAAAATTTAAAGCTTTTGATGCAAAAATAGCTCATGTATAACTTTCCACATCTTTATAATAATCAACTTATTTAATGTAATAGTTTTACTCAGAAATAACATTTTTGCCTTTGTACCAAAATAGGAATAAATGAGCACTAGAAATTTTATCTCTAAAAAAAGAATGCAAGCATGCATCTATCCTCTTACTGAGTGAGTGGTTTGCATTTAAAATTCTGAATAGAATATATTTTCCTAAATCAGTGTCTTTTTTTTTAAAATTAGGAATAATCCTTAATGAAGCTATAGCAGAAGTCAGAATACTTACTTCAAATAATACTATTATTAATAATTATCTATAACTATGGGTAATCAACCCCTCTGTCAAAGGGAGCTCATGTATAAAATCTCTTCATAAGATTGTTGCTAGTCTCGGTATTATAAAAAAATGAAACATATTACTGCGGTTGACACATAATGGTTGCTTAGTTCACATTTGCTGAGTCTTCAACATCAAGCTCATTAACATTTCATGGATTTCTAGTTGAAATATTGTTTGTTATGTATTTTCACATTCACTTAAAAAATCATTTAAAAATCTGATATGAAACCAGTATATATGGTTCACATTCATTTTAAAAGCATTTATTCTGTTCATTTTTTTTTTCTTTTCTTTTCTGGCACTGCCTAAAACCAGATAATATTATAGTATGAAATATAAATTCATTACTGAGCTTTTCCAGCTCCAAAAAAAGGGAAATAAAATCCCAAACTTTTCAGACGCTATGTATAAGGAAAATATTTTTCATGGCAAATAAATATAATCCATGTCTCTAACAATCTCCAGGTGAGTGGTCTTATTTCAAATTGTTCTTAAAATGATTGTGGTCTATGGCCAAGCTGCCCTGAACAAGCCTGATCCCATCTTATCTCGGATGCTAAGCAGGGTCAGACCTGGTTAGTACTTGGATGGGAGACCATGTAAGAAGACCAGGTGTCATAGGCACAAAAAATAAAAAATAAGGAATTGTAAGCTGACGAGGTCCTTGCACTCTGCAAGGTCAACCAAGGGTTGCTTTACCAAATAAAATAAAAATAAAATAAAATAAAATAAAATAAATAAAATAAAATAAAATAAAATAATAAAATAAATAAATAAATAAAATAATAAAATAAAATAAAAAATAAATAAATAAAATGATTGTGATACTAAGGACAGTTCAGCTAGAAAAGTGGAATTATCTTTTGACTTCATGGTTGGTTCTATTTTAACCCTTATTTCTTTACATGAAACAGAAACATTTTCTCTATGATAAAAATTAATCGTATCCAGTATGAAGCTGGGATGTTAGCCTATAGTCTGAGTGGAAATAAGTCAATTCTCATTGAAACTATTTATTAAATACTGCTATAGCATTGGAGAGTTCCATCATTTCTCTAAACCACAGTTCCATTATCTCTAACTGTGAATAAATTACAAATCTGCCTTATTGTGTGTGTGTAAAGAAATTCAAGCTAATGAGCATCTGAGAGTAAGCTCATTGTATATGTTATAGCTGCTCTTGTTTCTATTTTTCTATAAGGAAGAACCATGACTGAAAGTCAAACTGTTTAACAAGTCATGAAATTTTTTTCTTGCTTTGAAATTTTTCAAAATTCTATATGCCATTTTTTAAATATTCTATTTGGTAGCTTATAGCTGTACATTTTTAGCGGACGAATAAATAGATTTGCGATAGCTGCTACATTCTTTTGTCTTGTAATAAGCCAAAGAAAATGGCAGCCCTCAAGATGGAAAAATTCCTGGGTTTTCTGTGTTGTAATTTGGTTTCTAGATTACTATGTTTTTCTCTTTTGGAGTTGATTCCTTCTGTTTTGAAGACATATCCCACCAAGATCCTTTGGGACAAGAGTACATAAAATGAATTTTTGCATCTATATATGTCTGAAATAGATTTTTGCTTTCATGCTATATGAATAGTTTAGTTGGCATTACTTCCTCATTGCTGTTATAACAAATTCTCACAAATTTAGTGACTTAAAACAATAAAATTTTAATTAGATTGATGGAGACTTTTGTTTTGGAAAACCCTCCTCTTTAAGTATTTTTCAGAAAGGTACCTACCTGTACCTAGACCTCTTACTGTGATTTCCAGCAAGACAAATACGCATGAGAGCTTTATTCAAGCTTAAGCTTGCATGGCTGTTACCTGTATTGCAGAATGGGATACTGAGCCTCAAAATGACATTCATCAATTTAATCTGCTGCCTGTGTGGTTCAGTACACACCCTGATTCTTTTTTCCCATGAAGGATGAAGGACTCTTCTGGGACATCAATCTACTGATTTCTCCCATACCTCTTTATTGAATTATTTGCTTAAAGTTTGCTATGATTTATTACATTGCTCTTTATGTTTTCTTCTCCCCGATTTCTTCATCCCATGGCAAATGAAAGGGTGAGGAAGAGAGAAGGTGGGTAGGAAGGTTAGGGAGATGATGCTACAAACTTAGTGGCTTCAAATAATACAAATTTATTCTCATACAGTTCTGAAGATCAGAAGTCAAAAATGGTCAGCAGAGAGCTGCATTTCTTCTAAAGGTTTTAGAGGAAAATGTGTTTTCTTGCTTTTTCTAGTTCCTAGAACTTTGTGCATTTTTTGGCTTCTGGCCCTGTCTTACATCTTCAAAGTCAGCAGCAAACATCTTTTCAATCTTTTCCTTTCTTAGTTTTTGTCACCAGATTGCTTTTTCTGACCTTCATTTTTTTCTCTTCCATCTATTAGGACTTTTGCGATTGTATCAGTCCTTCCCAGATAATCCAGAATATTTTCCCCAATCTAACATCTCAAAAATCCATTTTTCTACGTAAGGTAACATAGTCACAGGTTCCAAGAATTAAGATGTGGGCATCTTGGAGGGCCTTAGGTTGTCTACTGCAGACCCCAAATAGTCATGTCCACTTCACATGCCAAATATGTTAGTTCCATTTCAAGATCCTGCAGATTCTAAAGACGTTATAGCATCATCTCAAGTCCAAAATCTCATCTAAATCTACAAAAGGCGCAAATCTCATTAGAAAACATTTTATCTGGTCTCAAAATACAACGATGAGACAGGCATAGAAAAATAGCTACCAATGTATCAGTTCAAAAAGGAGATGGGGGAATGAAAAGGAAAAAGTCCCCTGCCGTAAGTAATTTCTGTTGGGAAATTGTATCCAACTGGGCAAGCAACATAAGATTCGAGGCCTGGGAACAAATCTCCATGGTTCTGGCTCTACCCTCTGGCTCAGGCCTTCGCACTGGGCTCATATTCCCTTTTTCATGAACAGTATTTTAAGTTGCAGCTGAGTAGTTTTTCCGGCTTGCTCCTTACCTGTAAAATTTCGGGAGTCCAACAGCCTTCCCTCATTTTGTTCTCTCTCTGTCTCTTTTAGTCTGGCAATGTGACTGTTGACATGACATTCTTGAAGACCCTGTACATTTCCCTTGTATTTCAGAGATTTACTCTATTCGGCAACAAGCTCAGCTGCAGCTCTTTCTTGGATAATCCCATCTCTGTTCCTAGCTTCTGTTTAGATGGCTTCGGGGATCTATGAGCCTCTTTTCTAATCTCTCAAAGAGCAACAGTGAAATTGAATACTCTGATCTTTTGATCCTTCTAAAGCTCTAGTTAAAGGTTGTTCAACCACACCCTTGGCTTTCTCTCCAGAGCAGGCTTTCCTGACAGTGAGCCTCCTAATTTTAGTGTCTTTGAATCTGGATAGCCTGAGAATTTTTCATGTCAAATTCTATTTTCTTTTACTTTAATAGTGTTTCCAATCTGGCTCTTTCCCTTCACTTTTTACCATAAGCAGTAGGAGGGAGCTAGGTTCTGCTTTCAACACATTGCTTAGAAATCTCACCTAGATATTTGAGTGCAGTGCTTACAAATTCTTCTTTCCATATAACTAACTATAGGATACAATTCCACTAAGCTTTCTGCCACTATGTAATAAAGATTCCTTTTTCTCTAGTTTTCAGTAACATTTTCTGCATTTCTTTTTGAGTTCTCACCAATGGTGGCTTTAATGCTCATAATTCTATCAACATTTTATTTATGATAATTTCGGTATTCTATCAGTGAGCACGGATTAGGTGAGATGTGTAATAAGTGATCTCTGAGAACTGCCTTTGTATTCTGATTCCCATTTTTAAAATATGAATTGTTCTCTATCTGGAAGCTGTTACCATATTTTTGTTTTGTTTTGTTTTAATATCATTGAGATGTTAGTTTCCTTTGAATTAGAAACCCATTATACTAAGTTATTAATTTGTTTCTGTTAACTTGCTTATATATATTTTTTCTTCTGAAACTTTAATTTTTAATTTTTAAATTTCAAAAGTTAAGCTTCCTGAATTAAACCTGTAATTTAAAAATTCTTTTCTCTTTATTTACATATTTTTTGCTCTATATTTCCTTCTGTAATTGTTTTTCAGATTTCAGAAACTTTTACATATTGTAATGCCCTGGTTTGGAACTCCACGAGCCAAGAAGGAGACTGACACCGATGTAAACACAAGAGGGAGTTTATTGACAAACTCGAGTTTGGACCCCACTCGTCCACTGAGAGGAGCCCCGACTGAGGGGTTGGGACTGAATTTAAAGGGTAAAACCGTGCACAAGAGGGTTGTGTGCACAGAGTGCCATGTGCAGCAGGGCAGTGTGCAAAAAAGGGCCAGGTGCAGAGAAGGCTGTGGGCAAAAGGGAAACAGGGTGTGGGTGCCTTAAGGGCTTACTGATTAATGGCTTTGGTCGGCTTGACCAAACGGCAGGGTGTTGTCCCTAATTGTTTTTCGGGGAATTTTTCTTCATTTAATCTGGAGTCTACATAGCAAAATGGAGTGACTCTAGTCCTTCAGTATCTTGTTTTTTTGAGTTAAAAATTAAACTCTGTTGTTTCTATTTTTTTCTTTATATGTTCTTTATATAGATTGTTAGAATTTTAATTTTTCCTACAATGTATGTTTTATATGATTTTTTTAACTACTTTTTAATTTGTTTTGATACTTTTCATTTAGAAGTTTTTCAAAAATATCTAGTGATCCTAAAGTGCATGTTTATAGTTTAAAATGTGGCACTAAAAATATTCTTTGCATCCACCGTGTGCTTGAGTGGAGATTAATGGTTAGTGATACTATAGTGATCAGGTAACATCCAGCCATTGCATCGTGGTACATACAAAACTTTATATCAGTTTCCTTCTGCTTTGAGGCCATTTATCATCTCTGAAAAAGAATACTATAATCTGCTGGTGGCAAGTAGCAGAGAGAATGGTAAAATTTTACTGTAATGCTTAATTTTTGCCATGCCATTGCAACTCCTAAATTACAACCTTCAACATGCTTCATGTTCCTGAGATGAGAGCTTCAATCCTGCAGACTCTCCAGAAAGTAAACTCCCTGTTTGTTTGTTTGTTTTTTCTGGAAGTGAAAGTAATTACTTGAATTCAGGAGGTTGAAAAGGCTTTGGGGACTGAGGTTCCTCATGTATATACTTTCAACTCTATACCTGATTTCAGTCCCATATCATCCCCTTATGTTCAGAGACATCTATATTTTTCAGTCAATTATAGTTGCCAGTAAATGTAATATGGTAGATTCTATGAGGTTTATCTTTCACTGAAGGAATTTCACTGAAATAGCATTGACTACTTTTGATTTGGATAATTGTGTTTTCCAATGCCATTAACTACATTTTAGGGGATGGCCTTATAGACACATTTTGAAAGATACTCACATACATACATATATGTGTTTAAAAAATAAAGAGCATGTTTTTATAATTAAACTCAATGTTTATTGAACCACTTTTTTTTTCTATAATCAGTTCTATGGAATTTATTTTGTTACTTTATATAATTAACGCCTCCATTTGTTACTCTGCACAATTTCTTAAAATAGGCTTTCATTGTAAAATCTGTTACTCAAAAACACTACATTTTGATTTATTTTCCACTTTTTAATATCATGACATTAGCATTTTTATACTTCTCTCCATATCTCCTTACACCCTTCTTTTTGAGGAACTTTGTCATTTGTTTTACTAGTTTTACATTGTCATGACTGATAAAATATTAATTTGCTCTATAGTTATAATTAAGTTTTCTGTGATTGGAACTCAGATTGCTTCTGAAAGTTAAAAGAATAGTAAATAGTATTCTTGGATCAGAAGACTCAATATAGTTAAAATAGTAATCCTCCTCAAATTAGTCTATAGATTCTACAATATCACAATCAAAATCCTAGAATTCTTCATTTTTATTGACAAGCTAGTTTCAAAATGTATGTGGAAAATAACTTAGAATAGCAGAAACAGTTTTGGATAAGGACAAAGTTGGAGGACCTTGTAGTAAATTGCAGCATCTCCCAGCATTTCCGAAGGATTTCTAATGAGTAAAACTGCACTCTCTCTGTAAGATTTGGCTCTCAGCTATGGGAAAAGTTTCTTTCTTAGATTTTTTTTTTTTTTAGAGTGTTGGCTACTTCCTATATCTGATGTTACTATATTCTTTAGAGTTTTATTTGTTTCTTATTAGTCAAATGCCCATTACTACAAATTTCACGTTAATAATTTTTATATTAAATTCTCCTTTTCAAATTACTGCGTAGGTTCTGTGTCCTAATTGAATCATGGATATATTGCCAAAATAAAATAAATAAAATAAAATAAAATAAAATAAAATAAAATAAATAAAATAAAATAAACCAGTGTACATCAAGTGATGAATACATAAATAAAATCTACAACCATACAATAAAGTATTTATCTGCAATAATATGCTTTTACATAAGCAATTATATTGTTAAATACCAAAACATTATTCTAAGAGAAAGAAATAAGAAAAGATTACCTACTGTACAATTTAATTTATATGACATCTGAAAAACAAAATAGGGCATAGATCAAATCATTGGTTGTGAGGGACAATTGTTACAAATCCACATGATGGTACATTTTCGAATGAGCAAGTATTCCTTGTTTTGTTTATGAAGCTCATAGAACTGGTTAGATAAATAATATTTATTATAGGAAGAGAGAATTTACTATAAATATATATTTTCTTTATGGTTCCAAACTTACAAGTATGGTTGTTCACTTACAGGAGAATATTCTTAACATATATTTTAATAAGTTCCCTAGTAATTCTTCAAAGTTGACTCATTTTAATTTACTTCATATTGGCCTCATGTCCTCCTACAGTTTATTTTCCTTAGAGTTAGTGATTACTTTTCTTTCACCTTAAATTTTCACATTTATCATATCTTCAATATTTTATGAGATTTTACATTTAACCTCTCATGAAATACACTTTTCTCAAAAGGTTTGCTTTTGCAGTCTTTGTCCTGATCAAATCTGGACTTACTCTTTGGGCATGTCTTTCCTGTTTAATTTCACTGGATTCATTTTCTTCTCCATTTTCTCTTCCTTTTTATTGTTTAAATTTTATTATAAACTCATCTCTGATTTCGTAAAAATGGGTATATGTAAGCTTAAATTCTGGAGACCTTAAAATATCTTTATTTTTTTTTTTTTTACTACATTTTGATCAACAGATGTGAAGTTATAGGCTGAAAGTAATTTCCCACAGATGAGATGACTAGTCCCAAATAAATTATCTTTCTTTTGTTGATAAAATATTTCATTTTTCATTAGAATTTTTAATTGATACTTCAAAGTGATGTGTTATATGTCAATCTGTGTATATATTTTTGTTAATTTTACTAGGGGATTGATTAAACCCTTTGAAAACTTTTGTTTTTTGCTCAGGAGAATCTCCTGTATTGAGTTATTTAATAATTTTTCTCTTCTATTACATGAAGCTCTTTGAAATCCCCTGGTTTTCTGAGAACATTGCTCCTTTCTAATAATTATTCTTTTCCCAACCACATTTTTCTGGATTTTGTTGAGAGTTACCGTATTATGATATGACTCAACATGCTCTGAGTTGGTTGGTCTGAGGGAAATAACTGAACCAAGAAAGGTCAATGAGTTTCTGAGATTTTTTTTTAAAGTGGCACTAGATAGAGGTCAAAAATGTTTTATTTCCAGGAGCTGAATTTTAGATTGTAAAACTCAGTGTTCACATTTATTGCTATGCAGAGAAAGTTCTGATGAGAAGTGGGTTATACCTATATGAATGCCTATATCTATATTTCCATCTATGTCTACATTCATTTGTATTTCTATCAAATCAATGCCTATATGAAATATAAATCTATGTCTATATCTATGGCAGTTGTTTTCGATTAGGTGAAATTTTTATTCCTAGGGAACATTTGGCTATCATGCTGAGGGAGGTACTACTGAAACTAGTACTTAGAAGCTAAAGATGCTGCTAAAGAGTCTATATACACACAACAGCCTCCCATCACAGAGAATTACCTAGCTCACAATGCTAATAGTACCAAGTTTGAGAAATCCTGATCTAGAAAGAGCTTTAGTAAAAACAAGATTCCTGATTATGTTTCCTTACCTAAGTATTACCTCCTCATTCTTATTTCCTCAAAATACCTCATTATCATGATAATGCATTCCTCTTTTATACTTAAATTAATTTAAATGATATTTTAGTTTATTTTAATGAATGATATCTAAACTAACAGTGACTTTTCCTATTCATTTTCGTGTGTATTAAATAGTGACAGACATCTTAATGTATTTGAATCATGCTGTTTCTTCCTTGGTTGCCTTATATCCTAACATTTTTATTCCTGATGCGCACATAGAGGTGAAAAGAATATTTAAAAAAAAAAAAAGAAATGAATAACATACAGATAGAAAAATATAGCTCAGTGTAAATTTTGTAAATGTATAGAACGCCTTTGCTTTCAGTACTCATGACCATCAATGACTATTGGACTGGAGGTATTGCTGCCTTTTAGCAGTCAAAATGTGTTCTGAATCAGAAAATAACATCTGATTTGAGGCCAAGATTTTCAACCAAAGAAAGCACTCTGAAATTTGGACTTTTCTAGTCAGTAACAAACTTTCCCTGAGGTTAGTGCATTAAAAATGCCCCGGCTGTCTGAATTGGGGGTGGCCACAAGTATGAAAAAATTTTATTATTAGAAATGGAAGAGAGTTCTATATTAACGAAAGCACAGAATATCATTCTGCTCATTATAAAAAAAAATACCCAAATGTTCTTGGGTAGATTACCAAATGCATTTGTGCATTTTAAAAAAAAAAATTCTATTAAAAATTTAGGCCTTAATATTTGTGAATTTTCTATTTTTGTGTGAATTACTTTTTTTTTAACTAAACACTTTAATGTCATTTTTATCAGCTAATGTTGTGCCTTTAATTGGAAGAAATGAAAATCAATTTTGCTTTAATAACTAGGAAATTTATTGGCTCACAGAGTCAAATGCCCAGAGGTGATTGCACCTTCTGGGCTGGTTGATTTGACTGTTTCTAACTTTCTTTTTTTTTTCTCTCTTTATTCTATATTTTAGTATAAGCTTTATCCTAAGGCAAGATTTCCAATGTGCTTCCAAGATGACTGCCAACAATCTTGTAGGATGTGATATATGCTATCTTGTGTAAGTACCATTGGGGGATGAGGAGAAGAAATCTAGTAGTTATTTCAAAGAACAAAAGATATTCTTTCTCATTAGCTCCCAGGAAAAACAATTTAGTTCATATGATTATGCACTGACTATCATAATGTTGCCTTCTCAAACTCTTACATAAACATGGAGATACACACAAATCACCTCTGGCCCCTGTAAAAACACAGATTCTTATTCTGTAGGATCAAAGTCAGATAACTTACTTTTTAAAAAAATTCCTGTGGAATATCTATATTGCTGGCCCTTGAGTCTTTCAAATGATAAGTACTCCTCATATTTTTTCACTGTCAGAAATAATAATTTTTGATCAACTATTTTAGAAAAAAATTGACCATTAATTGTTTTAAAAAGTCAGTATTCAGTTCTGCTATGGCTCTTAATGACTTTTTCTGCCTTTCCAGCCTGAGAAAGAATTTTACAAGTTAATTAAAACTATTAAATCAGAACATATTTTATGATAATTTTGAGAAGGCTTTTAAAAGACAATCTCTACATTATTTTTTGCTGTCATTTATTTGGGAATCATACTAGAGAAAAATAAATATACTGAGAAAATATTGTCTTAGATTTCAGAATACAGTGACAAAATGCTACAATAAAATTTAGTGTTTTGAATGAACCACTCCATTTTGGTATAAATCAGTAATGTTGACATTAGAAAACTATTTTAGGACCAAACAGAAACTATGTTTTTGCCTTTTTAGGAGTGTTTCTTCTCAGTTGTCAACCAAAGAAGGAATTGAGGACATTGTAACACGGGATTCTTTAAGTTCCTTTCCAAGAAAATGTTCATGGCTAACTCTATGACAAGTTTATCTCAAAAAAGTATAATGCTCATTAGAAAAGTCACAGAACATTTCATAATAAAACATGAGTATCTCTTTCACTCTAAGTTTTTAGTTAAAATTTACCACTCACAGTAGTCTTTCCTTTTTCAAAATGTTCCACTGCCTTTTGAAACCTTAAAACACACACGACTGGTTAAATTTTTTAGTTTACATTTAGTATTCTGACTTCTAATTTCACTGACCATTTCCTCCTTTCTCCACCCCTTAACAATCCTCTAAAGAAAAACCTAATTTTTTGACAACTGCCTTCTAATCCCCAGTAGCTCATTCATAGATGTCTTTTTCTTACTGCCTTTTCAAAGTTCCCGCTTTGTCCCTCCGTGAGTTTTCTTTTTTCTTGGAATATTATATTCATATTTCAAAACTTATTGGAATGTCTATTGCACTCAAGGACACAGTAATCTTTCCTTTATGTACATTTGTAATCCTACTTTCTAGAACATATGAATCTAGTGCATTACAATATTTGTTACTATTGTCTTATATTATTTAACTCATGCACTGTTCTTTATTATGTGTTATTTATGCCATATGTCTTTCCCTAGTATTTCACCTTATATATACAAGTATTTCAAATGATATTGAATTGGTTGATTACAATAAAAGTAAAAATAAACTCTTACATTTAAAGTTAACTACTAAATTTTGAAAAATGGCTGTGGCAAGCATTATCTACAGAATATTTTCCTTACTGCATTGTTGAATGCTTATCCTGGAATAAGAACTATAAATGATTTCCCATGTTAGGAGAAATAAACTCACATTTGAGCATGGAATGACCTATTGAAAACAATCACATGTTGATGGACTACTTTGTCGTTCTAGAAAATTTAGAATGAAAAAGTATTTATGTTTGTGTTCTCTATTTTACATTAGCCAAATTGCACTAAGATCGGTTTGGTTAAAAAGACAATGATTCGCAGGTATATTTCAAAATATTTTAACGAGCCTCTTGAAGTTTAAAAAATTATGTCCTTGAACACGTATTTAGTTTCTTTTATAACCTCCATAAATTTGCATTCTTCCTCTTACAAAATTTAAGCAGTGGCTAATGTACCCTCTGGCCAAGACAGAAGCACAAGAGGAGGTTCTTGGTAATAAAATATTCCGTAGTTTGCATTGAGATAGATTTCACCTCACCAATAGATCACAAGACAAAAGATTTTCTAATTATTTCCCAGAAGATTGTCACTCTGAGTGCACATTAACATTATCTGGGAAGCTTATAATAAAATACTAAAGCCTAGGAATTATTTTACAACAAATAAATCTAAATCACAGTGGGTAGAAGGGTTCAGACACGCATATTTTAAAACGGTCTCATGATGATTCAAGTGTCTAACCAGGATTGAGATAAATTGACTTATGGAATGATTAGTGAGTAAATACATCAAACATTTATACATGTGACATGTGGACAATCTTTTATACTCTTGTTCAGGCACCACAGATTTTTTGGAAAGTTTGCCTTTTTCTCCTTTGGATCTTTACTTCTGCTTTAGGCAAAGAGTTGGCTTAAATGCTTAGTTTTTGAGCAACTGTTTGAATTCCTAGGAACTTTCTTGTTAACAGAAAGGTAAGTTTGTTCTTTGCCAAAAGACTTTTTATTGCCTGCTAATAAAACTTTCCAACTTTTTCCACTTTAATCATTAGTCTTTTTATGGATTGAATTAAATTCTGTGTGCTTTCAATGATACACTCTAGTTACTTCAATTCACCTGGGTGAAGCTGTATTCTCAGCAGATTCTAGTTTCCTTTCCCTGGAGGTATCTTCATTTAGTCCTAGAAAATTAATGGAGAGAACAGTCAAAGAATTCAACAATGCTCCAACTAAAAATAGATGATTACACCAGGCAAGACTTTTGATAAGGATTTGGCTTCCTTTTTTGTTTTCTCACAAGCAGAGAATGTGCAGGCAATAAAAATAACAAAAATAAAAACTGCTCTTCTTCTGCTAGTAACTATCATTGTAAAATAATATATTTAATGTAGTTTATACACTTTTTTTCACATCATTTTACTTAAACCCTTGAGCTTGGATGAAGAGCTCCAAGAAAGTGACTTACTCTTTAATACTCAGGACTAAGAATTTCATAAAGAGTACCAATAAGAGTCCATTTGGTCAATTTCAACAAAACAAATATTTTTTGTCAACATTCATACCATTAAAATTGTAGACACTATCTTTCTTTTAGGAGTTTATTTAATAATGTATCTTCTAATAAATGTTCAAATGCTTCCTTATTATTATGCCTTCTACTTGTCATATATAGATTTCCTTCTAATATTAATGAGGAAAACAGCAATTTCTCATTTTGCCTCACATCTAGTCATCTCTCTGTTCTTCTTTTTTTTTCTTTTAACAGTCAAGAACACAAACCTACAATTTGTGATTCTGGTTTCTCCTTTCTTTCCATCAAATTCTCTGTGTGTTTGTAACTTGGCTTCCACTCCAATAATTCCTCCAAACCTGCCTTAATTGTCTCCCAAGACCCCATTTTTGCCAGTCCACATCCTCTAACTTGGTCTCCCAGGCAGTTAACAGGGCTGACTCTTCTGCAATCCCTTTCCTAGTTTCTTTGACTTTAATAAATTTATTTATATCTTGTATCTAATTATTTCTATTTATTCTCTCTTTTTTTTTAGGCACTGCTATCTCTACCTAAGGCTAGAATGTTATTTCATAGAATTTTGTTCATAGATTGCTTGTCTTTTCAATTTTCACATTTTTCTACATAATTTCTTAGTTGTTAGAGCTACTATCTACAACACCATGACTTCAACATTAAATTGATTATGAAAATTTTTATTTCACAGGACTCTCTAATCAAATTGTCCAAAAATAAATTTACCTCTCACTTCTCACCTCTCACTTCTCATATTGATTCAGTCATTAGAAGAATGGTATTCTTGAATAAGCAAGAGTGAATGGGCTATATGGTTATTCACAGGAATAAGAGAAACCATCAAAAATGCAGTGAGTTAGTAGATGTAATAGAGCAAGTTTGTAGAGTTTTTTTTTTTTTTTCTGAGTTTGCCTATTTCACCAAGAGACCAGATACATTGTCATCATGTGATTATGTTAGTGGGAAACGTAGAGAAGAGAAAGAAAACTGAAGATGTCGTTCAACAGTTATTTAGAAAAGTAAGGGATTCCTACCAAATGGAATAGGAGAATGTCTGGATTGCCCTGAAAAATTACTAAAGACACTCTTGAAAATAATGGTCAAGAATTAATGTGAGTTCAGTTGGCATTGTATTTTTCAGCAGTAGACATCTTCTGTAGACATGGGCACTGACTAGGCATTAATTTAGGTTTAACCAGGGTTTTGTTTGTTTGTTTCCAAAGAAAAGATAAGGCAAATAAGTTGAGGATGCATTTAAAAAAATGATTATAATGAAATTTGAGCTCAGTAAGAAGATAAAAGAGTGAGAAAAATATGCAGGGCTGGTAAAAGATTTGAAGACAATCACTAAAGAACATTGGAGATGAGATAACCTGTGGTAGAAACAAGAAATAGAGGAAATGGCAATTGGACTAGACTATTCAGTCTGAGTTTATGGTGCTGTTTCTGGTAGTGATGAGTTCCAGGCCTATAATAAGAGATAAGAGTTGGAATTAGATTGGAGGACAAAGTAATTACAGAAGAAGAAGTCAAAGAACTGAGAGGCTCAGAGACTAGAAGAATTTTCTAAGTGGATGTTGATAGTAATAATAATAATAATTATAATAATAATAATTTTAAAAAATTATAGAATCAACCATGTTGAAGAGCTTAAAAGTAAAGCAAGTGGAGAAAACTTTATGAAATGAAGAGGTAATATAACCCAAAATTTGTGGACAATTACAGCAAGTAGTTATAGTAGGTGATATAGAGAGGTTATATAGAGTGATATATAGTAATATAGAGTAGGTCATATAGAGTATAGGTGGTAAATGAATTTTAAAGGTGTCAATTTGAAAGAAGGGAGTGACAAGGAGGTGGAAGGTATTATCAAGAGCAAATAGTACACTTACCTAGCATTAATGTCCGGTCTTATAAAGACAGTAGGAGTAAAAAGAAGCTGTAAGAAAAACATTTCAGCAGGAAGGTGACATTTTTCTATTAAAGTAGGAAGGTGAAGAGGATATTTGATCAAAACTTGAGCAGGTAGAGGACTTTGATTAGTCTGGACATCAGAAGAGCCTAGCGGTTCAGAGTCAAAGAGATGTATCCATGTGTAAGAAACAAGAGTCCAGGTAATGAAAGATTTGGGTATCTCAAGTTTCTGGTGGCACTGATACAAATATAAAATCAGTACATGCTGGAATTAATCTTATATATTTTTAGAGCAATTGTGGTGTTAGTAATTTAAGGTATATACTTTTTATATTCCATCAGATGATGCCTTTGAGTTATTTTGTAAAATAGAGACACTCTACATAATTAGAATTTATAGTTAGGTTATGAAAGTCACTATCATTTAGAGCATTAGATACATTCTCGTTACTCTTTTAACATTCATAGCACTGTCTCTTGATAACACTTTTTAAATTTCGGTGTTCACACATTCTTCCCACAACATATTTTTTATGGTAGAGCATGAGGGACAGAACTGAGCTAACTGGAGCAATATCATTCAATAGGCATGGTACTTTATCAAAATTCAACAAATGAGGTCAAGACATTTCTAGGATAGCATGCTCTGTCTTTGTAATTTCTGAGGTGGTGCAAGGTATAAATATGAATCTTGCTGTGGTTATTGCGTCTCTCTGAAGGAAGCCACCTTCAGGATGAGTCTTATAAGGAAAGTTAGGGTAGACTAACTAAAAAATTCTGCTTTTGGATGAAGTAGCACAGCAAAAAAATAAAACAAAATACAAACCTTCATACTCTCCTGATAGATGACCCAGGAAATCCACTTTATTGTTTAAAAACAATTAAAGTTATATTTTCTATCCTAAGTATTATGTAAAGCATTCTTACAAATCACCACAGCAAAGTTGTTACTTTCTGTAGGCAATTGTTTTGATAATGTGTTTTCAGTGGCAATAAAGAACACTCTTTACCAAAAATAGCCTTTCCCTATTTATAATGAAAATACAGAAATTTCATGAAGACATCAAATATATCAATGGATCTTGCAGTGAACACAGAAAACCATGCTGAAAGAATGAAGACAAAGGACTAGAATGTTTTCTTTTTGGGTAGAATGTATAATATAAAAAAAATTGATTTCACCAAATTCTACACAAGTGTGAATGATGGGGAACTGGGCTGTGACTGGGGAAAGTTTTTACTGGGGCTTCTAAGGAGATTTAGATCAGAAGGATGTGTGGTTCACAACTCATAGAGATTGTGTTTACTTCAAAAAGTGGTCCATATGCCAATACAGTAGTCTTCCTTTACCAGCAGAGAATATGTACCCCAAATCCCTGTGGATGCACAAAATCACAGAGAAAACCAAACCCTATATATGCTACATATTTTTCCTATGCATATATATCTACCATAAACTTTAATTTATAAATTAGGTACAGTAAGAGATTAACAATAATAACTAATAATAAAATAGAACAATTATAACAGTATACTATATAATAGTAAATAAAATAAAATAAAACAATTATAACAGTATACCATAATAAAAGCTCCTGTGAAAGTGGTCTCTCAAAAAAGTCTTATTTTACTGTACTCAACTTTTTTCATTTAAAGAAGAAACTTTAAGGCTTCTCTTTGACATATCTGAATTGACAGCATCACCACTCATGGGTTTTGGGGCCATTGTTAAGGAAAATAAAGGTTACCTGCACACAAGCACTGTGATACTGGGACAGTCGATTTAATAACCCAGATGGCTACTACAGCATGGATACACTGGAAAAATAATGATTCATGCCTTATCAGGATAAAATGAGACTGTCATCATGCTACTCAGAATGACTCTGGAAATGTTTATTTCTAGTAACTTCCATTTAATATTTTCAAACTATGAATAACTACAGATGACTGAAACTTTGAAAAGTGGAACCAGAGATAAGGGGGAAATATATATGTTTATATCAATGCAGAGAGGTGAAGAATAAAAACAGAATATAATGAATAAAATTTTGCACTAGTTATTTTTTGTGTTCATACTCTTTTTGCTTATGAACTTTTGAATGTAAATTAGTATATTTGTGTTTAGTAAAACAGAACATATATTAGGTTTTAGTAATATTAAAAATAGGTTAAATCAAGTTATGGTTGAATAAATCCCCAAAATATACTCACCAAAATTATTAGACAGATCTCATTTTTAGGTACAATTATGAATTCCAATGGAGACTGAGTCAAGGGTAGAATTTTGCTGTTTTTTAAGTAAGTCCTGTGGGTTGTGTGAGTATAATTTAGAGTGAGGCTGGACTAGTGAACTTTTGTCTCCATAAAAGAGTGTTGTTTATGACTTGACCATGCCTTGCCTGTTAACTGCTTCCCTGTTTGAACCAATAAATTTTCACAGCATCCACCAAACTAAATGGAAGCTGAAACTTCACGACAAGTGCAGGTTGCTAATGTCACATGCAAACTTGTTACAAATCAGCATAAACACTAAATGACCCATGAACACAGGATTTGAGTCATACTTAATTTTTTAACTTTATGTGGAAAGCAGAATCCAAAAGTCCCCTTCAAATTTGTTGATTTATCAGGCCAGTGCTTAGAAAAATAATTAATAAAATTAACAAAAATATTTTTCCATTTATTAAATATTGTGAGGAAATATATACTAAATAAAACCAAAGTTCTTAAGTCCAACTCTCTGGCAGAACATAGAAATATATGTGTATATATATATATACGTACACACATTCTGTTTTATGCATGTTTAATGCCAAGGAAGGAACTCAAATGTTTTATGGATGTTTATTTAATATATCAGTTGTCTTTAAATAATTTACATTAATACTTTTTTATTTTTGTTCCATCTATTGTGATAATTATTTATGTGCAATAACAAAAAAAAATTGATAAAGCAGATCTAATGTGCCAGTATTTCCTAAAAAATGTACTTAAATAAAGACAAGTGTAACTATACATTCTTTGGCAAAATAATGTGTTCTTGGATATTTCAAATGTCTTTTAAATTAAATTTTGATTATTAGTTAAGCATAATATATGACATGCCAAATGTTGAATTCTGATATCATATAGTCTTATAAATTAGGATGAATCTTGAGTAGTGATAGGCAAACTTTTTCGGCAAAGAGAAAGACAATAAATATTCTAGTTTGTGATCCATAAAGTCTCTGTTGAAACTAAACTTTGTTATTTTAGACTTGAAAGCAGTCATAAACAATATGTAAATAAATGAGGTGGCTATGTTCCAATAAAGTTTTATCTACTAAAGCAGGTGATGGGCTCAATTTGGTCCACAGGCCATGGTTTTGCTGACCTCTAATCTAGATATATAAAATATTTTGTTTCTAATTAGACAAATGTATTCAGTTGTCTGGCTTCAGTACAACATAGTTATTACATATTCTAATAATCTACATCTGTAAATATAATTTTTCAGTATCTCAAAAAGAAAAGTAATATCAAAAGGTTAACCAAAATGATCTGATTATCATCAAGGTTAAGAGTATCACTTAAAAATAAATACATGAAAACAGTAAAGAAAAATTTTAGTGGATTCATGAAATTTGTATTTTTAATAATATCTCATATAGTGAAGAACCTATATTTGTAACAAATTTTATATGGCATTTCACTCAATATTTTGAATCTTTTCAGGATAGCACATATTGGCATAAGTTTTAATGCAACAAATGTGAATATTTTTGTTTTATTTTAAAAAGTCTGTTCCTACTTGATTATCATAAAGTTTTAACTTTTGCATTACAATTAATCAATTTATTATTAATGTCAACTTGCATAAAACTGCTCTAATAGAAATGCAGCAAATGATAGTATTTCATAAAATAAAATGTGAAGTTTTTTAATCAAAAAAATTTCTATCATGGAAATATCTTAAGGCATATAATACCTTGTTATTTTCTCTATCACATTTGCCATCACAATCAACAATCAATATGTTTTTAATCGTGTTCTCGTATTAGCTTCAACATGTAAAGAACTTGGAAGTCATCACTGTATTATTACAATTAAAAAAAAAGCTGCATAAACTGAAAATAAATAACTTTTTTTGAATTTATTAGAGAACTCATATTGCAGGGAACATTCTTTATAATATGAGCAGACAACAAATCTGAGATTCATACTCAAGGTGCCCTAATCTGGTATAGATGCTGTATAAATCGTAAACTGGTAGGAACACTTGAATGGAAATTTTGACAATTTGTGGGAGGCTGACAGTAAACTAGCATAGAAATGAGAAACTCTTGTGGGTCACAATCTTTAGAGTCTCCCATTTTCATAGGTTTTACTTCTAGAAATATCTTCAGGTTCTTATGGTGAAGAGTCAGGAAAGATTGCAAGTAACTCTCTCAGGGAGAAAAGATAGAAGCCATTAGAAATTCACCTATAACTTTCTTCATAACAAAGGCCTACTCTCCTCAGAAAATAATTTATCTGAGCTTTATCTGATCTATGTTAAGGGCACTTGCCTTATCCAGCCTCTTTTAGACTTCTTATTTCAATTAAGGTGAAAAAGGCTAAGACACTTGTGCAAGTCACAGTTCAAGGTTATGAATCAACTGAAATACTGAGATTTAAACGTAAGATTATAGAACAATTCCTCTTCTCCACATCCTACACTAACACCAATTGAGCACCAGGTTAATTACAGTGGATTACAGATGAAAGGACTGAGATACTTAGAGCAAATCTCAAAGACATCAGTGGAGATGCAATCTAAGATACTAGAGAAATTTGAAACTTCTGGCATTTACATTTATGGTAAACATTTAAAAAAAAAAAAAAGAAAGAAAAAGCAGAACTCCAAGCTGGATTAACATAAACCATTACACTAAAGACCTATTTACTCAATACACCATGTTGAGATTGCAGGGAGGAAAAGAATCATACTGAAAGGCAAAGAAAGCCATGAGCAGACAAGGCAAAAATCAGAAACACACAGATATAAAACAGCTTTTGATGTAATCAGACAGGGAATTTAAAATAACTATGATTAACATGCTATGAAGTCCAATGAAAAAAATTGACAACATGGAAGAATGATGGTTAATGGAAGCAAATAGCCAGAAACACAAGGAAAGAATTAAAAGAAAATGCTAGAAATTAAAAATGCAGCAACAGGTATGAAGAAAGTCTTTGATATGACATTAAACTTTTCAAAATAGAACGCAAAGAGAAAAGGAAATAAAAAAATAATTAAGAGCCATGGGACAATTTCAAAAGATGTAATGTATGTGTAATTAGAATACTGATAGAAAAAGAGATAAAATGGAATAGGGGAAATGTTTGAAATAAACATAGCTAACTACTTATAAAAATTAATGATAAACACTAAATAATAGATCCAAAATGCTCAGAGAATATTAAGCAGGCTAAATACTAAAAAATCTATACTACACATAATGTATTCAAATTGCAGAATGGATAAACAAAAGTAATGTCTTGAAAAAAGCCAGAGAAAACTAACACCTTACCTATACAGGAATGCAGATGAATTATATTGGACTTCTCAGTGCAGTGAAAATTTTAAGAAAAAAAGCTACCAACCTAGAATTCTTTATTCAGGAAAATCACACTTCTGAAGTACAGGAGAATCAAAGACTTTCTTAGAAAAACAAAAACAGGGAATTCAGAGTCAACCGACCTGTCCTAACAGAAATGTCAAAAGAAAATTCTCCAGGAAAAGTAAAAGTATATAGATCAGTTACTTGAACCTATTTAAAGAAAGAGAGAATGTCAGAAATTGAATAATTCAAAATAAAATATTATTTTTTAATATAAAACAGCTGTTTAAAATTATAATAGTAGCAATACATTTCACAATTATAGCATATGGCTAAGTTTAGAGATTTGAGAGACAGGAAAAAAGAGTGTTTAGTTCAAGTATAAGGGAATTTTTAGGTCAGTGTAGCTACTTTGTAAGATGCCAAATAGTGGATATACAATGCTGTGCATTTGTTAAGAGCCATAAAGCTTGCCAGAACAAAAGTAAACCTTAACGTTTAAAATTTTAATAACTTAATGAGATAATGAGATCCCAAAATGGAGTACAGACAGTGATAAAATAATTTAATTCTATTATAAATCTATAGAATAACCTTAATGAATGGGTGGTAGGGAAAGATGCTGACCTAAATAACTTTGGAAATGAGTGCAATCTATAAGGCTAAAGATAAAAGAAACTATATACATGTACTATAATTTGATTGATAAAGTAGTTTCCCAATGTGGTATGCATTATAAATTATAAAACCACTGCATATGTACACTAGAATTAAACAAGTAAAGGGGTGGGGATAATGGAATTTAGATTTGTCATTGCTGGAGTGGGAGATAACAGATAACCAAAGAGAAGAGGCTAGAATGATCCATTTAGTAATGGATTATATTTGAATATGTCAGTATAAACTCATATTTAGGTTAACATAGATATAGATGTTTACAAGTAGAAATATTTACAGATATGTGTACATATGCAGGATAATATATACACATATATTTCCCTGTTTTAGCTGAAGGGCCTAGCAACAAAGACACTCTAGAAGCAAATAACACACCTAGCTTTCAGATCTTCATTCTTAATATTATCTCCAATAAAATAAATCAAGTCTTCTTAGACAAATTGCTCTTTTTAAGACTTAAGCAGGAAGCTACAATACCAGTATTTTTTAGTTTCAGAAAGAAAATACTTATAGCACATATGTGCAAGCATGTGCATGCACACACACACATGCAAACATACACACACAGCCCTACAATGATGTGAGTATATTACAGAGACACAGGAATCAACTGATAGAACTTCCAATGGCCAGAGATAGAATGATTTGAAGAAAAAAATAAAGTAGTATTGTATTATAATTCAAAATGTAATAGCAATAGACATGAGTTCATTGATTTATAAATAAATTACTGGATAAATAAAGGGGAAAGAAGAGACAAATCTCTCCTGCTAAAGAATTTCAAATAATCTCTGTAGTTATACCACACTCATTGAAATACAGCATAATACCCCACTTCTTAAGTATGGGCTGTGCAGAATGACTTTTTTTTTTTTTGCAAAAAGTACAGTATGAAAAGGGAAAAGGGTGGTGAGAGGGATAACTTTACAATAGATACATCTGATAAGCACCACCTTAGCCAGAAAATCAAGGGTGATATCAAGACTGATAAGTTGATAAATTATGTACCCTTGACATAACAAAAATAATACTTTCTTCATTGATTGTCTTCTGAGAAACCCATAACTACAGTCTAATCATGAGAAAAATACAAAATTCCAACAGAAGCATCCTACAGCACATATGACCAGTACTCCTTAAAATTGTCAGGATCAAAAACAAAGGAAATCTGAGAATCTATCACAGCCAATAGGATCCTAATGAGACATGACAGCTAGATGCAAAGTGGTACTCTGAACAGGATGCTTGAACAGATAAAAGATATTGAGAAGAAGCTAAAAAATTCTGAATAATGTATAGATTTTAGTGCTTATGTGACAATATTGGTTCATTCATTTGAACAAACATGTCATAAAATAAGGTAGTAATCATAGGAGAATCTGGGTGAAGGGTTATAAAAACTCTCTATATTATCTTTTTAATTTTTCTGAAAATCTAAAACACATATAAAAATAAAATATATCATAAAAATAAAATTATTAAATTATGTTCATCCTTGAACTAAGATTTAAGACTTTGCTTGAAATTCAATGCAAATGGCATTCATAAATATCTTTTTCAGTGTAATTTTTTAACTGTTCAAACACTTGGTATTTTTGCTTATCATTGATACTCAGTTTAACATTTTCCTCTTCAATATTTCTTATATCCTAATTAAAATTAAAGGAATCTCAGAATTTAAAGCTGCCATCAAAATGTTAGTCAATGATATTGACACATGCTCTCAGGATGCTAGTAACTCTCTTCTATGCATACTGAGTTTCTCCAAACAAAACCCAAGGATATTTTATTATAAATGTAAATCACATTCTTATATTGCTGTCTAAACTGCGTAGATATGTGTAATGTTTATTTCTGTGCTTAAAAGTGAAGCTGAGTGCTGTTTTTGTGGGTGCCAGTTAAACCTACTAGTCTCACACAGAGTAAATGTTGTAGTCTTTCTATAAAAATTAGACCAGTAGTAGTGAAAAAGAGCTCTGTTTAATACAGCAGTAAATGTTTCTCAATGGCTCTCTTTGTGTCTTATAACATTACTTAAAATTTTAGTGGCCTAATGAAACAAAGGGTAAATTCCTCACTTTTGGAGATGGTAAGGCAGAAAGGAGGGAAGAATAGGAAAGTTGACATTCTCACCAAATACTGATTTTGGGCAAATATATCAAGTTATTTTCTTGTTGTTTGCGGTGGTGGTAAAAGTTGTGCTGTGTTGGTAGTGATGGTAGTAATGATGATGGTATTGATGCTGCTGCTATTTTTTGGGTGATGATGATGTTGTTTTGGTGGTGATGATGGTGATAGTGGAATTGGTGTAGTTGGTGATTGTATGGTGGTTACTGCTGAATATTGATAGTGTTGATGCCACATTGGTAGTGGTGATGCTATAATGATACATATACAACAAAACAAACAAAATTTCCACAAATTTTTATAGCATGTAGTCTAAAAATGACTAAGAGGTTAATCTTTTAAGGTAAGCTTGTTAATTGCTAACGTAGTCCTCAGGACATGGTTACTGAGTATGGCTCTGAAAATTTCTTCACACCCATGTATTGTTCTCAGTGGCCTTAACCAAAATATATATGGTCATAATGATTATAATACGAGGTTCACATGTTCACATTTTCCAGGAATCTCCCTCGTACCTTTCTAGTCTTTGGCTTACTACTCCAGTGCAAGATATTAGAAATAAAACATAAAGTATATTGCAATTTCCTTTAAATGCAGTTATAGTTACATTTTTAAGCTCAGCATGTGTATCTTGGAGGAGAGAAAGAGAACCAGGCCACTCAGATGGTTGTTGAAAATGAAATTCCTTTCAGTTTGAAGTATTTAGCCAGATGATCACTAACTGGCAGGTGTGCAGTACCACAAAATTCACAAACACTTGGTTAAACAAATATAGGGAAGACAGTTTGGCAATAGGAAAGCTTTCTTCATCTACTAGAGGGACTGTAAGAAAAGGTCGTCATAAGACATTAGGTTTAAATAATAAATACAATGATAAAAAAAGTATAAACAAAAAAGTGGAATAAAATATTAGAACCTAAACTTTTAAAATTAAGATATTATTTAAGCACATTAACACTGAGTCTTCCTTGTTCTAACAGTAAAATAATTCACTATCAAATATGGATGACCTTAGAAAACTTGTGAGAATTTTTTCTGCTTATTTAAAACATTTTATGATTTACAGTAAACTAGAAATGATAGCCAATTGATTGTAGCTGATCCTTTTGAGAATTTACCTTTCAAGAATTTATTTACAATCAAATAAAGTATATTTTGTATGTTACATTACATTTTAATTCATTTTTCCAATATTTAGGTAATACTAGCCACATGTAACTATGTTCTAAAAATGTACTGATGAGGGCTCTGATTTCCTATAATGTTGAATAAGTAAGTAGTGGTCAAGTTTTGGAGTCTGACACTTTTATATTCTGAATTGACCACTTATAAGCATATAGTTTTGGGCAGTTTGTTTATCCTTTCTGTGCCTCAATTTCCTAATCTGTGCAGTAAGCCAGTTACCACTTATCCTATTAACTTTTTGAGAATCAAATGATAGAGCTAAGGAAACTATTAAGATATGTTGAACATGATATGAACTTTAAAAATATCTATCCCTTCACTAAAAAAAAAAAAAAAAAACGGGAATTTTAAATTAAACTGCATTAAGTTGTATATAAATCACCTAAATGCTATGCTAACATTCAAGTCTGATAGTACTACTACCATAATAAATACCTTTGTGTGCTGTCTTCTTCATTTATTGGATATGGTTCAGATTCATCCAGCTTTACCTCCAGTGATTTGCTGGCACCCTTTAATCCAATTGCATTGATAAGCATTCAGGCTTCTATAAAGATGGCTTTCTTCCCTTGTCCTCTAAAATAATATTTACTCTTATCATCTTAGTTTGGCAAGTTCTCATTCTATAAGACTCAAGTCTTATGTGTTTCTTTATGAGAACATTACTTCCTTATTTGTTTGTTTGTTTGTTCGCTCTGTTTTCTGTGCACAAACATTTTCAGGCTTGCTACATTGAAATGTCACCATTTCCATATGCAAAATAAAGATAGTAACAATTTCTACTTTAATGAGTAGCTTTGAATTGGATAACACAATGTTTTTAAATGGTAAATATTCAATAAATTTAATTAGTAGTATCTATGTGTCTATTTCACACTCATGTTTTTATCTTTCATGCATAAAATATTTCATAATTTAATTTCTACAAATATTTTAATGAGTAAGATATAGCAAATATTTAATAAATAAAATTTAACATGAAAAACAGCACATTTTATAAATATTAGTCTTTAAATAAATTCCACAAATCTAAGACTTAATCTATAGATATCAATACTACATATTTAAAAAATGAGGTGGCTATTTTAAATATTTTCTATTAGTATTATTGTCCTCAAACATATTTTTGTAAATTTAGATGTAATCACTATAGATATTAAAATATGACTGTTTTGCTAAGAAGTTTACAGAATCTTCTCAAAATGGGCTTCAGGTTGGATTAGGATGGCAGACTGCACACATTCCTCTGGTTCAAAACCCTTAAATGCCAGAAAAAAATATTATATTCTGAATTATTCTGTAATGGTGGTGAAAAAACAAGAAACTGTGCCACTCACAAAGAAGAAATATTGAAAGCTACTGAAACATAGAAAGCAGATGGGAAAAGAACAAAGAAACTTAACTCTAAAAGAGTTCCAGGGTGGAGCTAGTGGGAAAGTAAGAACAGATGAAGAGAAACAGATTCTCAAAGATGTTAGTAGTTGAGAAGGTCTTTTCTCAGAGAAAGTAGTTAATTAAGGCAGAGCTTTTCTATTAATTCAATCTAGTGCCCTCCACTAACCTTGCATCTCTTCAATAGGATTTATTGATTGCTGTAAAGAAAAAGTATCCAGGTCTATTACTATCTTCTCTGAAAGTGTCCCAAACACTCATATAAATACACATGCATCTAATATGTAAAAAATATATTACAATGTTTCACCCAAGAAAAAAGATACATGCAATAGATTTCAAAATGTTGGGCAAATTATGTCAGACCCCCTTTGATATCACAGATTTATATTATTATACAAATCCAGCTATACTGACTAATCTATGGTTTATAAAATTATTTTTGAAGTAAGGATAGTCAAATTATGGTATTCCACTAAGCCTTTGTTTATTCATTTATTTTTAATAAATAAATATATAATGCTGTGGAAACACTTTTCTTAATGTTAAACTATAAATCAGTAAATGATAAAGTCAGAAGTTTTATTCCACTCTGAGAACTTTATTTTAATATTTATTTTGAAAATTATAATTTTGCATGAGCTGGACTATTAACAGACAGTTGAGGTACTTCCCTAAAATGCATTAACATTATAAATAAAGGCAAAATATTGTAAACAATCTTATCTAGCAGTAAAGAATTGATAAAACTAAATTGTAGTTCAATCTACAGTGAGATATTGTTCATTCAGGCTAAAATATTTTGTAATTTTATAGATTTTAACATTTTATAAAGTCTCTGGCAGAAGTGAAAGAAGAAAGGAGGCCCCAGATCCCAGAGTTCACTGTTGAAACAATGCATTTTGGGATTGGTGAAGTATGGCCTAAAATCTACTGTGACAAACAACTTGTCTTACCATTCTCATCTCCACCCACTGTTTACATTCATTGATGAGCATGGGAATGTTTTATAAGTGAACAAAAGAGAGATATATTGTTGTTATTCTTGTGTTTATGTGAGATAAGAAATAGGTTAGGAGAGCAGAAGAGATTATATAACATATTTTCCCCCTACCTAGTTTCTTAATTTGGAATTTAGCTCCTTGAAGATAGGAGTAAAACTCTCAGAAACTTTCAGGACGAGGACAATGATCAGAGCTAACAAAATTATTAAAGAGAGTTGCTATGAAACTGCAAAATGAGCAGAGTTCTTTGGCTGTTCAAGAGGCAGTGTTTGGAAGAAGGACATCTGTTTCTTTGTGTAGAATCTAGCAGCAATGTGGCAGATTGGATATTTGTGCTACATCTGTAGAATATAGGTTATCATGTAAAAGGTGGTGGTATCTGTGACAGTTTCATGTCCAAAAGGATATTGAGCTGCAGAGAAAGAGGAAAGAACAGGTGCATATTTGGTGATGGTAGGAGGCCAGATTACATTGAAATGAAAACATTGTCTAATATGAATAAGTAAACAAAACAAAGTGTATTTCTTGCAGATCTCAATCTCAACAGAAAAGCTCTCCTCCTCAGTTATTCGCGGCCCCAGGATGATAGAAACTTACTCTCGACAAGAGCTTCCAACGTCTCTGGAGCACTGGGAAGGGCAGAAGCTTGGTGAATAACACATGAGTTTGCAGCTACTTCCAAATTCAGTCACATATTGCTTCTCTTATTTCATTGATCAAATCAAGTCAAATGGTTGCAACCATCTTCTTTGGGGCAGAAAATTGCAATTCTTTCTTTTCCTGAAAGATAGAGGTATGACAGCTTTGACAAGTATAAATTGTTGCTGCAAATTTTTCCCAGTAGCTGAAAGTCAGAATTTTGGGCTCATGTCAGATTCCCATTTCGAATCTCTTTGATATCTCGTGTTTTTCTGTTCACAATAGTGGATTTCTTCTCAACATAATCTGGTAACACAAATAAGTGTATATTTGAAAGTTAGTAAGGCCTGGGACTTTATATTTCATTTGATTTTGAGATTTCATTTCAACAGAGTATTTAAAAAAAAGAAAACTAGTTTAATGTTTTTTAAAAAGATATTTACATTATTATTTAAATGAAAAGAATCGATGCAAATCATTGTGTGTAGCATAATTCTACTTTTGTCTCTACATTGTCTTAGTCAAGATCTCAGTAGAAGACAGATGATGTGCTTGTCTTGAATAAGAAAGAGGAGATAAAAGAGAAAAGGATTTCACTTGGCTTCAATTTAATAGGATCTTAAATCAGCTATTAATTTTATTCACATTAAATTAACAGAAGGCTTTACCAAATGCTGAAATCCAAAATATCAGGTGTGAAGTGATCAAAGGGAATATCATTTATGAAAAGTTTCTTTTAAAGTGATTATTGCCACTAACCATGTGAGAAGGGACTTATAATTTCATCTTACTATTGGGAGGTAGGAATACGACTACTGAAAAATACAAATCTGCCACAAAAATTAATATAACATATTCTAAGAGTATTCTGGAGGCAAGACATATATTATTTAACTTTAAAAGGTACTTATTTAAAGCCTCAAAGTTGCTCTAAAGAAGGAAGCCTGTGCAACAAATGAAAGTTTCTAAATTCTAAAATTTCCCATTTTCTATTCATCTCTATAGAACAGAGTTAGAAAAACGGTGTCTTGCCAAGGGGGTGTCCGTTTCCTGGATGCGACCTGTAGAAACCATAGATCAATTCTGGAAGCAACTGGATTCTTACATTGAAGGAATCTGGAAAACAGTCTCAATTTCCCCTATTATATCTTACCTCAGGCCAGAAATATATTAAATGTTGAACTATTTTAGTTATTCAACAATTTCTTGATGTAAATATAATATCATAATGTCTCTATATCACAATTACTGTGTACTGAATATATACATATATTGACTTTTTTGGCTTTTATTGTTCTCGTTCTGTGAATGTTGTTTCAGAATATATACTTCCTTTCTTGGTAAAAGGAAGAGAGTTTAGACTGGTTGGACTTATTAGCCTAACTATGACTTCTTGTCCTTGTAGCAGGAGATTTTTCTAATACATGATTATTGGGAAAAAATTTATAAAACTGTAAGACTTTCTGGGAACTAATTGGCTGTTGCCACAATTTCTATATTTTCATAACCAGTGTCTCAGTATTTTGATATTATTATTTGGTTGGAAAATGAAGCAAAAAATATTAAATATTTTTCTCTCTCTCTCTTTTTTATTTTTTTATTTTTTGCTTAAATATCTGCCAGATATTAAGCTATGGTTATAATGTATTTCCTTTGAGGGAAAAAAAATCACAGTGTTAAAGTAATCTTCACCACAGAAGGAAGAATATTAGTTCTATCACACCCTTAAACAAACACATATGAAGTTCAAATTTATTTTAGAAAAGAATTGCAATTTGGAGGCAATGCAGATCTTCCTTTTTTGTACTATTGAAATATGCAAAAGATATGCATGTCTAATGCTTTTCAATGCCACAAATTACCATTCAGTTATAAAGAAACACTTGTTAGAGAACTATTTAGAAAGATTTATTCTAAGAATATATTCTGAAAGTAAATTTCCATAATATAATTTCTAGACAGAGTCCAAAAAGTTGGAAATAAAATCCTTCAGTAGAGGCCATCAAAAGTTTATCCAAATGAAAAATTGTAGACTTGGCTAAAGCACTCCTTTACCTTCATGGATTAATCACTTAGGAAGAAAAACTCCCAGAAAACTTCAAAGGATTTTGAAAAGATGTTCTTTCCCAGAAAATTGTTTTAAATTCTGAAACAGAAAGTCAATCTCACCACACTCTCTCACACACCCTGGCAGGAACTAGATTGTAGCCAATGGTTACACCCTTTCCCTCTACTTTCTCATGCTTCAGAAAGGGATTCCAGGGCTTCAGATATATTGCATCTCTTTTTTAAAAACTCAAAAGCAGTTCCTAACAATATAGTAGGTATCTATTAAAAAAGGGGAGAACATGGTAGACACCTCCATTTCCTCAGTGGCAATCAAAAACATATGCAGAAGTCATAAAAACAACAGATGATGCCAGAAAGTTGATGCTCCAACAGTTGACCACAGAAAACTCATGCCTGTGACTTAGGGGGCAGCTGTCTGCTAGAGCTTCCGTGAGGCAATGAGCAATGGAAAAGTGCAGGCCTGTTTGTTCCTAGGGCTTTTGTAATTGTTTTCGGATTGGTGCTTGTGAAAAGTTAAAAAAAAAAATTAAAATTAAATGGACCTGCTTCTTGAAAATTGCTCTTACATCAACTTTGCCTTGAAATCCCCTCATTATAGAGTATTTCAAGAAAAAACATGGCAATCTATATAGAAGATAACTTCAATGAAAAACACATATCATGATATTTGAAACACCAGAGGAGACTTAATACTTTGTGCCAGGGACTCTGATAACACCCACATGAAGACTTTAGTTTCTTTCTAATGCAAGTTGTTCATGAGAGGGTAATGAGACGAAAATAAGCCTTAGGCAAAATGCATAACAGGAGAGAATGAACCTCTACAAAGATCTCACAGGGGAAATCAAAGAACTCATTGGGTAAAAAATAACAATGAGCTTTGGAAGGAACCAGAGATATTGCTATTTTAAGATATTGCTTATATGATATCTGTAAAAATTGAGCCAGAAATATTTAGGTCTAAGCTTTTGTTCTAATGGTTGATAAGTAGAAATATGAAATTATAAGTTAGTCATGCCATCTTACTTTGAAGAAAGTTCAGAAATTGAAAGCTGAGACTATATACTTCCACCTATTTATCGAACCATTTTTAATATTACCATAAGAGAACACTGAAAATAAATAAATAGAAAATAAAAAATTAATAAATGAAAAAGGTGTCAGAGAGTGACTAGTTCTATATAAAATAAATAAATAGCAGGAGTAAAAAGTGCCACTAAATAGATGAGTGTATACTTTATATTAGGTAAACAGAGTAGAACTAAGAGATGACAGCTAAACTGAATCTGAGTAACAATAAAGTTACGAGATAGTCATGGACCATATATTTCAGGAAGGAGAAAGCAAGGACTTACCATTGCAATGAGCTTGATTTATGTAGGTTGCAGCAAGGACAGTGTAGGAGGGAGGGAAATGATAAGGAGAAAAGTGAAATTATTCTTTTAAAATAGTCATGAAAAATTGTCAGACTTCTCTCCATGATGCAAAACATTAAGCAAACAACTACCACTACCACCATGAGAAACGAAATCAAAATATGTCCAAGGTTAAAAACAGTGATCTGGATTCAAAGCCATGAAGTAGGGAAGCTAAAGAATAAATAAATATTTAGTGAAGGAAGATTAGAATCCATACAACTAAGTTGTACTTATCATCTGATCTGGTCAGAATTTTGATTGAAGGACCATTCTACCTGTTCTAATCTTCAAGATTCTTATTCAGTTCGAAGATGATTAAAAAGAAAAGTCTAATTATATTAGGATGAGTTTATCTGACTATTTGTATTTTGGAAAACTGAACCAGAACAAACCTTGGGTTTGAATCTCTATATTACAGGGTAGATTGATGAAAATGTTCGATAGTTTATTTTAACTATGCTTATTAATCATTTTTGAGCACATAAGAATATCAAGTCCAATTGGGAAGCCAGAAAAGTATCGTGATGGTGTAGCAAGTTGAGAAGAATAACCATAAAGAAAAACATCTCTAAATGTGATGTATGTACATAAGTGCCTTCTTGACTGTCAACATGAGTTTCACCTAACAAGCTGTTCTACATAAGGAGATTATTCTGGACCATGCAGGTGGGTCCATTCTAATCACATGAGTCCTGAAAAGTAGAGAACTTTCTCTGGCTAAAGATAGAGAAAAAGAAGGCAAAGATATTTCTAGCATGAAAGAATTTCATATCTTCTTGTTGACTCTGAGATATAGAGCTCACATTTAAAGACTAAAGAAAGAGGCCTCTAGAAGTTAAAACAGACCCAAGCTGACAGCCAGCAATGGGACTGGGACCTCGATCCTATAGGCACAAGGAACTGTTTTCTGCCTAGAACCAAAATGACTTATAGATTCTCCATTAGAGCTTCTAATAAAAGCCCTGGCCTGCCAGCGCCTTGATCTCAGCCTTGTGAGATTCAGAGTAGGGGATCCAGTGGACTACCTCAACTTCTGGCCTACAGAACTATGAAATGATAGATATTGTTTCAAATGTAATTAAAAATGGGAAGAGTATCTAAATAGACTTTTTCCCAAAGAGATATACAGATGGGCGACAGGCCCATGAAATGATGTTCAACATCACTAATCATCAGAGAAATGCTAATTAAAACCACCATGAGCTAGGACTCACTTTATACCTGTGAGAATGGTTACTATCAAAAAGGCAAGAAAAAACAAGTGTTGAGAGTGTGGAGAAGGAGAATCTTTGTCCACTGTTGGAGGAAATGTAAATTGGTGCAGCCACTATGAAAAACAATGTAGAGGCTAATCAGGACACTAAAAATAGACTGACCATATGGTCAAGTATTGATCACTTTTGAATATTTGTCCAAAAAAAGTGAAAAGGCTAATTCAAAAAGTTACCTTCACTTCCATATTTATTGCAAGATTATTTACAATAGCCAACATATGGAAACACCCTATGTGTCCCTTATTGAATGAATGGATACATATATAGTAGATATGTTCACGTCAATGTGGAGTTTAAAAAATAAAACAAACAAAACAAGACTCATAGATGTACAGGACAGATGTTTGGAGGTAAGGAAAATGGGCGAAGGTGGCCAGTTGTATGGAGGGTAACTAAATTTACTGTGGTGATCACTTTGTACTGTATACAAATATTGAATTACTATGTTATACATCTGAAACTTATATATTATATAATGATTTAACCACAATTTAAAAAATACATAATAAATTAGTGTAGGTTTATTCTCTGTTTGTGGTAATTTGTTACAGCAGGAATAGAAAACTGACACAAAGATTGACTTTTGAAATAGACTTAAAGTTTAACTAGAGACAAGGTAGGTCAAAGCTGTTACCACTGTTTGAAACCTTTCTGCCAGTGAATTCAGAACAATGTTAAAGGACACAAATATTAAAAGAAGTTTAATAAGAACCTGAGTATTTTTTGGAAGTTATTTACATTCAAAGTACAATGTCAATAGCAATCTTTACTCCTAGAATATCTTTCAAACATACCTTTAAGAGGGTATTGATTTTGTTTTCATTGATAATAAGTATGGTAGGGTCACTAATCTAAACCCCCAATGCACCTTGATTCAATTATTTTCAATAAATGAGTCATTGACAGTAATAAATTCCAACAGAAAAAAAGTTGTAAGTACTCAATCGATAAGCATACCAATAAATAGATGATAGATATATCTCTATATATCTCTATATATGTCCAGCTATCTACATACATTATATACATATTTAATTATATCCATATCTGTATATGTATATAATTATTTTTAAGTAAAAAGATGACTAATTCTTTTGATTTTAATTTAAACTCTACTATTATGATGTGTTTTTACTTTTTCTTCTACTCTTATTCAAATATGATAAAGTAAAAGTTAAACATTTTGTATTTTTTGTACATTGCTAGACCTCTTCTTTCCAGCTTTCTTTTTCTCTTTAGTCAGTTTCTAACTCAAGACTCTATCCCACTTCTTAATCATTTTTTAAACAATTCTCTTTTACTACAAAGATTAATTAAAAATGAAAATTCCAGAAGTCAAGGTTAAAACAAAACTCAAAATAATAACAAAAAAATGATTTTCTCACCAAATACAATGATTTTAAGAAAGTGTTTTGGCATTTTGTCAATGCCTAATTTGACCACTTTCTCTTGTACAAAATTTTTCATCCTTTCACAGTTCAAAAATATCTATTTGAATTAAAGAATAGTTCTCCATTCATTTTTTGTCAAATAACTTTCTTTTCTTTTGTAATGTCTCAAATCTATACATATCATTAAAAAGGTATTGATAAATGTTTTATAATTTTTTTAGAATATGAAATTATGCAGAACAGAAATCTTGTAACTTAACTTTTGCAGACTCCTTAGATTATAAGATAACTTTTAATTGTATGTAGCAAAGAGTAAATAAAGAATTTCATACTATCATAAATTAATAACGGTAATGTCTATTTTCTGTTTTGTTTTTTTTGATATGGTTGTAATTCTTGCTTAATTAATAAAACTAACTCTTATATACAATAGAATCAAGAACTTTACAATTTTTTGAACCATTACTTAATTTTTCACTTATTCATTTATTTATCCAGCAAATATTTATTGCATATCTATATATGGTCATCACTGTCTAAATTGTGGGGATATAGTAAGAAGAAAAAAATGGCCAGAACAACCCTGTCCTCATTGGAGTCACATTATATTTGGCAGAGAAGCATCTGAGTGTTATAGGGTAGCTCAAAAATATATTATACATGTAAATTTCTATCTACCTAATTTAGTTCATTTCAAATAATTGCAATTTTTATATGCTAACCCTTAAAAAATTAAATTGAATTCCATTCAGCTTTTAAAGTTGTTATTAAAAAACAAAGCAAACAGACAAACCTACATGGGCCCTAACCCAGACTGTCGTAGAAACAACTTACAAGCTGCTTAACTTGAATGAGTAAATATTATTTTTCCCCCTTTATTACAGCTGGAAAATGCCAGAGACAAGCAAATGTTAAGTACCATGCCTGAGGTCACTCAGAGAGGCTCAGTTGAGTCTGAGCATGTAGCTCAGAAATTCCCGATTCCCTGCGGTTGGGACACAAGTTCATAGCCGCTGGCTCACAGTAGCTTCCGGAACAGAACAGTTTTCCTGTAAATCTTAGAGAGTGAGGCTGCCACATCAACACGAGTCCTCCAGAAACCAGGCTGCAAGGAAGGACAGCGACCACAAGTTCTTATTGCCTTAACCTTTCAACCCACATTGAGGAAATTCACAGCAAGGTGAGTCTTGCCAGAAGAAGACAAGCAAGAAAGATGACTGTGGAGGAAATGGTGTGTCTAATATCAAGGGAGGACAGTTCAGAGCTGGCAAAACCTGGGAAAATTAACTTTTTTTCTGTGGAAATCATAAAATTAAATTTAGCATTCTTAGTGGTTTTCTGACAAATATTTTTGCTTTTTCATTAATCCCAAATGAAAAAGTCTTAACTCCAAGTTAAAATCAGAGCCAGGCCATGAATGGCTGCGAATCTGCAGAGCTAAGTTTAGTGTGTTATAGACTTAAACAGTTAAGTTTGGGAGTTTGAAGAGAAACCAATTTGAATTTAGGTATAGTATAGCTAAATGAATTCCAAACCCTCTGGCACACGAAACACAGGATTTCCTGCCCTGATGGACTGCAGTGCACTTGGGTGGGCTCAGAAGCCGTGGGAGAAAAACAAAATTAAATTCAAATGGCCAGATTGCTAATATTCAACACATGAGAATCATGATACTGAAAAATTACATAGCAATAACAAAAATAAAAACAAAAACAAAAATAAAAACATCCTCAGAGGACTTCATCTGCAGGAACAGCAAGCTCACCAATGAGATCACTTGTCTGCTGCTACAGTGGCATTAAAGAAATAAAGCAAACTGTCTTTGCCAGTGAGAAATGGAGTTCTTTACTTTGTTCCCACTTCCTACCCCCATTCCTACTGTGCAATTAGTCATACAACGTATTAGACCCATTTAACATATATTTATTGGACATTTAAATGTTTCAATATTTAAATTTAATACGTATCTTCTGTTCCACATGCCAAACCACAATGCACAAGAGAGAAAGAAAACATCCTTTCCCTCATAGACCTTCAATATGAACTATACATAAAGGGATTAGATAAGATGATGCGTATATATATGTGTCTATACACACACACACACACACACACACACACACACACATGTCATCACATCTATAAAAAGAGTCAGATCAATCAGGTCTCTAGAATTCTGCATCAGGGACTCGGAGTCAGTGATTAAGTTCCAGGAAGGGTCGAGGAGGTTATCTTGAAGCTGTATGTGTATAATGACTTTACTGTTCTATGGGAATTGTAGGTTTAGTTTGGGTAGTCATGGGAGGAAGTTCCTAATGGAGATTATCAGAGTGAAAGCGGTTAAAATTCTGAAGGGTTTTCCTGACTTTATTACTGACTATACCTAGTCATTTCCTTGGTTGGGTATATTTAATATTTTAGACCTTAAATTCTTCTGCATCAATTAGATTGACAGAGGGAAAAAAAATCCTTTGGGCAATTGTGTCACTTGCTCCCTTTGCTTCCATAAAAACAGAAACCTTGTTTTTTAAGACAGTTAAAATGATATGACTAAAAATCCTGAAGTCGTCCCTTCCTTCCTCCCTCCTTCCCTCCCTCCCTCCCTCCTTTTCTTCCTTCCTTCCTTCCTTCCTTCCTTCCTTCCTTCCTTCCTTCCTTCCTTCCTTCCTTCCCTTCCCTTCCCTTCCCTTCCCTCCTTCCTTCCTTCCTTCCTTCCTTCCTTCCTTCCTTCCTTCCTTCTCTTCCTTTCTTCCTTTTTCCTTCCTTCTTTGTCATCCTCAAAGTCCACCTCAGGTGCCAAGGCTTTTTAAATAGACTTAACATTAACTATAATGATTAAAATATAAAAAAACTTAACACTATCAGTCTTTACCTTGTTTGCTTGGTAAAAATGAAAAATAAATGATAACATACTCAGTTGCTGAGACTATGGGAAGCAGGCACTTACATAACAGATTACAATAGTGCTATTTGGTACAACCCATGCAGAAGACAATAAGTAATGGTTACAAAAAGTGAAGATGTACATGGCCTGCGAAAAAGGCCATTTTTTAGAAAATTTATCTTATAAATATATACTCATACATGTGTGCAATGATGGATATAATGGTTATTCATGCTGAGGTTTTATTTTGTTTTCTTCTTTTTTTCATAGCAAAGATTTAGACAGAAGTACTTATAAAACTTAAAATTAATAAATTTTACATCTGGAGTATTATCTGAGTACATAAATGTGATATATTTATTTATATAAATAATTAAATATTATTATCATTTAAATAAGATTAAATACAATTCATTTATCAGTAAAAAAAGGAACAAAATATCTATATATTAAAGTGGATAGTTATACAAGATATATTAATTGAAGAATAAAGAAAGTATAGTGCCAAAAATTAGAAATATGCTGTAAGTTTTGTAAAAATTGAAGAAACTAAGAGTGCATACTTACTTGTATATTTACTTGTATGTTCAGATATATTCTGAAAGATTAAAAGAGAGATTGCAAACATTGAGGCAGGGTAGGAGGGGATGTTTTCACTAAATATCCTTTCAAATTTATGGAATTGGAAAATGTGTTTTGGAAAACCACAAGCTCTTACTAAACGTTGCAGCTAGACTGTTTCCTCCTTGTCACCATATGCTTCATTTACTTAAAATTAGTGTGATCTGTATCACTACGCACTAAGTATTGCTCTACTATGTTGGTGACCAAAGAGTAATCCAGAATTTCCCGGGACCTGGTTCAAATTTTAAGAATTCTGGTGTCTGGGAAGGTTTTCAAGCTCATTTCAATGACTTTCAACATGTTTCCAGTTCTGACAGGATGTGGCATGTAATGTGATGGCTGACTTTCCACATTTCGTGGACCATTGCAGATCCAGGAATCTACCATAGGTTGCTGAGTATTTCTTAATTTTAGCATCTTTATTTTTGAGAAATACCAAATACTGGAGACACATTAATAATCTGTAAATTCTAAAAACCCATAATGATTATGGTTTCCAAAAGGAAATAAAAGTAAACATGAAAAAAATACATAGTAACATAGCACTTCATCATAGAATGCATTATGATTTTGGTTGTAAAAAGGAACATATACAATTTATTAATTATAAATTTCATATATATTAAATGTTATTTCTTATATAACATTCTTATTTTTGAGGAAAAATTTATTTTTTAAAATATTTTTCTATTTATTTTTGTAGGTACTCATCAAACAAAAAGCTTCTATTGGATGAAAAGTTGACGGCTGATCTAATTATGTTTCATATTTTTCAAGAATACACTTTTATTTCAAGATAATTTTTTGTTTGTTTTAAATTTTCATTTGATTACTGGAAGATTATTGTGATCCTTTGGCAGTGCCCTGTTTCCTTGACTTTTTATGCTTTTTTGAGTTTTGCACTGTTTTTGCATTTGAGGTAGCAGTTGCCTGCTCTCATCTCTACTGCCTCTGTGAGAGAAATACCTTCTATCATTTCTGCTAGAGATTCTGGGGTTTTCAGATCTACTATGGATACACCAGTTGCATGCTTCTTGCTCCTTCTTGTGGCAGAATTCTTAAACTTTTGTTCTTTTTCTTGATCCTACAATATACTGGCCAAGTGCTGATAATCCCTCTTCTGTTTTCCCAAAGATGGTGCTACAGCTCAGCTTCTGGTCTCTTCTTGCCCACAGATTTTACTGATTTTTTTTGTAGGAGTGGGAGTCAGTGTGTAGTTAAGGCATGTGGAACATTGGGAGTGTCCATGGGCCAGTGGTGAGGATCCATCGGTGAGATTTTTCCATTAGTTGTTGGGTGGGCTTCTTGATGCGCTTCACAATGTGATTTGGATGCTCTTCCTTTAATGCATTCTGAGAGTCCTATCTGCTTTTCTCCCAGACTCTTTCTTCCTCCTACTTACAGAGCACCTGTTTAGTATTCTAGATGGAGTAAGGGAGAAATTATTCCTTTGTCAACATCTGGCACAACTGGGAAAGCAGGATACATACACGCACATTCTCTTTCCCCCACAAGAGTAATCCAGGATAAAGAATATTTTTCTTAGCCCTAAGTTGTGCCATTTGTGGGGTGGGTGATCAGGTAAAATCCAACCATTTCTCTTCCCCACCCCAATGTGACCAAAGTCACATTTTTTTTTTTTTTTTGCTCCAATAGGTTGCTGGAATTTCTCTTCTGTAAACCTGAGCTTCTAAAAAGGCTCTCTTGTCTGTGAGTGATAGTCTAAGTTAGCATTTCCAAGTGGCTCCTGGACCATGATCAAGGCCAATAGGAGCTGGAGGTAGCTCATGGGCCTCTGAGGAGTCCACAGCCAGGATCAAGGTCTGTCTGTGTATATTCCAGCTCACAGAAGGGCAGTACTCTTCCTGGGTCCCTTGGATGCTAGTTCCATAGCTCCCTCAAAGGCACTTTATCACTGGATGGATGGCAAATTCCTGTTGAGATGTAGACAAAAACAAGTTTTATGCTGAGATGATGCTGAACATAAAATTAATATTTAGACATGATTCTCCAAAATAATCTCATTGACTTGTAAACAGTTTGTGTAAAATATAAGTAACATCAGAAACAATGATAGTTACAGGGTTCATCACTTAGATTTGCTACATCCCTGAATAATTGGCTTTCAACAAAAGCCATGCATTTAGATGAAGACCTGGGGAAGTTCTTCTGTTTTCTGTTTTTTGGGGGCTGGGCATTTGCAATTGGCTCCAAGGTTAGTTATATCTCAGGTGTCTCACTATCCATTGAGCTAGGCCAGGCTTTCTTATGTGGTAATGAGTTTCTGAGCAACAAGAAGGCAAACACAATAGGCAAGCACATGTCAAGACTCCTTCCACTGCATTTGGCAAGCCATGTGGGCAATCCTGACTATAGGACTAGTAAAATAAACTCTACCTTTTGTTGAGATGACCTGCAATATCACGTTTGTAGGGAAAAGGATCCAAGAAAGAGAATAATTAACCAGTTTTATAACATACCAGAAGTTGATCTCTAGCCTTAAAAATTCACATACCAGTTCCATGACAAATATGCTCGTCTCCAACTCAAGACCTTCAAAAGTGTTATGCAGGTAAATCATTGGGCTCAAAGTCCAGGATCTCATAACCACTTCAGATCCAGATGTGGCCCTTAAATGTGACTATGACTAACCCCAAAACTTATGAACTAAAACAACAAATAATCTGTATACTCAACATCCAGTGGAGAGGCAGGGACAAGATAATCACAATAAGAACTCCATTTAAAAGAGGAAAGAATGGAATCACTGGCATTTGGAAATCTGGGTATGTGAATGCTGCCATACCAGACTCAACCTAGGAACAGAGAATGTTTCTTGGTTAAAGACTAGTTCTCTTCCCTGGGAATCACTCCCCATTCCATTATTATCTACTGCTTCTTGGATGTAGCTCCCTAGTTCATGGTATTCCACAGATCTGAGCTAAACACTCTGGGTTTGGGGCCTTGCCTAATGAGCAATCTTCCTTTTCCATAAAAAAACATTTTGTGTTCACAGCTAAACAGCTTTCTTATCCCATTTCCTTTTCAAGAAATGTGAGGGTCCTAAGACCTATTTGCAATTTAGCAATTCCAATCGCACTTAAGCCAAGCTGGTGGCCATTTTCTGGTGAATTTTCTTAAAGACTTTGTAGGATTCCCAAGTACTGGGTTATACTATATCTCATTAAAACAAAAATAAAACCATATCTACATTGCTTTAAAAAAAAAACTCACTCCATACTTCGGGCAGAGCTGGATTACTACAGGACAATGTTCTGAAAAGTATTGGAACTTCTTTCCAGTTGAGGTCTGCTACACCATAAATATTATGGAGGTATGTTTGAGTTCAGATTGCTATAAAAAAATACCACAGACTGGATAGCTCTTAAACAACAGAAATTTAATTCTCCCAGTTATGTGGCTGGGAAGTCTAAGATTAAGGTGCTGGCAGATTCACTGTTAAGAGCCTGCTATATAGTTCATAGATGGCTATCTTCTCACTATGTTCCCACATGGCTGACAGGGTGAGGTAGTTCTCCAGAAGTCGGGGGACTCTTTTGTAAGGACATTAATCCCATTCATGAGGGCTCCACCCTCATGGTCTAATCACCTCTCAAAAGTCCCACCCCCTAGTACTATCATATTGAGGATTAGTTTTCAAAATATGAATTTTTGACAAGGACACACACATCTAGACTATGGAAAACCTTAGAAAGAGTCTCAGAGCCATATTTGAATGATCTTTGGCCTCAAGCCTCATTTTATATTGAGAATCTTTTATTCACTTTGAGACTAGAGATAAGAAGAAATGTTGTGTTCAGTCTAATTTGTCTTATTCTCTGTGTATTTCCTCTAAATTCTGATCAAAAACTAAATATTTCTTTTAGCTCGTTTTTCTTTCTCTCTTTACATCTTACTAAAAGAAGCAAAAGAAGCCTAATGATAGTTTTAACATTTTACCTGAAAACTGTTTTGGCAGAGTTCACAAGATAATTTTGCTAGTTGTTTTAGTATCATATTCTCCAATAGTAGGTTTTTTTTCCCTCTGTTTTACCAGCCACCACTAATAATGTTTTTCTGCCATTTTCCAAACCTCAGCCAATAGCTAGACAATCACCAGAAGCAAAGCAACTAAGCTAATGTTAGCTACCTGCAGACATGTGAGTGAGCCCAGCCAGAAACAGCAGAGGAACTACATAGCTGAACTCAGCCCAAACTGTAGATACACACACTTGTGTGTTAATAAGTAGTAGCTTTAGGTGTTAAGTTTTGGGTGGCTTATTGTGCACCAATAGATACCCGATGAAAGTATTCTTCTGAATAAACTATTCTCATTGCTCCCCTACCCACCTTTTTAGCTTGAATACAACTTTTATTAATTTTACTTATACTTTATGTTCTGTCATATGACACTCTCTCTTAAATTACATAGGGTCAAGTTTTTGAGTTCTATCACTTATTGGCCCTGTTGATTTCCAGCATCCCTAACTATAAAATAAGGATAATACATGTCCCCAAAGAATCTCTAATAAATAAAGATATGTAAATACTTGAAATAATGATAGACACTGAATCAATATTAGTCTCATCTACCTTTACAGTCTTAAACTAATATTTAATGATAGATTAAAAAAAAGTGAATATAAAATTTTTCACCTTTATATGCATACCCCATTATAATATGACTTTTCTGCTCCTCTCATTAAAAGGCAGGATCTGTTTCTTCACTCTCTTGAATTTGGTCAGACATTTGACTAATAGTATGTGGCAGAAGTAATGTTGCAGGATTTTAATGACAAGCTCAAGAAACCTTGCAATTCACATTCTCACACTCTTGAAAACCAGTCTCCAGGCCAAGGGAGCCTTGGAAGAGAACTAGAGTATCCTGTTGACAGCTTAAGGCAAATTTCACACAGGGAAGTGAAGTCATTCTGGACCAACCATCCCCCAACCATTCTGCCCCCAAACCACAAATGCAGGAATGATCCCAGGTAACTCCCGTGAAGCGGAGATGAGACATCCTAGCTGAAGCCTTCTCTAATTGTCAACCTATAGAATCATCAGACACGTGTTTATTTTTTAAAACACTTAGTATTTTTCTATGCACCAAAAACTAACTAAAATATTTATTAAAATACTTGGCATTTTACATTTCAAAACTAGACAGTATGAAATCTTTATGTGTAAAAAGAGATGTCACACAATTTTTTCTTCGAACAGAGCTACTATAAAAATGGAAAATAATAATATATGCTAAAGTACCTGTAGATAATGGGTATATTCAACCATCTATTTATCAACTTATTATTTTATCCTTTGTTCAGTGTATTTCTCACACAAGTGTTTTATGTCTACTGATATAATTTATTGTTGGTATTCCAATGACCAATAAGAAAAGTTAGTACCAAAAAAGTTTCATAGCTAGTATTACATACAGCCAAATAGTCAATAAAAACACTATTAGACAAATTCTCAAATATATTATTATTTCTGAAAGCACGAGAGGTATCTAACCCAGTATTAGAAGGATAACAGAAAAATATCTCAAAGTGATAACAATAAAAAACTTATAATGTAGACAGCTTCTTATTTTGAGAGAAAAAGTCACACAGTAAGGAAAGGTATATTATATGTAACACTGTAATGAAACAGATTTAATTCATAGCTGGGGTAGTCATAATTGTGCGAAACTCAATGTGAGTAAATTAATACTCTCTTTCTTTTTCCAGATCAGGCCTCATGAAATGACATGTCAGATGATGTAGTTCTAAATAGAAGTTTTTTATTCGTAGAAACTATCTGAAGGAAGAATAGATGGTGTGTGGTCCAAAAAGCACCTGTCTACTATACCATTCTTTATATAAGAAATCAATTAAAAACAAACATACTTAAAATTAAACTGCAAATATATTTAATATGGGAAAGGTAATTATTCTTTATAGATGCATATGAAAAAAAAGTTGCTAAAGTCTTTAATTTATATTTATCCAGCACAACTATAGATGTTATTTATTTTTAATATTTTTAATCATAAAACAATAAAATTATGTTTCATTAAAATTCATGTTTCTAGAACTTTTTTAAGGAACAAATAAAATAGTATATATATATATATGTCTTTATACGTACAGACAGGCATATTTAATGAGATTATATTTTAAAATACTTTTATGTTAAAGTTTTAAGGATCTCAAAACTAATGCATTTATATAGTTTAAACATGCTTAATTATATATATGCATATATGTGTGTTTATATAACATCTAAGCTGTGTTTTAAAAGATAGACTTACTATCAAAGCCAAGTATTAGGGTAAAAAAGAATTCCATAGAATTGACTTCATTAAAAAAGTTACTTTCCCAAAACTTCCATGCTGCCCTGCTCTGAAAATGCATCATTAAAGATGTGTCACAGACTTAGAGTTTCACTGATGAATGACTCACAATTATATACTTAAAACAGGAGAAGCATACTCATTGAAGGCATTCTAACCCCACCTCTACTTTTTATATGAAATAGGAATGCATGAAACACCTTATAACTAATAGTTCTTTGATATAGATGACTCATAACCAACACTGCTATGTAAAATACCATTTACAAGTCAAGCAGTGTGAATCAGGAGGTGAAACTTTCATATATGAAATTTCCTCTATAAACTAAGAATAGCATATTCTGGCAGAGAACAAGTCATATTTCCCTAATAAATGTTGTAAACTTTTAATATCAGGTAAATACTGTGTGGCTCATATCAGAAATATTTAGTTTCACTTCATCAAAATATTTGTATAGGACCTTAAGGTGTTTCTAGAAATTTATGCACATTTTCACCAAAGTAGAAGCAATTTATCAAGTGGATTTATTGTCTTCTCGATAATTTAAATGTCCCAATAGGTCGTTTTGATGAAGTAATTAAAGATCCAAATTAAACCTGCAGAAAAACAAAATATGTGAAATATATAAAAACAGAACTTTATGAGGAATAACAAATGGTTTACTTAGATTAATTATAGTCAATTAACCAATAGTTGCATCTGTATATATTTCTTTAAGAAAATATAGCTACTCAAAGGAAATAAATATTTGCTTTACAAGTAGTGACAGCAATAGAGAAATCCACTGTTCTAAGACATCACATTTTGCCACCACGTCAAATTTTTACTATATAATATAGACTTCAGCTCCATTTTTTTGCAACTTTCGTGTTCTAGGAAGTAGCTTTGCTTTATATTCTAAGGTGAAAACAGATGTCATAAACTATAATTTTCCTCCACTTTTGTTTCTTTTATTTTTACAGTTACCTCAGTAGTACCTATACTAACCCCTTTAGAAGAGATGGCTTTCATGTGCACCTGGATTCAATCACTTTTTGGTTCATGCAGTTTTGCTCTTCACTTAACTCATGTGATGTTTGTATTTTTAATTCTTTTTCCCCTATGAATTATTTCAAATAATAACATGCTCAAAATTTTTGTAACTAAAAAATAAAAAGCTAATAAATAACTCTTTTCTTAACCTACCCTCTCCTTTATATTAATCTTTCTTTCCCCATTTATTTTCTTCATGATCAAATTTCCTTAAGGCATACTCAACTGCACTCAGGCACTATTGGTTTAGATAAAACCTCAATCCATAGCAACCACCTAGACTATGGAGCTTACCATAACTGCCTTGAGGAGTTTTTAATGGTGCTGTCTTTAGACAGGGGGATTCTCAGGAGAAAGATAGCAGAAAAAAGCAAAATATATTAATGCTGACCACAGACTTGTCAAATAATCTATCTGGGGAAAATAATTGAGGAGTTGTGAAAAGCCAGAGATGTTCCATCATTGATGCACCCTTCATGAGAAATGACTGGTCAGAAAAGAGAAACACATCCCCTCATCCAAAGCAGCATTTGAATTTTTTGTTCTCATAAACCATTAGGCATGTTTACTAAAACTATGGTCAATTGAGGTTGTAGCTCTTGGGAAGAGGTTATATGTCCATTTTGGAAGACCCTCATCACTACCCCTACTCCAACTTCTATCTCTCTCTCTCTCTATCTTTGTCTCCATCTCCATCTACTTATAGCTTTCTCAAAATGTTCTATATTCTGTTATGATTCAGGTCTTTTCATATCTTTTTTCTTTGTTTCAACCTCCCTTTCTTCTTTTCTTCACCTAGAAACCTTTTATTTATCTTTTAGTTTTTAATTGTGCAGAAAAGTTTCTCTTTTCTTCTCTAACTTCAGATCCTCTGTCAACACATTATACTTAAAAGTTTTAACTCTCCTGTATTCCTCCTGTGCCACAAGGTGTCTGTGGCAGAGGACAAAGGATTATATTTATTGACTAGGTAGATTTTGCATTCAGTACAATTTAAATACAATTTAAATGTATACCATGACTTTCAAAATGTTCAATGAGATTATATTTAGGTAAAAATAATTTAATTAAGACAATTAGTGCTAATGCCTATTTTTATTTTTAGTCTTGACATTACTGTAAAAATTTTAAATTTTATCTTTACTTATTAGATATAAGATAGTTATATGTTTGAAATTAATTCTTAGAAAAAAATTGGGAAATTTGATTTGAGAAAGATTTATAATCTCTAGTTATTTAATCTTAGCTTTCTCTTAAAAATATAATCAATATATAAATTATAGCCAAAATCTTATTTAAAAATTATTTGTTTATATTCTACATCTAAGTCTTCTCTTATTAAACTGTAACCCATATATATTCTATTCTCTTTTCTTTCAATGAATGTTGTTATAGTTGAAATCACATTCCTCTTGAAAATATGTAAATTCTCATTGAAATCATAGGGCATAAAATTTAAAATGTTTAGCTTAATTTTTATGATTTAACAGCACTTTCACTGTGACAAAAACACTTTTAAAAGTAATTCTAAAGGAATTATCTCATCTTTGAACTATAGATCCATGACTTAAGGCATCCCATAATTCCAGGAGGGAGAGGTGAAAACAAAAATTCCTGAAAAGAATTGGAGAGAAAGAAATCTCTAAGGAAAAGAGAAATATATTCACAGGGCTGAATAGCTGTTTTGTTGGTTAATGCTCTTGTGTCTATTGTCACTATGCATTTCTACTCAATTTTTGAAATACACATACACACACTTTTTGAATTATTTTTTTAATGAACCACATGAAGAAACTAGCACTTTTTACCAGAGGTATATATAACCTAATTGCAGAGAGAAAAAAAATGAGATTTAAAATAATCACAGTTATATTCTATGGTCAGAAAATTTCACTGAAGCAGGGTAAACCCATTTTTAAAAAATTGGAATTTGCCATTAAAGCCAGGTAAAAACTGTAATGTCCACGTAATTGATCAGTAGACTTCTGCAAAATGTGTCAGCATTTCATTTGGTTGGTAATGGGCAAAAATGACACTTCAATTGTATAAGAATAATGGAATACATAATTCTGAAAATTACCTATTTCGAATGCTCCATTATCAAAATATAGTCTTCAGGCAGTATCAGAAAACATGTAGTAATAATCATAAAAAATATAAGTAGTCTTTTATTACAAAAAGTAATCTTACATGAAAGGCTCTAGGGAATTTTTGAATTACAGTAATGCAGGTTTTAATCAGCTGCCTATCTCATCTTTTTTATAAATATGGAATGGAGGATAAAATCAATTCTGAAATACACAGCCTTGAAGAGTTATATGATGAAGGTCATCAGATGTAAAAGAAATTTGCTAAAACTAGAATAGGTAGGTAAAGGCTAGAATTAAACATTTTGCTAACTGGACAGAAACCATAAAAGCTATGAATGAAACGTTAGTCACACGTTTGAAATTCTGTCACTCATTCTTCAGCAATATCAAATTTTTCACTTGTATAAGCTTGTTTTGATTTGTTGGTGTTTTTGTCCAGAAGACAATATGACTCGCTGATAAACTATTCTAGCTATGCATACCCTTCTTCATACACAGTTATAGAAGTTAGTATATTCAAATAAAATAAACTGAGGTCATTCAATGATACCAACCCGTCTGTTGTTAGATTGATGATGGCTCATAGTATCTAGTGTAACATCCAAAAAAATTCAAAGAGCGTAGAGCACACTGTGTAATTGTTCACAGCTGGGAATAATGAAGCAAGATGATGTTACAGATAATGGAGTAAATCTGAAATAACATGCAAGATTTCTAATTGATAAATTTATTCTATATCCATAGTTTTTCTCACACTGAGGGTTATAGAGCTATAAAAAAGAATTGAGAACAAATCATAAAAAGAAGCAGAACCAGTTAAAAAAGATTTCAGAGCTAGAACATTGCTTAAAATTCAAGCAAGTTATGACTACTATTTGGTTTCAGCCTTAAATACTGGTTTCAAACTTTAATTCTTGTACCTATGATGCTTAAAATGGTATGAAATTGATTTACTAATAGATTCATCATTAACAATTTTATCTTTCAATCCTTAAATTAGGCTGAACCTTTTTAATCTTATTACATACAAGAGAAATTTAAAGTTGTTCAATGATATCGTTATCAAAAGTAGTCATTGAATTTTTATAATACCTCTAGAATCCTAATACGTTTAAAATAACTGGTTGAAAAGCAATATACCCATTTAGAATTCTAGTAGATAATAAAAGGATAATTATTTAAACCAGTAGGTTCAAGACCGGTTCATGTGGCCATGGAAGAATATATAACATTTCCCCTGTGTTATACGATTTAATGTATTTAGTATCAAGAAATGCTCTATCCTTTGAAAGTCACTTGAGCAGGTGTGACTTACAAACCCAGAGGAAGGGACTGCTATTAGTTTTCTCATAAGTAAGTAAAAGCTGTGGAGTGAGGCAAGAATGTGACTTAGCAGCGAGCTCCTTGCTGTTTGTGTACACTCCCCACACCCATTCAATTATTTCTCTTAATCAATCGGCATATCTTGAAGCTTCTCTGAGCTTTCCCATTCTGTTCTTAGTTTCCTAGGTCTGTCATAACAAAGTGCCATAAAATAAATGACTTGAAAAAACAGAAATTAATTGTCTTATAGTTTTGGAGGACAGAAGTTCAAAATTGAGGTACTGCCTGGGCCATACTCCTTCCAAAGGTAATCCTTCTTCGCCTCTTTTCCAGCTTCCTATGGGTCCAGATGTTTCTTGGCCTGTGGCAATGTTACTTTAATCTCTGCCTGCAACTTCACACAACCTTCCTCTTTCTGTTTCTGTGACCTCTCCTCCTCTAATAAGTACATTGGTCTTTTGATTTAGGGCTCATTCTTAGTCCAGAATGATTTAATTTTAAGATTCTTAATTAATTACATTTTAAAAGATTTTATTTTTCAAAGAAGGTCACATGAAGTTTTGGTGGCCTTGAATTTTAAGGGGACCCTCTTCAGATATTCAACCTGTTTTTTTACTTCTCAATTATGCAGAACTGACTTAGCAGAATCCTCTGTCTCCCTGGTGTAGCTCCTACTCTTTGTGGAAAGCCAACACCCACATATGACAAGTGACTGTACAAAAGGTAGCATTTTAAATTTTCCACTTATTAGGAAAAATAAACACCTTCCTTTATGGCACCTCACATCACTGTTGGAATAATAAACTACGTGCTTGGATTCTACATCTCAAAAATTCTTAGTGTATGATGGAATGCGCCAGTTGGCAAGCCTACAGAATAGTAGCTTCTAGTGCAGCAGCCGCTTCTTGATATGTGTCCCCAACTGAAAGAGAGGTTCAAAAGCAGAAATTCTTAACAGCTTCTAAGATAGACAAATGAAAGGAATCAACATAATTGGACATGAACATCTGCTCCTACTGACATCGAGGAAGTGAACATATTTGTCAGGGTATCAGTGTCTGTGTTGTGGTAGAAGGATGATGAGTCACAGCACCCCTAGAAAATAGTCTGAAGAAAAGCAGATGTGGAAACACTATGGGAAAGGGGTGTAATACAAGGTCATCAAGGTTGAAGACTAAAAAAATCACATTAATGTGGCATGTTACGACACTGTCCATAAGAAACACAGCTGGCCGCTTGGGGATGTAGGATGTGTATGGAGAAGTTACTGGAAATAGTTGACTCAAGATGTCTCTTTGAGGAATGGGGTGAACAGTAAGTAAATGTAGATAAACAATATGCTAGTTTCTCTATTTCTTCTGACTCTCATTGACCAAATTTTACCCTAGTGGTCTGAAATCCCCAACATTTCTGCATTGTGTTACCTAGTATGCCCGGCAGTAGCTAAGGATTCCATGTTTTCCCTAGATTCAAGTAGGTCTGCACTGGGCACTGAAATTGCTTCACTTCCATACAGCAGGTAAAAGAAAAAAAAAAAAAGACCGTGTTATTTTCTAGCCCATGACGCAGGGAGGCTGAGATAGCCAGTGGTGTTATGGAATTAGGCATGGTGTGACACTGTTGTGGCACCAGGACTCTACAATGAACAAGCAGAAGCCTGGAGGGAACCAGTAGACATGAGCAAATATCTTAGGAAATACCAGAATTCAATGGTCATAAATGAGGGACAACCTTTCGTCAGCTGCTCAATCCGTATAGAAATGAACAGGGCTTCTAGCATGGAAGGCAAGCCTCCAGATTCATGCTTCATGAAGTATCGGCAACAGAGCTAGTAACCAACTCAGCCCAAATAATTACTTTAAATGAACATTTATGCTGTTTATCAGGTCTTGCCCCTGGGATACCTTATCCAACAGGAAACCTCTTTGCTAGAACACAGCAGAGGCCCTCTAAATAAAAAGTGAACGATTTAGTTCATTCAGGCTACTGTAATAAATTACTATAGACTGGGCAGCTTAAATAATAAACTTATTTCTCATGGTCCTGGAGACTAGATGTCTGAGATTGGGGTAATAGCATGGTTGGTTTGGGGAGACTGTCCTCCTCCCAGTTCATAGACAGCTACCTTCTCACTGTATTCAGATATGAGAGGGAGAGAAAGAGCAAATTCTCTGATCTCTTCTTCTAAGGACACTAATCCCATCATGAGAGCTCCACCCTCATAAACTACCTTTTAAGGACCTCATCTCTAAATAACATTGCATTGAGATTAAGGTTTAAGTTATAAATCTTTGAGAGACACAAACATTCAGCCCATAGCAGTGCCTTCATGCATCTATGCCCATGTTTTCTTTGATCTTCAGTCTCCCGTAACCACCACCTCCATACGACATAGACTTCATCTCCACCTCTTCTTTCATCCTCTGTCCTTATGCCTTCCTCTTTCCTGATTCCCACCTGCGGTGGATGTTAACTGTCACAGATTGGAAGAGACGTAATGACTAAATACAGCATAGTAACCTGTAGTGCATCCTGAAGAAAAAAAAAAAAAACATTAATGGGGGGAAAAAAAAACTGGTAAAATCTGAATAAAGCCTGTAGTTTAGTTAATACCCTTGTATTGACATTGGTTTATTAGTCTTGATTAATGCGTCATGATTATGTAATAGGTTAACAGAAGGGGAGTGGATAAAGGACATATAAGAACCATCTGCTCTATTCAACTTTTCCAGAAATCTAAATTTATTTGAAAATAAAAATTCAATATAAAAACAAAACAACCTTTTGTATTATTTTTTTTGTGGCTGCTGTAACAAATGACCGTAAACTTGGTGGCTTACAACTCTTCCAGCTGCTGGTGGTTCCTTGATTTGTAACCACATCACTGTAATCCCTATGTCAGTCACCTCATCTTCTCATCGTCTCTGTGTGTCTTTCCGCTGCGTTTCTCCTAGAAGGACATATGTCATTGGATTTAAAGCCTGCCTATACAATCTAAAATAATCTAATCTCAAGATTCTTAACTTAATTACAGAAACAAGGATAATTTCTCTAAATAAAGTAACATCATCTTTTTGGGAGGTTACCATTCAACACAATACAACTCCCTACTCAAATGTGGCCAAGACTAAATAAGTCAATGTTAGTCATCTCTTAAAAAATGGTGTCCTCTAATAATAATTGATCCAAGGTTAGGCCTATCAACCTATCCTCTCCTCTTATGCTTTCTTCATGCTGCCCATGCCACCTGCTCAGTGGCAAAAGTTTATACAGAAAAGAATCAAGCTTACTGTTAGTGAGAGAGAAAAATGGAAGATGAAGAAAGCTGATGATAAATATCTAGATCCAGGTGTCCCTAGATTCAGTGTCTATCTATCTTCCTTATCATTTTATTATGTAACATGTGAATCATGATATTTAGCAGGTCTTGGGCATTTCAACTCTAAGAGCCCTGATTGATAAATATATACTGAAGGACATTGTCAAAGTACATATTAATTTTTGTAGTTTAAAAAGTTGTGTCTAGTTGAGAGTACAACTGGAAAACACACTTGTTACATAGGTTTATGCCATGTGTCATATCTATTCCAACAAGTAAAAGCCCTCTGAAAATATATGGAAAAGAATTTTCATAATGACAGAAATTTTGACTTTTGACCTCCCTTGGTCCTTTTCCAAAAATTTAAAATAAAATAAGTTACCATTTAATTTAATCTTGGTTGGTCAAACCCTGCACATTCAAATAAAGGTTTATTTTCAGGAACTGACACTAGTAAGGCTCCTGGAATCTGAGCTCTTGAAACATTCTGTCTGATAAAGGTGTTTTTGCATGTCTGAGGCCTTTACCATGCCGTACCAGTTTGACTAGATAGTTTATGCTGTCAATGTGATCTATCATGAATACCAATTTTTTTTCTGGGGTTTGAAGATTAATGTGGGGCTATACAACTTCATGATTGACCATCAGTAAAAACTCTTGACAGCAAGACTCAAGTGAGCTTTCTTGACTGTCAACATTGCACACATCGCCCATCATTTCGAGGAGAGTAAAGCATGCTTCTGCAGTTCCACCAAGAAGTGTCTGATGAAAGCTTGCACCTAATTTCTTCTTAACTTTATCCTGTAACTTTTACTAGTTCTAATTTTACTTTGCATCCTTTTATTATACCATTTCTGAGTCTGATGAACCCTTCCGGTGAATCATGGAATCTAAGAGCAGTCTTTGGAACTCTAGGCACAAAACTCAGTGAGGAGAAACTAGTCCCTGACATAGAGTTAGGTGATATTGAATTTAATGCTGGCCTTCAGTTTGTACAATGGATTTCCCCAGCCATCAACTATTGGAAACTTTCATAGTCTAGATAAATGTAGAAGTACCTGAATGAAATCCTCATGTACTTCCTAGGCATTGATTTTTATACCCTGAAAAATTGGGCATTTTTGAGAAAGAGCTGTCAAAAACATCTGTTTTAAGGATGTACTCTTGAGAGGTGAGATGTAGAAATCCACTGTCGTGTATTGTGAAATAGAACATCTGTAGTATGAGAAACCTGCTACCTGACCTGCTTCCTGGAATAACAAGGCTTCTGAACTCTCAGAAACTTTCAAGTGTTCTTGCTGTCATCTGTTATAACATTTCTATCACCTGACCCTTCTCCAACCTGTCACACACACACACACACACACACACATGCACACATGTGCACACTCACACACACATTTCTACTTTCCTTTCTTCTTTCTCCTTGGTATTGTCTCTAACAAAATGAGTTCAGAAGTGATAAGAGGTTTGAATAAAAGTCTTGAAATAATTTTATCTAGAATTCAAAGCACTTTTACCATCTTCTCTAAATTCTGGTTCATTTTAACCTTTTTACTATCAAAGTAAATACTTTTAACTTAGTGTGTCCTCCACCTTTTTAAAAGAAATACAGTCTTGCATAAGGGAAACACCATTCATGATCTAATTCAAGCATCACTGCTGCTTCTCATATTTAGAAGAGTCTCCTGGAGAGTTCCTGTGGCAGTCTGACCTTGGTAGCCAGACACTTTTGGGCAAACTAAGAAAGACTAATTTGTGTAAAGTTAGGTCATCGTTTTTATTTCTCTTTTAAAATATTAGTTCATTTTTTTTTGCACAACAGTAAATGACAGAAGATGTAGGAGAGATTTCGTCATGTCTCATCCTCAGTTGCAGTTATGGAGCCAAAGTTGGATCTCATTCAATTGAACTGGCATGAGAAACAAGTCATTTGTTATTTAGCAAAGTATTTGCTCCGACTTAAGAGCTATTCGTAGGTGCCTCCAAGGGTACCAAGTACAGCGGAACTGGATTTTATTCATCCAAAGTGACTAGCTATTCATCATGGTAGACAATCTCAAACTCAAGTTTATTTCCTAAAGGTAGGAAATGCATTGTCCTCTTAGTTTCTTATATACAAAGCATATTCTCAAGTTTATTTGCCCACTTGTAATTACTGATATAGATAATATAGAAGATACTTCAACTTAGGAAATAAATTTTAAACTTTTGGACTTAATATAAATATTTATGGCAATAATTTTTGGTCAGAATCTGGATTAGGAGTAAGAAATCTATTTAGGTGAAAGTCAATCACTTGATGAAATCAAGCAAATAAGTAATGGAAATTTCTCTCAAGAATATAAAATTAAGTCAGGTGTACATTTACTAAAACGAGCTTTACAACCTTGCGTGTGTGCAGGTGATTGCTTACATCCAATTTATCTGTAATGGGCACAAAGTCACTCTGTTATATTAGAAATTGGAACTCTTTGTCTCTAGCTCAATGGCCATGGTCTCAATGACTGTTTCTCTCAAATATATGTCTGTATAATTTTTAGTGTCTCGTCTTCCAGACCCTCTGGGCACTGTAAAATTTTCTCTAGCTACCAAACTTTTGAGAACCTCATTCTCTTTGGGGTTCAGGACATGCCAACATCCAATTGTGGAATGGTGAAGCACATATTGTCAACTTTGTTTTCAAGTTTTCCTTTAGCCATCCCACTCATATTCTGCTCTCATCTTGTTTTGATTTCTAACTTCCTAAAAGTCTCCCAACTCTTCCAGAGCCTTCTCACTAGCAACTGTTCTCTTTACCCTCATCGAAAATTCATTCTCACTGATGAGGCACTGGAAAGAATTTGACATTTAGTTTAATTTATGTATAATTATATTGACATGTATTTTGTTTAAACTAATGTATTAACATGTATATATATTACCCACCTAAAGATATTTACATATTAATAGAGTAAATTTCTTTTGCTTAAATCAAAGATCCTAAACTATGCTGTATATTAGAAATACCTGGAGAATTAAAAAAAATAAACTATCTATGCTTAGGTCTTGCCTGTAGAGATTCTGATATGATTGGTCTAGGGTGTGACTTGGACATCCGCATTGTTGAAAAATTTTCCTCATGTGTAGTGTAGCTTGCATGCCCTAAAGAAATATGTCTTTTTAAAAATAGCTTCTTTTAAAGCATTAGCCTAGGCACTTATCTTTTCATTTAAGAGATTTCTGTGGCTCCTCAAAGTAATTTAGGAAGTTGTCTCTTTTGGCATCACAGAAAATGACCTGTACTGGAACTCTTTCCCCCATTGACTTCCTTCTATTTATTTCTCCTATTTTGAGATTAATGCCAAATTAATTACTCTTATAATCAAATCTACTACCTAAAATTCCTATGGTCTCATCACTGTGTATTATGCAAGGTATTGTTGACAAAAGAAAGTCTAGCTGAAAAAAAAAAAGTCTCACAAGAGTTTGTTTAAGCCAAATTGAGGACAATTGCCAAGAAGCAAAGTTTCAACAGATTAAAAAAATTCTCTGGAGTATAGCAGTTTTGCAGTTTGTTTTATACATTAGAATCAAAAGAAGAGACATGAGGTTACATGAAATCCACTGGTATTTGATTAGGAAGCTGGGAGAAAGCAAAATGGGCAAATATCTGGGATTGGATAAAAATCAAAATGGAGAGTCACATGCTTCTTTTACACCAGTGGGTATAGGATAGTTAATCACAGCATATAGAGATGATATGTGGGCAACACCTAAAATGTGGTGGTATGCTCTAGTGCCAGCAGTTGTGACTTCGAGAGTTCTGGAAAAGCAAATGACTCTGACATTTTGAAGGTATGTCATCTTAGATGCACAAAGACAATAGGCAATTTCAAAGATAAAGATTGACCTTTGTCAGGGAAGCTATAGATCTAGGACATGACTACCCTCCAGGACCCGCTTTAAGTTAGGAATTTATATATTCAGACCACCCTGTGTGGTTACTTTGGTCTCTGGGTTAATAAGGCTTGCCATGTGGGCCTCCCCTGAGCTTGTCAGATTTAGCATGTGTCCACTTTTTTTCACTTACGGTATGAAAGGTAATGAAATATAAACTTCCAAGAGTATATAGACAAACTTCTTGATTCAAAAATCTCTATTCCTAACATGTCTGAGTTCTTGCTTCTGGGATTCACATTCTCGTAATTGAAAAGACAAGAAATGATTTTATCCTATTAAAGGATTTGATACTATTGTAGGATGACTTCATGAGTTTCCTCCTAATAGTTCAGATGATCAAGTTTACCAACATAGGAAAAAATAAGCACAAACAATTATGCAAAGAACTTAATATATTCATTTGTATAACAAATATTTTTTAAGAAACTACCATGAACCAAATATATTAGGTCCTGAGAAGAGTGTAAGCACTTAAGACACAGCCTTTGATCTCCAAGAGCCTACAGTCTAGTGGTAGAGGGTGGCCAGAGATGGGAGGAGGCAAACATCCAACAAATCAGTGTTTCAATATAATTATTGTAAGTAAGGGGAAACACAGTGAATTAGTTTGAGGAGGATGGGGCAAGGAAGAATACACTTCTTTGAGGAAATCTCTTTTAAATTGAGTATTGAAGAATGGATGTAGGACAGAGAGGTTAGTGGTGGGGAGAGGAGAAAACAGACAGGGGAAATTGAAGATGTTTGGATCCAAAGGTGAGGGTGAGCTTGGTGATTAAGAATATATTACAAAAATAAAAATTAAAACAAAGATACAATGTCAATATGACTGGATCAGAGTAAACATAGAGGAGGCCTGAAGAACCTAGCAGAGGCTGGAACTTAAACATCCCTCGAGGCCCCATTAAAAAGTTTGCATAGATACAAACAACAAAGTGATGGGCCCCAGGTGGTGTGGGATGGGTGAAATGATGAAAAGAATTAAGTATGGATTTTCAGTTATAAAAATAATCATAGGATGTAAAGTACAGCATAAGGAATATAGTCAATAATATTCTAATAACTACGCATAGTTCCAGATGAGTACTAGTCTTATCAGGCCAATCACTTCATAAGATATATGAAGGCCTAATCACTATGTTATACACCTGACAGGAATATAATATTGTATGTCAACTGTGATTGAAAAACAAATTTTAAAGTTTATATTTTTATTATATTCTAGAAGAATTTAGAATTAACTACAATTTTTATATAAAAGATGACACACAAAGATTAAAAAAGGCTTTCTTCCCTTTTTCTTTACTCTTTCTTCCGTCCCTCTCTCCTTTCCTTTCTTTCTTTCTTCCTTCCTCCCCTTCCTCTTTTTTCTCAAATCTTACCTTCTCAAAGAAGCCCACTCTGATTCCTCCATTTAGTATACTAGCCTGTCCCCACACTCACCCCTGACCTTCCAAACACCCTCATTCCACTGCAGGTTTTTTTCACCACCAGTGAAATAATTTACTGATCACATTTTTTCATCTGCTGCCTGTTCCTACTCACTAGTGCAGAAAGCTTTCTGGTATTTGCTGCTCTATCACAAACAGCTTCTTAAAGAGGCACCTAGTACAAAGCAGAATATGTGCTCAATGATTATTTACTCAGAACATGAATTTCTCTCTTGGCTAAATCACTTAATAAACTTTTGACCTTTTGCACAAACTCACACTCGACAGTTTAAACTTAATTGTGAAGTACATAAAATGAGGTGTTTTTTTTTCAGATTTTTTTTCCAATGAAAATCTTAACATTATTTATTTAAGCTTTGTGGCAGACATGGTCACATGCTTAGCACAGAGGTCACGAACCAAATATTCTCATCAAAAAAGATGTATTTTTTTTACATCAGACCCAGAGGTACAATATTGGCATGTCAGCACATGCAGTATTTTTCTGGGCCTGTTCTTATACGTATCCCTTTCTTTTCACAATCCACAGCAGGAAATTCACATTTAGGAAAGTTATTTTTTAAGTTCACGTTGTGAGCTCCAAATATGTAGCTAAGCTCAATCTGCCTGTAGATGCCATAGCAGAAGCCTGAATATGTTTTAACTCTGAGATAGCAGAACGGTCATTGCCCAGAAAGTGGCAAGCTTGTGTTTCTGAAAGGACACTGACCCTATCCCTATCCCTGGTCAACAGTTCAGACCAGTAGAGGGCACCTGTTACTCTTCAAAATTGACTCCATGTCCTGACTGCAGAGAGACACACTTTACTCTTTCAGTTAAAGAAGTTATTCTTGCCTTCATCCTATTTTTTATTTCCTTGCTAGCCATCCAGTGTTTTAATTTTAAAGTATAAGTAACATATAATAATAAAAAATATGCAAAAATAATAAAGAAAGTCACTGATATCACCATTACCCAGAGATAGCATAACTACTATAAATATTTGAAGTGTATTATTTCAATTACATATCCAAATAAATTTCATTAATTTCCCAAAAATGGGATCATAGAGTGATTACTATTTAATAATATTAAGTATAGAAGATGAGTCTGCAGCTGCATCTTGTCATGTCAGAAAATATGAAGGTGTAGAAGAAAAAGGAGGAACATGAGAAGGAAGAGAAAAAGAAGGGAGAGGAGGTGAGGAGAAGAACATGGAGAAGGAGGAGGAGAAGATGGATGGAAGAAGGGAAAAGGAAGAAGAAGCAGAAAAAAGAAAACCGACATTGATGGCTTGTGTCAAAACAGGGGCAACAGTTGAAGGGCAACATTAAGAAAATAAATAAATAAAGTAATACCCTAATCCAAAGTATAAAATAAATATCTGAGTTTATATAGATACCAACAGAATGATTAAATAAATTAATAAAGATGAAAGAAAAAGCTGATTCGTGGGAGATTCCCAAATAATTATAAAAATCCCCTCTCCTTAAGTGTGGGCGGTGTATAGTGACTTCTTTCCAAAAAATACAGTACAGAAAAAGGGAAAAAAAGTAAGTTTGCAATGGAGAAACTTGACTAACACTAACTACTGTAGCTAGGCAATCACGGTCAACTTCAACAAATCCAGGGGATATTAAGTACTCAGGATGTTTGATAAAAATGACTTTCGTTCTGTGACATTTTTCTCCTAATGTATTTGTTAATTCAGTGGAGAGGGTCACGAATCAGGAATGTGGACAGCCTCCAACAACTAGAGAAGGCGAGGACATGGCTTCTCCCCAGTCTCCACAACAGTACTGGTGACACCTTGACATTAGCGCAATGTGGCCTGTATCAGGCTTCTGACATCACAACTTAAGATAAATTTCTGTTGCTTAAGCCACTAAGTTTGTAATAATGTGAGAAAGCACCCATAGGAAGCTAATACACGGTCTGTATGATGTGCCTGCAACTAACTCCTCTGGTTCTCAATCCAGTGTAAATCTTCGTATGAAATTTTGCAGAGCAACAGAGAGAGTTATTGCAAAACTGTCGTATAGTTATTAAATTCACACACACATGTATTTAGTTAAACTAATAACTAGTCAAACTAATAGAATATATAAATAATACATCCTATTTAGTGTATAAGAATATGAAGAAATGAATTAATGCTAACTAAAGGATGAGCATAGTTCCTCAACAGTATTGCTCTGTTCCATCTTTGGCCTCTCTGCCTTTGAAATAATGGCTCAACCTATCCTGTCATTTTGTTATTAAACTATATCCTTCCTTCTGTAACTGAATAATTCCTATTTTCCTTTAAGATTTATGTCAAGTATAGACTGCTTTAAACAATATTCCTGATGACATCTAGCTGGGGTAGATATTACTTCCAGATGTTGTGTATGTTCTATCCTGGCACTCTTTTGACTACTCTGTAATATGTTTAGGGGTTTTATCTATGGCAAAGGAAGCTCCTGAGGGGAATATCGGTGCCTTACTTATCTTTGTAGCTCCATAGTAATTCTTAGTGCTGTTCATATGGCTGGTATTCATTAATATGTTTCAGAATGAATAAATGAATGAATGATTATTCTTTTCTTGAGTTTTTTTAAAGTCTTGGGTCATAAATAATCTCTTTGCTATTGATTACTGCACTTTTCCCAGCCAGTGTATAAACATGCCTAATTGTCTCTTAGCTTAAACAAAACAAACCCAACCAATCTGAAAGCTTTTTCTCTACTTCAAATTTCCTCCTATCCTAGCACGTTCCTCTAATTATAAGGCTTATAAAACACATTCACATTCATTCTAACCTCTTTCATCCCTCTAGTTTGGTCCCCATCCTTCTCTTTTGGTAAAATGACCTTTTTCTCACCTGTGTTAGTTTTCTAGAGCTACGATAATAAAGGACCAGAGACTGTGTGGCTTAAATAACAGAAATGTCTTTTCTCACAGCTCTGAAGGCTAGACCTGAGCACAAAATGTCAATAGGTTTGGTTTCCTTGGAGGCTTCTCTCCTTGGTTTGTAGATAGCCCTTTTTTCTCTGTGTCTTCACATGGTTTTTCCTCTGTATGCACACACTTGTGATGTCTCTTTGTACATCCAAATTTTCTTTCCTTTTAAGGACCCCAGTCAGATTGGATTAGAACCCACTTTAACTAACTCACTTAATCTTAATTGTGTTTTTAATGCCCTATCTCCAAAGTATGTTACAGTCACATTGTAAAGCAGTGGGGATTAAGACTTCAACATATGAGTTTTAGGTGGGCACAATTTAGTCCATAACACCAATCACTGGTCAATACAAATGCTCTTTGTAAGTCCTTCAGTAACTTTATATTATCAATGCAGTGGATACTGTCCAGTCCTTTCTGGCTGAAATTCTTTGATATTTCACAAAATTTAGCACTCCTCTCTCCTTGAAATCATTTTTTATTTCCTGATACCCACACTGCTGCTGTTGATCTCTCTTTGCTTCCAAAACTTCTAGTCTTTGTTCTCAACTCCCTGCAAGCTCTTCTTTCTTTGTATATATTCCATTATCTATGGTCCTCTGTCTTCCCTACATCAGCCCCCTAAGCAAACTCATTCAAAATTTTCACTGGATATTCTATATATATATTATAGAATGCCAACTTTCTATTTCTGTATCACTCTTCTTTACTCAGCATTGATCTATTTATTCAAATGCTTACCAAATGTCCTTTATTTAACTCAGGATATTTCAAATGAAATGTATTATATTTATTTTTTGCACTTGCTTTTTCATTTACATACATACTTGCATGTATAAAACATCTACTTATCCACAAGCCCACACCAGATACATATTTTCCTGAATTCATGGTTGTAATCTTCCCCTTTTAGTTCTACCTGTATGTTCTGCTTTTCTAGTTCTCCTTAAGACACTTATGGCTTGTATCTTTAAAATCTGCTATACTCTTTTATCTGACAGCTTGGCCTTATCTGCTGCCATACCTCACAACTGGTCTAAATTCTACACGACTTTCAGAGTAATGTTTCTGAAATTATAATTATGTTACTCCAGGGCTTGAAATCTGCACATATTTCTCCAAAGTTTTTAGGTTAAAGTTTGGAAATTTATTATAAGTTCTGTCATGATCTAGCTTTTTACTAACTTTCTAACATAATCTTGCACCAACCTAACATTGTGCTTCTCTTCAGCTAAACAAACCACTCTATATGTCCCAAATCTCTCCTGTGTTTCATACTTTTCTGCTTTTCCAGCTGTTGTTCTTTGCTAATGAAATGCCCTGCCATCTTTTACCATCTCTTTACTTCTTTTTTGGCCTTCACAATTCAGATTATGCATTTCTTTCAGGAAGCTTTCTTAGACTGTCAGTCTGACTTAGATGTACCTCTATGCTCTTCTTTAATGATCATTATATTTTCCCATCGTTGTACTTACTGCACCTAATTTTGACATCGATTTATAAGGATAATTCCTCCTAGAGGAAAAGATGAGGGAATGTTTCAATTATTTTCTTAATGTTCTGGCACTTAGAAAAGTATTTGAAAAAAAAATGAATTCTTTATAAGTAGATGAGTGGATGGGTGCTTAATGATAATTATTCAGTAGTATTAATAAAGATGAATAAAAACACAAGTAAAAAAAAACACAAGAAAACCTTTAGGAAGGCAGTACAATAACCCAGAGGAAAGGTAAATGAAAATGACAAGGTCAGCCATGCTTAACTCACAAGCTTTGTGTTTGTGAATATCTTTGTGTGTATGTGTGGACATGTGTATTAAGATATAAAATAAGACAATGAACATGAAATAGCTTATAAGTGGTTAAGCAACAATTAGATGATGGTTTTTATTTTTTGTTGCTGACATTGTTTCTAGAATGATGAAGATAAAAAAAAATATTTACTGATGTAAAATTACTACAACCTAAGAAAGATCAAATGTGTTTGTCAATAAAATTATAATATAAGTAAATTTATCTTTTCCATATATCTGTATATCTTTTATATATTTATCCATTATTATTTAATAAATCAGCCTTTTATAAACATAAACACAAACACACTGGTATTTAGGAATCCCTGTTATGACTCAACTTTTTAAAACTTCAGATAAATTAGGTAAATTTTACATAAACCACTATCAAGAGAGTCTTCTTAGGTTACAATGTAACAAAGAATGAGACCCCGTAGGCTTCTCCCCCAAACCTTTTGTCACTCAACTGTTCTTCCATTCAGGAATTTGTTATCTACTTTTAGCTATTAAGGTGGGAAATGTGATTTAAAGAAGAGTTTTTTTTTCCCCCTGGGAGATAGCTAAATAGATATGTACATATCCTTAACATTTATTACACATTTATAAGGTACCAAGTGTTGTGCTAAACATTTTAATATTCAAAATATCCTTCGTGATATAGATATTATTGATATTTCATCTTACAAATGAGGAAACTGAGTTGTAATTTCACATGGGCAGTAAACACTGGAAATAGTGTTTTGAAACCAGGTTCTGATTGTGGTGATAGCTTATTGTGAGTGGTCATAAGACTTTCCTTAGATATCTTTTCTCTATTTAAAAAGGGATGATACTCCCAAATTTGTTTTAACTACACACATATATCAGTAGAATCTTTAGACATAAATATAATGTTAAGGGAAATCTCAGTAAATAATTGTCCTTATACTTCTTTGCTCTACCGACTCCTAAATAAAAGTTACTAAATGGCAATTTTATTAGTAATTATTCACTTTCCCTTGGAATTCTTCTAATGACAGCTTAGGCTGAAAGTGAAATGAGAACAAAGAAACTTCTCTTTACATAGACTTGAAATAAAATCAATGCTACATGTATTTTATTTTAGAGCACACAGAAAATTTTGTTTTTAAAATAGTGAGTTAAAAGTCCAAATTATTAGAATTTAAATTACATTTAAAAAATTTTTGCAAATAAAATAATAGTCACAATAAACAGAAATGAACTATTGATTCATGCTAAAACATGAATGAATCTTAAATACATTATGCCAAGATACTAATTGAAAAAAAATTAAAAAGCTATATATATAATTTGTGATTATATTTACATAAAACTCTGGAGAAGACAAAACTATAGAGACAAAGAGCAGATCAACGGCGCCAGGGTTTGAGAAATGTAGGGAGAGGTTAATTATAAAAAGGTGTTATGAGAATATTTTTAGGGTGATGAAGCTCTTCCACATGGAATTGTGAATATGCACAACTGTATGTATTTGTCAAAACAAATAAAACTGCATGCCACAATGAGTAATTACAGTCGTCTGCATTAAAAACATGCAAATCAGAATATAGAGGAAATATGGAATGCAAATTTTGACAAGTAAATCTACAGTATTACAAATAAATCACATAACTTCACTAACGGAAATGGGGGAAAAAACTGTTCATGGCAACTTCGGAAAACAGTATTTCGACTGAGTATTGTATAGCTGACATAATGAACTATACACATACACCGTATTCTAGTTAGTAATTGATTAGCAATTCTTAAATTATTTATATATCATGCTTTAAAAATAAGTAAATACACAGTTGATAATGAGAGCCAGTTTTCTCAAGAAGTCATAAATAAGAAAAGAGGAAGAATAGAATGAACCCTGTGTTGCTAGAATGAATTGTGAATGTGTATGTGTGTATGTATGTGTACGTGTACACTTAGAGGTTGATAAATATATAGATAGATTATAGATAGATAGATAATAAATAGATAATGTGTGAGAGCTTATATTAATATACATATAAATAGTTCCTGTCTCTGTCCTCTGAAAGCTTCTAAAAGCTTCACTAGCAATAAGTACCTTACTCCTGGCTCTTTGTTTCTAAATTCCATTTTATAATTAAAAGAATTATGCTTTCTTTGAGATCTGGGTGATTGCAGAGCCAAGGAAGGAAAATATTTGATGAACTTATAGTATCTTTTGGTGCTAGAAGACAAGGAAATGCTCAAAGCAAACAAACCAACCAACAAGGAAAAAGTGATGGGAACATATCAAAAGGGTATATGAACCAAACTAAAAGAACAATTTGATAAAGTTTGTTATTCAAACTAAACAACATTTTGAAAACAACAACAATGAAAATAGTCCAAAGACTAAATCAATCACATAGGATTCCATGTTCATTAAAAAAATAATTGAGTAAATAATAAGGGAGAAGAAACATCTCTTCCTTTCAAATAATTCTAATAAATATAGAAGAAATAAAAAAAAAGAAAATTGCTTTTAGAACTTCACAGTTTCAGACAATATCCACCCATTGATATAAAATTAGTGAGTAAAAGTTTAAAGGGAAACAACATATTTGCATAGACTCGAAGTATTTTATCCAAAATATTTAGTATGTACAAAGGCAATCATAATGGTTTTAATTGTAGAACCACAGCAGATACAATTCTAAGTAGTAACTGGGGTTAACATACCAATAATGCATATAAACATCATGTGCTCCCTGACATAATGCAGAAAGAAATCCATATCGCCTTCATAGCATCCCTCTCAATAATGCATATGCTCAATAAAATCATGATAAAATATCTGGAAGATACAAACTGAAAGACGTTCTGTAAAATAACTGACCAATACTAATCAAAAATGCCAAGATTATGAAAGAGAAGGAGACTATGGGACTCACGGATGAAAAGACAGGAGACATGACAAATAAATACAACTTAGGATGTTATGTTGGAGCCAGGAACAGAAGAGGGACATTAGTGGGGAAACTGGTGAAATCTAATAAATCTGTAGTTTAGTTAGTATAAATGTATCAGTTATGTTCTTTGTTTTAACAATTGTATGATTATGTAAGATGTTAAGATAAGGAGATGGTGAGTGAAGGGTTTACTAGACTTCTTTGTACTGATTCTGTAACTCTTCTGCAAATCTAAAATTATCTCAACATAAAAAAAATAAAGACATTTATATTCAAATAATTGGTATTTTAAATCTTTGTTGAAATAAAATAAGGGTTAGAAAAACCTTTATAATAATTTTGTAAAGCTTAGTAGAAGATATTGGCAACTGTTCTTTTTAATTTCTTTCTTCAATCTCTGGGTTAAGGGGAACAAAAATAACAATAATGTGATTGAAGTGTAATGGGAATTTAAAAAATAGACATTGTTTGCAAAATATTCAAGTAACCATGCAAATAATATTCAACACACCTCTTTCTCATGGATTTTGTATTTATAAAACACCAGTAATATTTAAGACACTTATGTTGCAATGGACTTGTGGGGTGAGTGTGGGTGGGGGCTTGGGGGAAACAGTTAATTTTAAGAGATCTAATTAAAAGGAAAAACTTACCTGTGAATTACATCTGGTTTAGTTCTGAGACATTTGAGCTCATTGTAATTATTAGAATGGCAATTTTCTCATACCTGTGTAATGTAAAATAGAAAATGGTTTTAGAAACAAGTAGTATACTGTTGCAGACATATTTAACAAAGCTCCATGGAAATGTATTTTATTAGGGGATTGCCCTGTTAAAAATAGTGTTTTAGGGTTTACTCAGATCACTATTAAATTACATCATGGGGCAAACACAATTAAAATGAAACTTTTCATTTCAACTATTCAGAATATGTGTCTAAAACACCATTAACTGCACTAGGAATGATAACGAAGAGAGAGTACCGTGAGAGAGAGCAGCTAAGTATCAGAGCAGAGTGGAACATAACAATGCCATTGGCTTTCAGATGAATCAAAAATCTACTGAAGACTCTAAGTAAGATTTTCTAACCAATTTCCCCACCCCATCCCCAACCAAATGTGCATAAGCTCATCCCATCAAAATTTTGCAGACATTCAAGAAACGTGTATAAACACCGGGTGTAAGAAAAGTTAATATGGATTTAAAATGTTCAGTCAGCACTTTGTAATAAAGCAAACCAACTATTCACGAACATAAAAAGCATGGTGAAGTTTTGCATCAAATTTTAATCTGCGAGATGTATGTATGGTATTTTAACGTATTACTCCAGTAATCTAAAATATTGAGTCAGCTAATCGGGCTGAAAGATGGATAGCTTATCCTTACAATCATCCTCTTTTCCAAGCTTGTGCTTAACCAGAAATTGGCCATTCCTAAAAGAATAAAATTGCTTTTTGGACTAATATACATGTATTTTTTTGTTCTCCGAACAGGTCTACCATTTATGGCTATGGGATTTTTACTGTATTTTTAAAACCTATCCATGAAACGTGAACACCATGGGCATTGTAACTCCAAGTTTGAGAATAAGGGTAATAGGTATATTATAGGTTTTATATATTTTTTTACTTTATCTACAGATTATAATTAAGAGGGATTTTTTTTGTTGACCTCTAATACTACTAAAAGATAAAACAGTAGTGTAAAGGCCTGTTTTGTGTTGGTGTATTTAGTTATTATAGTAACCATGTTCACTGATACTTGGTTTAAGTTTTTTATATACAAAGTATGTGCTCTACAGAAAAAAATGATGCTTAAAGCCAGCATTTTCAATATAATGAAATGATGCTTGTTGACATTTGGCTGAAAAACATATACAGTCAAAGTAAGTCACACACTTGGCAAACATTCTAAGATCTAAATATAGCAGGCATTTCAGTATAATTGGTTTATGACTAGATTTTTCTTAGATTAAGGGCATGGCAAGAGTTCTGTGTTTTACTTTCTGCCCTAAAGAAGGCAGCTGATAAATATGTGACTTTCTCCATAGGCTCAAAGGTAATTTTTAAATATAAATACCAAGATAAATTAGGCTAGAAAACAAATATTCCTTTTTTTTCTTTTAATATTATTAAGACCACCTACTTAATGTCAATCCCCTAGTATGTCATATCGCCATTCTAAAAGAAGGTATATGTTTATTATATCCTATAGTCTACTAAGAAATTAGACAATATTCAACCATATAAAGTAACAAAACTTTGAACTAAGAAATAAATAAAAAAATTTATGAGAATAGTCTCTTTATGGTAAATTAAATATCATAACTAAACTCATTCAATTTTGAAAAGAATAACCTTTTAATATAGTACTTGTGAGGACAGACCTTATGCTTTGTAAAGTAAAACAAATCATAAATAAAAAATAAAGTTGATTTTTTAAATGAGTCATCTTTATACATACTGAAATATAAAAATATAATACTTCAGGTTTTATTTTTAAATCTGTAAAATCTATATCTTGAGTAATTTTGATGGTTTTATTCCTGAACCCACCGGCTTAAGTCAAACAGTCCCTGAGGGGGAGTGAGGATTGAAGAAAAAACAGAGACAAGAGAAGGATTCCGGAGGGCTCATCACAGTCCATACTGCAGCCTCGAGTTTATTCCGCACACCCTATTGATGCATCACGATTGCGTGGGAGACCGACAACTGCTTGCACCTGCGCAAGAAGAAACAACTGCTTGCACCTGCACAGGGAGCCCTTTGCTCTCTCAAGGATCCCATCCTCCTCCTTAGCAATCAGCTTGTTCTCTGGAGCAACAAGTGCTTCTCAGTCGCTACCAAAGTAGCGAGGTAACTGCAAACACCTGCTGAGCAAACAATCCCTTGTTTACCCAGAGGGCAGCCATCAAGCAAACGGCTCCCGACAGTTTTATCTAGTTGAAAACCACACATCCTTTTACTCACCCCCACTTTTTTTTTTTTTACAAACAAAAATCTCTTTTACTTACTCTCCTGACTTAATATAATGAGCTTGGGGTAGCCTAGTGCATCTCTGTTCTTGACTTCTAAAAATGATTACCCAAAGATGAATCATATGTCTTCCATTTTAAGGTAAGATGGCATTTAAATCCACTAGTAACCTGCTACTATATTTGGAATACATAGTGTCAGATAAAACATTAGATAATAAATTTGAATATGTAGTTTGTCTTTAAAGATACAGCCAAGTATGAGGTAATTTGGCTGCTGTTAAATGATGATCAAAAGGATTTTAGAGCATTTTTTAAAAATAGGACAGTACTGAAACTAAAACAGCAATTGGTGACGGAAGTAGAATCTCTTTAATAAGTGTAAGTCACACTAATTATTAAATATGAATCAGACAGGAGATGAATTACATCATTATTCACAGCTGTAGTGAACAACTTCCAAATAAGGGTTACATAGAGATAGAGGAAATAAAATTATTCAAAGAAATGAAAGATACATTGTTCACTCTGAAGGGCGATTTGTCCTTTCAAGCAATTTAAAATGTCATAATCTCTACTTTTTTTCCAAAGTGAAAGAAAATGTGTATTAAGTGAAATAGTATTTTCTTTTTTCTTTTTTGGTTATCAAAGGATTTTCAAAAACTCAAAATTCCTAAGAATAAGAGAATATAATTAATTATGAAGAATAATACATCAATCTCTCCTTGAAAGTCAATGCTAAACATTGATAAGTAATTGAATATTGATCACCTGTCATTGTTGATTTGCCTTTTTTATGTAGCACATACATCTTGAGTGTGTGTGAAGGTTTGTATTGTTTCATATTATTTTCCACAGTGGAGGAACACCACAGAGAAACTACAGTCTAAGACAAGTTTGTCCCTAATTGAACAAGTGAGACAGAAAAACAAACTGACAGTCAATGACTGAGTGAAGTAATATTTAAAAGACAACATCAGATGTTCTGACAAGGATTGTTTTATCCAAATGTATTTGAAAGTGGGAACCTTCAAAATATCTTAGGATAAAAACCAATCAAGGCAGAGTTGAAATCAAAATATAAACATTTCAGCTCATAAATCTGAAAAGCCACTGTAAATGAGTGGGACTCAATTGTTATACAATCATAATCTAAATGTAAACTTTGCTCTTGGCATTTGGCTAATACTCATTTCTTCCACTTAGAGAAGTTTTTGCAGCTTTCACCACAGTTAACACAGGCTCCTCTCAAATAGACCAAATAACTAATAGGGAAGGATCTGAATGGAATAAAACTCTAAAGGGATCCAAAATAAACCTAAGGAATAAAAATAATTTCGCTGGTTTTGATTTGATTCTTGACTAGACAGGTAAAATTCAGAAATAGAATAAAAAATCAAAAATCTATTTTAAAATATGGATGCACTTTTGATTAAAATAATCTTATTATGCTTTTAAACCCTTTTGGCTGAATATATTATGCTCAGAAAGTAGAAGAAAACATGACTTTATAATACACAGTTGTGTCATTTGTAAAGATTTGATTAGAAAAATCAAAATGTCAGTGTGTGACCTTTTCCTCCATTTATTTCCTCTCTTCCTAGTTGTCTTCTTCCTCCCTCTCTGCTTTCTTCTTTACTCTAGGCACAGCAGACACCACTTTCAACCTTGTAATCTCAGTTGCATTGATGGGCATCATAAGGTTCTGCTTAGCATGTTTATTTAATTGTAATAATCCTAAAAATCCACATTTTCTATATAAGAAGGGTTGGTTTTGTTTTGTTTTGTTTTGTTTTGTTTTGTTTTGTTTTGTTTTGGTTTGGTTTGGTTTCCTCTCTGGAATAGCTAAACCCACATGAGAAAAAGGAGATCTTTTCAAGGTGACTCTATTCATCTGCTGCAGGTCTGAAAATGAAAGATTTTGAACATCTAAAATCACATGGCTAAAAAGATGAGATATATAAAAACATGGATTCCCTGACATATGCCTACAACTGGTATCGAATGTCCCCCACATTCACTCATGATATTTTAGTGTGAGAATAAATGGTTTAATTCACCAACTCTTGACCTAAAGTTCTAAATTCTTTAGCACAAATGGAAGACGTGAGATAAGAAACCAGACAAAATAGATTGCTTGTCAAAAATATTTTGAAGACAGAAAAATAAACTAAGAATCGTACAAATATATATTGTTTTATCTCTCATTCTTATTATGACTGTAGCAAATTAGATTCTTGTTTTATTATTTATAAATTGAGTCTAATATTATTTATTCACACCAGAGTAATGTTAAAATATTTAAATTCTCTAAAAATATTTGGAGTTTCCTAAAATTTTTCCTGATTTTGAAATTTCTGAACTCAATGGAATGCAAACAAAATTTGCTTTATTTTTCCTCCCTTCTTCAACTGCTATGTGTTATGTCAAAGTTTTTCTCTCTGTCCTTGGATAATGAGAACCCAAGAGAGTCTCCTGGCTTTTTGGTTATGCTCATTTGCAAATAAGAGTTTGTTTTCATAATTACTATTATTTTCTAGGTGTCTAACTTTTCAACCTAGTCCAAAATTTCAAATCTGCATCGAATTCAAGGCTTTTACCTTTTTCCTCATTTGAGGTCTAATTCGTGGTTAGTGAATTCAATGTGCAGGAAGGGTTAAAACCCTAGGTTTTGTTTGTCTATTTGTTTTGTGGTGTTGTCTATTTCTCTCTTAATATTCTGTATTCTTTTGAACTGAGAGAAAATATGGTGATTAGCAGAAGATGAAAAATTTTTTGCATCTATTCTGCATTGTTTGCAGATTTTCTTTCATTGTCAAAATCTCTAACTGTGGCAAGCACCCAAATGCTCTCTCTTATAAGGGCTGTGGCAATAGTTTCTTCAAAATTTCTCTGATGCCTTCTATAACCCACTTTTATTTTCTGCCTTCTGAAAATTGCCCTCCAGAGGGGGCAGCTCAGGCAGCTAGCTTTCCTTGCTGAAATCACCTTAAGTGATGCCAGTTATCTGCCATGGCATCTGCTTGACCTGCAAGTTGGAACACATGCATTCATACCAGAGTTCTTTTGATTCATCATTTGTGGGATTGGCTATGCACTGAAAAAATTGGGGGAATGATCCCTACAGTTGTAGAAAAGGGAGATGTTACTTGCTATGGCAAATATTGAGAAGGTAGGCAACTTCCTGTTATTGCAGGAAGCGCCAGAAAAATCTTTTACCTTGAGTCTAGAGAGAACTAAGAACAAATAGTTATGCTTATGCGTAATCTAAACTGTCTCCTCTATGAGATGACAGAAGCTTGCTTTATAATGGCCTTAAAGAGATTTAGCTATATTTAAGCAAGTCTCCTGCATGTTAATGTCTAATTATTCATCTCTGTAAAATACTGGGGTGGTTCTCTAAAATTCTTACTGCTTTTTTGACTTCAGCCAAACTTTGAGAAAACTACTAGCTACCTGATTCAGTATCCATCTACAGTGATGAGTCAACATTACAATTTTGGCGAAGTCTAGTCTTGCTGCACATATTATGTTTTGCTGAAATCTAGTTTATGAGTTTAAAACTAATGTCGCAAGTATTCTGCCACTAATTATGAGGTTTGATTCAAGTTTCAAGCCAATGAGATTTATCAGATTTTAAGTTTTTTTTTTTTTACTTTCTACTTTGATTTTTTTTTTAATTATAAAAAGGTGTTCTTTTTTAAAGACATCTTTTCTACATCTATTGATATGACCATCTGTGTTTCACTGTTAGGTGTATTATTATCATATGATGAATAGCTTTTATTCATCTCAAAAAAGTTATCAGTTTGTTGTGTTGTCAGCTGGATAAGCAGAAAACAAAACTGACAACTAGTTAAACATTTTTTTCTCGTATAAGAATAAGTTGAGAGATGGTAATTGATGAAGTTGTTTTATTCCTTAAATGGGTAATTAGGAATTCAGGCTTTTTTCATCTTTCACTATGCCATTCTGCTATTCCCAGATTATTAGATTTAATTCTCATGTTTTTACCTAATTGTCTCAGAGTAGATGCTAGAACTTCAGACATTATGCCATCATTCAAAAAATGAAGAGGTGGAAAAGAATGTTTCTGAAACCTCTGTTCCCTTTCATTGGGAGAGAAAAAGTTTCCCACTCAAGCAGATTTGATAATATCTCATTGGTCACAGCTGGCATTCTTGAGAAGGAAGATATGAAAGGAAAATTTAAATGATAAATTATTTAATAAATACAATTTTGTTAGGAAGCAAGAAGAGAGAACTGGATATTAGATAGGCATATACCTTATAGGTATACAAGCATCCTTGTCTACAAAAACATCCTTACATTTCTAGATTTAAATTAAATGAGTTATGATAAATTTTTATATATTTTTATTTTTATTTTTTAGTGTGTGTATAATATTTGTTTTGATGAGAGTGTTTCTACATTTTTATAGTCTAGAAAAAGTTATATAGTTGTAAAATTACTTGTTCTTCAAATATTTAACTGGGCCAGCTTGAAATACACTATATCTAAAGCATAAGCACAATGCATCCAAACTTTTATGGGCTTTCTTTTCAAAAAAACTGCTTACTTGGTGCCCTGAAAATAAAGATAATTTTATTTAACTTTCCATTCCCATAATATGCCGAGAATATTTGTTTATTTGCCTTTCACAAAATTGACTTTCTAGCATGGCTAGATAGAAAGATCCTCAACTAAATAAAACATCTGGTTTTGTTTTCTTAAAAAAAAAATAAAAAGAAAACCACACTTCTTGACAAGGCTAGAATAATACAGTGAGAAACAGTTCACAAGGCCATTTAATTACACTCTTGTACTTTACCAATTCTTTATGTCAACGAACCATGTAAATATAGCTTCAAGAGACTGTGCAGGGATTATGCTAAAATAAATGTTGAAGCTAAAGTCAGCCGATTGACAATGAAAACAAAAAAGGACACCCAATAATTTGCTTTTTGTGTAATCATAGATGTACTTCACGTGTCATAATCCATCAAGTAAAGATACTCAACACACATGCAGCAAGGCAGAATGCCAGAAGCCAATTACCGTCCCAGTGTCATCATTGTCTAAACTAAACCAGATGTCCTCACCTTTGGTTAACAAAGGACACACCTTTGCACCTAATTCAAACACCTGCAATTTAAAGTTTTTCTCTTGTTATATCTTTAAGAAGGTATATATTTTTCCTATAGGATTTGAGAAGAACTGAGGCATGGATAGTACTTTTTCAGTGAATACTGATTGAGAGGAAAAACTAATGAGAGTTACTGCTTTTCTTGGTCACATTTGACATTATATACATGATTACAAAATAACTGTAAGTGACAAAGGGCTCTATCCTTACACCTTGTGACTTGCTGTTTTATAGGCCAAAGTATTTCTTTAAATGTATGTTGAGTTTTCACCTTTGCTCATTCATTTCCTTGAAATTTACTTTTTATTTTTCTATTTGTAGACAATTGAAATTGTATGCAGTTTTTAAGGCCAAACTCAAGGGTTGCAGCCTTTCAGAAAAGTCTTCTTTACTTTTTCTCTGCGCTTGTGCTCCTATTGGGATTATTATAACCTGAAGCATAAATTGTTTCTCACTGTGATGAGTCTGCTTCTATCACCTCAGCAGCACTCTTTTAAATAATACGGTAGATATCTTTTGATTGTCTCCTTTTTCCCAACCAACAATTTCCAGCCCGTGCCTCTGGACAAATTCTCTCTCTCTCTCTCTCTCTCTCTCTCTCTCTCTCTCTCTCTCTCTCTCTCATATTTTACTCTAATTAACATTTTAAAATTCTAGTTAATTATCCATTAGTGCTGAATTTGGAAAGTTTTGACTTAAGGGCCGAATAGTAGATATGAGTTAAAGATATCAGCTTAGGGGTTGAAGATGAAGATGACGTCTGAAGGAACTGAGAGTTCAGGAAAGTCTTTAGAGCCACCATCCATGGGGACATCTCTCAGATTTCCCCATTATGTATTACAGGGACTTAGATTTTCCCAACCTGCTGCTCTCTGGTCTCAGCATAAAAGATCTATCTTGCCTAGGTGATCAGTACTCTCTGGAACTCTATAACTCTATTTATGGGCCTTGACCCTCAGCTATATTATTTAGCCCACTGTAGGAGATGGGCCTCTTTGTATACCACCTACAAAATTACCCTCAGGAGGTCACAATTTGTTTTTAAAGGTTTAATTGTCCTCTGTTGCTCATGATTCCTCTGCAGGGTTTCAGTGCAACTCATTCTTTCCATATCTTTGAAGTGTCTGAATTACTGCATCAGCAAGGAGTTTGCTGTTCATGGGGACATTTTCCCAAGGTAGTATTTTAGCAAATTTTACAGAATTAAGCAATCTTCTTCCAGAGACTTCCTTTGTCCTCCTTCCCTCATATCACACAAGATTTAGTCCTCCTTTCAAACTGGAAGAGGAGTGATCCCATTGCAAAATAATATATCTTGCAACCTGTAAGTACTTGTCTAATCATTTTTTCTTCTAATAGTGTTAATATTAGTTTTCCAAGAAGAGATTCCAAAATGGAATTAGAAGTACAAGAGGTTTATCAGGAGTACATCTATCAAAGGTACAAGAAAGAGGGAGCAAGAGTAAATAGAGAAATTATAGTGACAAGTGGTAAAGACAGGTTTTAAAGATAGGTTGATTTATGCAGTTGGTGTTTCCCTAACCAGTACATTGCATGTCCTTTCTATGCTTAAAAACACACAGAGCACACAGGTTTTGTAGTACTGAAAGATAGAACAGGATACATTCAGGCATGATGGGAAGTACTGGCTAATATAATGATATATGATAAGAAATTAAATATCCCTGAATTGGAAAAATAGGATGGTAGCAAAAAAAAAAAAAAAATCAGGTAGTACTGAGGAAATATCATGGTGAGAAGATTGATGCTCACTCCTACCCATGTCAGTTTTGTGATAACACAGGTGGAACCATAGATAGGTCATATGTAAAATATTTATTAAAAAGACATAGATATGTGCATAATTTCTGTAATGGGGTACCTAAAATTATTTTTTAAACTTTTTTTAAACTTTCCCACTTGAAAATAGAAACATAAAATTAGGCCATTTAATAGTGTAATTTTTACTAGAATAGTGACTTTCACATCTTTTAGACAAGAATCCACTCTAATAAATTCATTTTACATCCTGACAGTACACTTACACACACTACATTGTAGACACCGATTACACACACACGAGGTGCACACACATACGCACACTTCATCGTGTCCTGAGTATTCTGATTATTTTGGTTCTATTTTATTTTTTTTATGCTGCCCATACTCTATTCTGTTGAATTAATAACTGTCTAATGGCTTTAAATGACAGTACAGAAAGCTCTAGAGGAAAACGACAGATGATAGATAAAAAGGGGTGAAGAAGACAATAATAAGCCATAATAAACTCAATGGGATTGGAGATGAATGGAAATCTTTTCATTTATCAAAAATCTTTTGAGAAGTTGCAGTTAGAGTTATACACTGAAGAAAGAATGTCAAAAATGGAGAATAAAAATTAGACATGTGAATCGTAATATTATGTCCAAAATGATCTGGCAGAAAAATTATAAAGAATATGATAGTAGACAATGACTGTAGAATCTAATTCTTGATATTTTTATACTTTAAAACACCTGAGAGACAAAACACACCTCTGTTCTTTCATTAGTTCCAGAGATTTACTAAACCAATAATTCTTACGAGTGAGATGCATGTAAATTGGCAAATAAGGGTCTGGATAAATCTAAGTTTAATGAGGAAGATATTACTCCAAAGGATCTTATAGGCTCTTTAAAGGGGTGCTTCTCTTTGCGAATAACTGTCCATCTTATCTCTGCTACAAAAGCACCTGAGCAGAAGCTGAGATTGATGGAGGGCTCGGAACTGAGAACAGAGGCAGAGTTCCAATAAGCAAAGAGAGATTTCAGTAACTATTATTTTGAATTTTAAATTCTTTTTAGTAAAGACATTTCCAAGACCATCATTAAATAAATGATCTTTTTTTCTGATCTCTTTTTCTTTAGTAAAAGAAATATACTGCAAAACTTCAACGTTTATCCTATGTGAGCTTACCTGCTTTGTAATGACTGTTAAATTCCTTAATGAATAGGTTTACATCACTCCAAGGGAATGTAGATACCATGGGGCATTTAACTCTATTTCAGCCTCAGTTTCCTCTCTACACTTAGTGATTAAATGTTGATCTGCCAGTAACAGCAGCGCTCTTTGAAAGTGGCCTTGTAATACTGGATCCATCTGCCAGCTGTTTACAAATTAAGAAATAGCTTTATTTTATCAGATATTGTGATTGTTCTCTGTGTTTATAAAATATGTTGGCATTTCCCCTGAAGTATTCTGAAATTACCCTTCACTAGGTAAACTATACATATTTGATTAGAAGAGTAGCAACAAAAAACATGCTGGATTGTATCAACTTCTAAATTTCTCCAGTCCATAGAAAAGATAAATAAATATATATTCGGGGGAATCAAATTTTTACTGTATGGAAGGCAGAGAAAAGTTTAGATTCTATAGTCTCATTTTATCATTAAACACATGTATTGCTGTAAATAATTTAAAGGATTATACATAAACATCTAAGGAAATTCACAACTTCTTGCTTCCTAGTTTACCAAAGTCCGTTATATAGCAAACTCAAGATAGCAAAGCATTGCACTCAATTTTATTTTTACAAAAATAGGTACCAAGCGGCAGATGAGTTTCTTGGAGTTGGATGTTGTTACATGCAATGAGGCAAATAAATATCTTCACATATGAACCTTAACTTTTCCAAATTGAGAAATGTCATTGTACCAGTGGTTTTCTGGTGATTTGATCCAGAAAATCACTCTGTGCAGTTTTAAGACTGAGTATTCAGCCAGAAAAAGATTTTTAGGAAAAGATGAGCAAAGATGTTCCATTAACTGTCACTAATATAAATACTAAGTGAGGTAAGAGAGTACAGAGAATAAATAGCTATAAAATGCTCTTGATCATTCACAACAGATATGTTTATGTTCATATTCAAAATCGTAAGGATAATTAATTTTTACTATAAATGTGATTATAAATGTAATGCACTGAGACATGCAAAGTAAGTTTATAAACACAATAAAATATAGCTATTATAATAATTTTCCTTATCTTATAAGATTCTGGCACTTTTGGTGTCGCATCATACATGAGGAATTATTTACTTTGGCTGTAAAAGGAAGAGCCTTCTCAGCCTTTCCTTCCAAATCTCTTTCCTATTTAGAATTGTCTATGCTCAAAGCAAAAAAGACCACCTCATGGTTTCAAATATCTTTATTAAACAATGTGTTTTTAATATATTCCTACTTAGCCTCCTTTGAAGGAAAAGGAGAAGTCTGATTGCTCTAGTTCTTCCCCTGCTTTTATATAAATCCTCTTTGTTAAAAAAAGGTGTCTTTTCTTTGTCCAGCTAATTCAGTGCATGTCCCCACCCCTCCACCACCATCTTGGCACTTCAGTTCCTAAACCACAATAAGCACAAGAAGAGCTGTGCAGCAAGTGTCATCACTGCATTAAATCTCCCAGCAATGCTCTGAGGCAGGTACTGTGTTGTTCCCATTTTGCAGGTGGCACCTGAGGCCCAAACACGTTAAGAGATTTAGTCAATCGTAAACCTAGTGAGAGACAGATCCAGATTCTTTCTGATTTAATTTTACCAGACTGAGCTTCCCTGCCTTCATTCACATTCTTCTACTTCCCATTGACAGAATTTTAGCAACCTCTTCCCTCCCTAATTTTCCCAAATAGAAGTATTCTCCTTTTGGCTCCACTGAGTTTATTTCTAACCTTGCTCTAGCAGACATTAGGGTCCAGTTTGCCTTAGTCATGCCCAATACGATCTGAGCTACAAGTAACAACGTACTGAAATAAGAGTGGTGTAAACACTTTATTTGCCAACTAGTCAAGAAATGAGGGGTTGTTAACTGCACAACAATGTTAACAAGTGTCCAGGCCTTTTGGAGCTTTCTATGCTCCCATTCTTAGAATATCAGTGATGCCGGTGCTTATGGTTCCAAGGAGGCTGCAGAGTTTCCAAGTTATCGAGTCATCAGAAACCATCATCTACAAGTAGGAAGGAAATGGACCCCTCGCATGTTGATTTTTTTTATGCAAACTCCCTTCACAGATTTGCCAAGAAGTTCTGTTGGCCAGTATTAATTAGTTCAACTTTATTCTACGTATATTTTAGTTCTCTGTAAGCGCTGCTGTAAGCACTGGGGATCCGGTTATGAATAAAACAGGCACACTCTGCTCGCAGGAAGTTTGCATTCTACTTAGAAAAGATAAACACGACTCAACAAAATGCATATGTATGTCAGGTTATGATCAGTGATACAGAGGAAAACTATGTAAATGCAGAATAGAAAAACGGGAAAGGTTCTACTTTGAATAAGGTGGTCAAACAAGGTCTCTTTGTAAAGTTATAGTTGAACTTAGATATGAATAACATGAGGGAGTAAAATGTTTTCTGGAAAATCAGCAAGAGTTCCATGTAACACTCTCCAGGGACCTCAGCCTGTGCTCCTAAGGCCTTAAATTGATTGGATGAGGTCCACTACATTATGCAGTGTAATTTAATTTACTCAAAGTCTATTAATTTAAATATTAACCACATCTAAAATTATCTTTACAAAAAACATCTATACTGGCATTTTATTTAAAAAAATCCCTGTAGCCTAGCAAAATTGACATATAAAATTAACCATCACAATATGTAATCGATCTCCCACGAGAAATGCTCTAAATTTTTAAAATTGAAATAAGCAACTATACTGTGCTACGAGCCAGACACCATTCTGAGCCTTATTAGTACTGGTTCATTTAACCCTAATGTACCCTTATGAGATAAGAACTGCTATTCCCCCACTCTGAGGATAGGGGGTTTAATAATATGCCAAAGGTGAAACATTCAGCTAAAAACAAATCTGGGATTTCAACTTAGTGGTGCTTCAACTACCACATTATATTTCCAGCTGGGTTACCAAGCCTGAATCTTTTCTGTCTTTGAGTAACAGACAGAAAAATTAAGAGTTCTCTGTCCTTCTCATTAAAGGATATATATATATTATACCAATAGAATCTGAGTGCGTTTCTGAGACTGACTCTTCAGAAAAATACCTATTCCAAGGACATTTCCAGGCAGCTGAGAAGTATAAGCACCAAGTGATTAATCTAACTCATTTTATTTCTTCTTTAATATTTTTAAGTGATTATCAGAATGTAAAAGTACAAGAACCTCTTGAAAATGGAGTGAAAAAAAATACAACAAAATATGTTTTATCAAGAAATAGAGTTGGAACATTAGTTTCCACTTAATTAGCTCTAATTGCCCAAATGTTATATACTCTTGCTAAAGCAAATCATTATTTGTAGGTTTGAATCTATGTGTTAATATGGTGTGGTATAAAGACAGAATTAACTGTGTCTGTTCCTCCTTTTAAGGTGATTGACATTGTCAGTAATGCAATCTGTCTTTCCACTAAGAAAGGAAAACATCAGATGGTTCTATATTCAGCTGCATATGAAGTTCACTGAATATGATAATTTGTTGCTTTCTTTTTTTTGTCTGTTCTATTATGTGCCTGATAGGTTCTCAATGTCTTAGACCTGCAATTCTAATTAAGTTGTTTATTTTATTCAATTTCAAATTTTTTTCTAGAGAAGCATTTTAAAGTGCACCTAGAATGATCTAGACCTGAGTTTCACTTGCTTTGGTTAACACAGCATATTTGTTTTTTTTTTTTTTTACTCCCCTAGTACAATCATTTGACCCCCAAGTTTATAACATTAGAGATGCTGGCAATGAGTATACAAGGTGACATCACCCTCAAAGATTGCAAGAGCCATATGTTATTTCTTCCCAATTGAAAACACTTTATCGTGCCAGATACAGATTGAGGGTGTTGTGCTTCCCAAGATTGATTTTATATTTTTTGTAAGTCAGGCTCATCTGGTGGTGAGATTCTGACAGCAGAGCTTCTTGTATTCCCATGTGGCATTGTATAGACATCATAGATTTACAGTGTGTTGAAATGGACACGACTGACACATTTGTTTTTGTTCAATGATAAAGACAGTGTAAGTAAAGCAAACTGTTCCAAGTGCTTATAAAGTAGTAACACTTGGCATGAAGTTTTTCCACTCATTTTCTTGTATCTGCATTTTTTTTGGGTAGGAGATGAAATTAGATAAATATATTAAAGCCATTGAAGATACACTTTTTAAAATTTAAAACATGATAAAGTTTCTGACATTTTAGAGTAAATCCTAGCAATTACACAATGAATAATTAAAAGCCAAACTTTCTCTTACTGAGAAGAATGCTGGGCTGAGCATTTAGTGTTTAATAAAACGGAAGGTATGTAGTCAGACACTGTGTCCTTCTAGGTGTTAATCTTATATTTATTATTCTGTTACTACTGAGCCAATGTAATTGAGCCATGGTTTGTTTTTACTAAAAAAGTTTTCTGCAGAATTTGTGTGTGTGCTTTAATCAGATATATCTAAACAGCAAGTAGGTTTTTTTTTTTTTTTTGAGTTCTTATAAAGGACACACTACTACTTAATCATTTCCAATTACATGACTAATATTGAAAACTTTTTAAAGAGTCACTATACTAGATAGAGGAGTAGAACAAATCTCCTTTGACAAATTCATCCACGCCCACCTTTTGCCTGGGCTACCTCCTCTTGGATGGCCTCCAGTTATCTCCTTTAGCAATCTTGCAGTATGATCCCTCCATATAATCCAAGTAATCTTTTTAAAAGGAAAATCTTATCATGTGACAATTATTCCAAACTTCTTTTCTGGCTCTTCTTGTACTTCAGAATAAATTGGCACATACTTTGCCTTCATCTTTGAAATTATACTATACTGGCCTTCTCTACTTCACACTTGTTCATAGTTAATTTATATTAAACCATTACATTTTAGATCAAATGTCACTTTCCCAAGAAGTCTTTTTTGACACATTAGGTTATGTCAGCATCCTCAATTTTGTGCCATTAATATTTTTTTACCTGCATATCATTTATCACAGTTGTAATTATGTATTATGTACATATATGTTACATATATATACTACATATATATAATATATATTATATATATAATATATATATCAAGATCTAGTCATCCCAATGAACTGTAGCTCCATGAGGGAAGAGATTCTTTCTGATATTTTTAAATCTTCTATTCTAAGCACCAAGCACAATGATTGTCACATTAAAAAAAAAAAAAAAAAAAAAGAACAAAATCAATATGAATGAGGAACAGGAAGTTCTGGAATTCTAAGTGACTCTCTCAAGTTAGTAGAAGCAAGGATTATATTCAAGACTACTTGACTAAATTTCTAAGCCAATTAATATGTGATTCTGCCTTAAACACTAATTGAATATGATACTTTATTTTAAAATGATTTGGTATAGACACAGTGACTATCATCTGTGCTCATTAATTTAAACTTCAATGTTAGAGCAATCAGTGGTCTAAATTGGACATTTCCAATCTAAGAATGGTTGATTTGTGGTAGATCAGAAATCTCATACCAAGAAAATCTCAGGTTTCACACCCCTTTAACACTTTATCCTTTATGGATTAGTGCTCAGAATATTTAAAAATGTGTTCTTATCAATGGTTTAAAAAAGCATGCAGCTATGTGTTTGGGTTAAAATATTTTAAACACTATTCTTATTTGAACAGGGTATCAAACTCTAGTGAGGCTTGTAGCTGCAACATTAAGGTTATATCTCTAAGTTCTTGTTCCTCCAAAATTGATCTAAGAGGATTTCTGGAGGCCCAATGCAGAGAATTAGGCAATAAAATACCACTTCCAGTGAACATTTAGTGTGAGGAAGTGGTTGCAGGCCACAGAAGGTTGAAAAAAATTATAATTTCACAGAACTCACAGAATAGGTATTGTAGTAAGGTTGTAGCAATATCTAACTCTCTTGGCCTCAAAAGTCTTTGGCAACCAGCATTATCTTCCCAATAATACCCAAAGGCTAAATCTGAACAGGTGGATTCAGATAAGTTAACTTACTGTGTCATACCCTGGGTTACAGAGGTAATAGAATTATTGACTAATAGAGGAACAAAGTTGAAAATGTTGTACTTTGTTTTGATGTTTCTATTTTTGCAACAAAAATAAATAACCAGATTAACTACTTTTATCAGTTCAACTGGTAGGAAAGTATTCAGGGAGCTGTCTACAAAGAGAATTCCCATAATGTAGTGTTTTGTTTTGTTTTGTTTTGTTTTAATTTGGTGTCAGGCTCAAAGATATTTAGCATAACTTGGAAGTATTGATATCAGCTCTGCATAATTTAGAAGTTATTTGACTTCTTTGATCTTCAATTTCTTCACTTTTATATTTGAGGCAAAATTAAACTAACCATGGGTTGTTTTAGGGATTGAGATAGTATAACTAAACTACCAAGTATAGAACCTTATACTTGGGAATAACACAATAAATTGGGGTATTTTCTGAGCACAAACAATATGATTCTCTTAGCAAAAGGAATTCTATTAGTGAACACAGATAGTGACCTGAATTCAGCCAATTTTTCACATTCTCTCTTCAGATTCAAAGGATATCCATGCAGAAAAGAATCCACTGAAAAAATCAGTTTTCTCATTCTCAATTAGACTTTCACTTAGAAGAAAACGAATTCCAATGTCATTGAGAACTAAGTTGACTCATAAAATGCCTTAGCTTTTGGCTCTACTTAAAGTGTGATTTTTACATGCTCACTTTTCATTTGCTTCTGCAGTTGAGTCTGGCTGGTCAAAACAGGCTCTTAATTGACATGTCAGCTATGCCCATCAGTGGCAAAGTATTTTCTTTATAATGGTCAGGATGCTGTAAAGTCTTCACTCTAAATATGCAATTGGTTGGAGTTTACAGGGTGGATTTAGCAAGTGTAACACAGATTGACTGTGCATGCCTGGTGGGCATAGGTGAGAAAGACTCCCACCAATAGGCTGGCATGACTCGCCATAGGGAGCTGTCTTCTGAAACCTGAAGTTTTGAAATAGTGAATCACACCTCGAATCGCAAAGTGCCTTACACTATACTTTGGCATCATTAAAGTATTTAATGCCATCTGGAAAGGAAGAAGCAAAAGGTTTCCTAGTAGGTGGCTTATAAAACTCTTAAGATATTTAGAGATCACATGTAATGTTTAAACTATTTAAGGAACTTTAAAAGGAGCTATTTGAAGCACTCCAAATGATTACCTCTCTTAATTCACCAAGCACTTGTAAGATTTGGTTTTTAACAAGCAAGACTGGTTTTGATTTATGAAGTGAAAAAAGGCACCTGAAAAAAAAATCTACTTGAATTTTTGCTTCTTTTTCTAAAGACCTGAAAGACGGTTTTGTAAAAAAATAAAATAAAATAAAAATTAAAAAAAAAACATAAATTCTCTTGGGCTAATATTTCACATGCCAAGTAGAGCCTGGAGCTTATTTAACAGCTGTTTTATGAGTCTTTAAAATAGAGATTTATAATGGAAAAAGTGACACAATTTTAATTATAACATGATGTACCAGGTATTATAATGAGCAAAGATATTTTCTCAAACATGTATAGCATTTAATTTTTAAGGAAAGGCCAACAGTATGCTCACTAGGATTATAATTCTCAGATATGCCTAGATCTCTATCTACAAAGTTTCTTTTCTTAATACTATTATCATTTCTTTTCTTATTCCCAATGATGAAAATGCTACAGCAAAATATTTCTGGGAAAAATAAAACTTTCAGTCTAACCACAAAATAAGGGCAAAATATTAGTAAGCAGTACGACATACAAAATTTAATAATTACACAATGCCAATTATTTTATAATTTTATTTTATATTTATAGATTTTGTCTAAAAGTATTAAGCTCTAGGGTAGCACTAGTATACCCTTCTCTAAAAGCAGACATCAGCCATCTAACAAGAGTTCGCTCCAGGGGCCATAAACGCTCTCGGAAGTCATAATTTCTGAGGCTCTGACAAGTGCTGGGAAGGGGAGGATCACAAAGGAAGGGCCCCTAGTTCTGAATGTAGGTCAAGGTCGCTTTTGGTCAGTCTACTTCTACAGGATCAGAAACAGAGGAAACTGAGGAAGTACACTCACGCGTGGCCCTTGCCTGCAGACCATGGGATCTAAACTGGATTCTACTGTGCAGAAGTGCCCAGTAAAAGTAAATAGCCAATTAGAACATGATTAGTAAATAGAAAAATTTTAGTAACTTAGAGAATGGTTGTTAGTGTGAGTATCGGTGAAGGAAGACTTTATCATGAAATAAACAGTACCAGCTGTTGTAAACACTAAAGAATCGATATGAGTAGTGCACACCTTAAAACGTAGCTTTTAAATTTTATTTTTAAATTAAAATGCTATATCCTCATTTCTTTAATTCCTAAAATAGAAATAATTTTATGTACCACTTTAGTGTAAAGAGTGTACTTGTTTTATTCTGTAGAAGAAATCATTACACATTAATGATACCTGTAAGTATTATGATTACTCTTATGTATGCCATTTTAAAATACAAAATGAAAATACGGTTCATTTAATAATAATCAAATACAAAAGTTTAACAAAATAGAGGATTGTTTCTATGTATAAAACTCCAGCAATCAGAAGTTTATTCAGGAAAATGGTAAAAGTCTCAGAGATATTTTTACTCAATTTGGAGAGAAACAATAATTAACAAGTCTGTTTTACTCAGTGCCTTAGGTCATTTTGCAGACCATATCCTAGCTTCCTACTCATTTTATTTAAATGTAGCTGAAATCAATTATAATGGGTTGCATAATAAAATATAAAATATTCGTATAATGCATCTTATTGTTAAAGCCACTAGGAAAACAATGGTCATATTATTAGTAGTTTGGATAAAACTGGTTTGCAATGAAAATGCCCCCTAATTTAGTTATGTCTAAAGAAATGTGGGCAAATTAAATAGTTTTCCTGAACAGTCTACAATTCAGAGTACATTTTTAATTACTGATTAAGATCAGGAAGTTACAAAGGCCAGTTCAAATCATAGCACAATTTAGGAGAAAATTTTTGTTTTAACAATTTATTATAAATGAAGCTTGAATAGTCATGGTTGGTAATTTTCCATGACCATTCTACTTAGTGATCTTCCACACTTTCACTTTTACCATTTTTTAAGTAAAGAATCTTAAATGTCTAAAATGTGCCAATATTGGTGAGGTGTAATGAGGTTGCACAAATAAAGGAAAGAGAATCTGTCATCAAGAGCTCAGGATACACTGACATATCTTTCAAAGCATGCTGCAACAACAGTAAAATAAAATGTTAATTATAAGTAAAATTAAACATTTTAATTATTGATAAATTTTTGCATATTAAATGTTTTGTAGAATTATTAATACCAATTTTATGCTTTCATTCTCGTGCCTTAAGGCAGTTATTTTTTCTTTCTCTCACAACTGATGGGTTGAGTGGACTCAGCTGGGCATTCTCCATTGGATTCTGTCTTGTGGTTGATATCAGATGGCAGCTGGAGTTGGGCTAGATGTCCAAGATGGCATCCTCACTTGGCTGGCAGTTGAGTGGGCTTTGAAAGTTTAGCTGTGAACCTGATTGTTTACATGTGGTTTCAACACATCACATGGACTTCTCACAGCTTGCCAGTTAGTTTCTAAGAGCTAGTATTCCAACAGACAGAACCTACTGGAAGACGTTGATCCTTTAAAGTATAAACGGGCACAGCTTCCCTTCTCCCACATTCTCTTAGGGAGCGCTCTAGATACAAGGAGAGGAGACAGGGATCACTTTCTCTCAATGGGAGGAGTGTTAAAGAATCTCTGACCATTTTTAATCTGCAACAGCCTGAATCACATTTTTTTGTCACCAATTCAGAGACTCTGAGATTCACTTCCTATCTCAGCCACTACTGTGCTAATTTGTTCCACACAAGCTCTGACTAGTTTTGCTCAGGCACAACCTGACAGCATCTCACTGGGGACCTCTGACTTTCTGCCCTGGGTATTTCTGGCACTATTTTGTGAAAGACCCATGGGAACCGCATCAGCACTAACTGATGTTCAACATGAACATGTAAGAGAGTTAACACACTACAGCAAGACTCCTGCCAATGAGGGACAAGAGTCAATAGATAAATATATTTCCCCTTCTCCTTGGGCAGATGGTTCTGAGAGTGTCAGGTGGGATCGAGCAACCTGGTGTTCTAAGTAGTAATAATGACTACAGTATTCTCCTATATCAAGTTAGAGGTAACATGTGTCTAAATAAGAAAGCATGATATTATAGACTAAATTATGTCTCCCCAAAATTCATAATTGAAGCTTCAACCCCCAGTGTTACTGTATTTGGGGTAAGAAAAAAAGTTAAGATTAAAAGAGATAATAAGGATAAGATCCTCATCTTATAGGATTAGTTTTGTGGGATACAGTAATACATTTTCTCAAGAATGTTAGCAAAAGCTAATTTTTTGTTTTGAAGTGGAAGATTTCAGTGTGACATAGGCTTTTGGAATTAAGTCACTATCTTTGCAGAAATATTGCAAACAACACCTCAAATATTTTTAAGTCACTCTAAAATTAATTTTCACATGAGTCTCCCCCTATTGTCCTCTAAAAGATGCTATATGGTTTTTATTCCCCATCGTAACACCCACTGTCTAGTTATACTAATGTCGTGAGTCCAGACTCCGAGAGGGTATTCTAAAGTTTAATCATAAAATAAAGTAAAATATGTAAAATGTTAAGTCCATTGAAACTGATAAAGTCTGTAAGTAAAAATTTCTCCTTTAGTCACTGAGGAAACCCTTACTGAACTAAATTCTTAGCTTTTTACAGCAGATCATTGTTTCTAAAGCTTTCATTCAGTTGTGAAAAAATATACTGTCTTAAATCTCAAGCAGAGGTCTCCCCAGTAGTGCTTGTCTGTGAAGTCTTACTATTTTCCAGTAGCACATTTGGCATGTATTTCTAGTCATTGTTAACAAGACTAACTTTACATAGCCAGGAAAATGCAGAAAATCCTACAATACAATCTCTCACTTCCCGTTTGAGGAATTCAGTGCTCAGAGAAGTAGCTATGACCACGGTCATCGTACTGGTTAGTTACTGAAACAACTTAGGGATTTTAGATTTAAGGTCAATACTATTTCACTGCATCACTTATCCCTTCTACTTCGACAGGTTAAAATTATTTTTTGACTCGTGTGTGTGTGTGTGTGTGTGTATTAAATGACTTCTGAAAGATAGCATTAGCTTTGTGTGGAATTCCACTCCTGGTTATCCCTCAGTTTTGTTTACTTAATTCACCTCTTGGATACCAGGGTATTAAATTAGAAAGCACATAGGTGTAATGAAATATTATTTTCTTACATTACAATGCGATCCTCATTTCTAGATTTGTGTGCCCTATTTCTAAGAGGAAAAATATGTGAGAAGAAGTACTAACACTACTAAAATAACAGAGTTTAATGTCTTCTACAATTAATATTTATCTTCCAAAAAGAATAACAGTTTTACCTTTATTCAATAATTACAAAAGCAAAACAATTTCTTCATTCATTTGAACCTTCAAAAAATTAAGTTTATGCATAAAGACAGAATTTGTAAGCATGTTTTTGTAATTATATTATTTTCCCATCTTTTCTGATATAATTTAGAAAAACTATGAATTTGTCCTAAGAATCCAATAAACCATGTTATAAATTTAATAAATGTTTCAGTGGTGACTTGATGATGCTGTGAGGCAGAAGAGTGATGTCATTTGAGATATTTACAGTTCACTCAAGTCTTTTGGAAGTAAGTGTCACATCGTTACCTCTTCACTGACTTAAGAGCCTTTGATCAAGAAACACCAGAATAACCTCATGTACTTCAGACATGCCAATCTAGTTACCAAAACATGTCTCCTTTGATTGTTTATACTTGAAATTAAAAGACATTTTAACATATCATTACACCCTACTCTGAAAGTGAAGTGTTGTTACCAATACTTGTTTCACCCATCAACTATTTTATTTATTATAAATAATAATAGTTCATATCTTTCTAATTCCAGACTCCAAGTAAAGGCTGTTAAAAATAACATCAGCACCACCACCAACAAAAAAAAATATGAGAAAATATGAATATGCCAAATTCATGTCAATACTGGCATTGGTTGAAAGTCTTTGAAAGGGTATCCAAGAATTTCTTTAAATAAAGCCCTGCTACAAACTATTAGATATAATTTTTCTTTGTTCATGTGTTTGCATTTATCTGGCTGTTTTCAAGAAACAAATTTATAAAATAATAAAATCTTTAAGATTATTTAGTGTATACTTAACAGTTTATGTCTCTGGCTCTTTCAAAAAAAAAAAAACCACCTGTGTTTAATGAGAATGCAGATTATTGCTCATTTTGTTATTACTAATTTGGACTTGTTAGGATTTTATGTTTTATGCCTACAAACAATCTCCCAGTAGTTTAATGTACATTGGTGATTAACAACTGATAGTAGTATTAAATTTATAGTTAGATTCCCAGAGAAATAGTTATACTTCATCCCAAGGTTCACAATTTTTGTTAATCTTTATTTCTAAAGCAACCCTTCTTTCACTTTATTCACTCAAGATCTAACATACATCTAACAATGCTTGATGGAGCAGAATCAGTGCTATCAAGAAATTGTAAAAGTCATTGGAGAAACAAACATTACTAAGGATAGAGTAAAATTTTATTCAAGAAAATAAATAAGAACTGCAAGAACGCAGCAGCCTATCTTAAAACTGTGTTTCTCTCATCATAAAGGTGTAGAATTTTCAGATCTCGGTTGAGAAGCTTCCAAAATATTTTCAAAGAGACATAACCCCATCTTCAGTAAAATTATGGTAGTAATGGACATCTATTTGTCAGTAAAAAATAGTTTTTAGTATGAAAATTAGTAAGTTCCTTTCCATAGACTCTGGAAAAATTATTTGTATATTAATTTATTCAATAACAAAATTATTATAAAGCATTCAAAATGTATTTATAGTACTAATTTTTACATATCAATATATTTCAATAATAAAATAATAGAGATTTTTATCATAAACATAATTTTATTTAAAAAGAATTATTGATTTTTTCAATATCTATTTTTATTTATGGATTTTGTTTACTGGAAACATAATATCAATATTAAAATGTTAAACATCTAACTCTATGCAGTTTTATTCAAATACATGTATTCCTTATTTTGCATATACATATACATAATATTTTAGTTGTGCTTTTATTTGCAGCTGTCATTGCTTAAATTTTTGCCAAATCCTAAATCTCAAATGGCTTCCAACTAGCACTTTATTGGCTCATTCCAGTTTTTTTTCCAGTCTCATCTTCTTTTTCACTTTTCTTCAAGCATACACTTTTTCAATGTTCAAACTGTTTTTGCTTCCAGCCAATCTCAAACTTTTTCCCCCCATTAATGTACATAATTTAGCACATAACATTAAATATTCTATGGTTGAGAAAAACTTTGTCAAATGGAATAAAATTAAAAATACTTCAGAAGTCTAGTTTTTTTCTTTTGATAATTGCTATTCACTATGTTACATGTATGTGTAGCTTTTTTGTATTTTCACATGGAGTCCAACAAAATTACATTTTAGAATGAGAATTGATGGGTTATTTACTCCACAAGTAGTGACAGTGGTTCGAGTCTTCATTTTTACAATAACTCTCCAAAATTTTCTTGGGAAAGTAGTAGCTAAAATGAGTCTCTAGGTCACCCTCTATTTTTAAACAACGCAGTGAAAATGGCTAGGGAATCATATTCTCTGAACTTGTGCCTTCTTATTTGGGAAAGAATTAAACTTATATTTCTCCTTCGGTATCAAATCCATTTGTTTAATTTAGTAGAGAAACATTTTACTGCCTCTAAGTTTCACCCCAGAATCCCTTTGGAAAAAGATCAGATCAAGCTGATGCATTCTTGGTAAAAAAAAAAAAAAAAAAAAAAGCAGAATCCATAATTCACATATTTGGGGTTTGGTTTACATCCAAGTTTCGATAGCTGTCGCATACTCATTTGTTCAGAGCCTTGATCTTTGTGATGGCTATGGGCAAAGTGTTATGCATAGCTGGCTAGCAATCCTGTGTAGGTGGTTCTAACTAGAGTTGGCACTGACAGGAAGGAAGAGGTTTTAGAATTTAAAGGAGTTCTATTCATGGAGAACAGTTATAAAAAGAACAAATTTCTGTACCTTCAAAGTGATTTCTCTGAACTAATCTCATAGTAAAAAGTCTAGCAGGTGACAGCGAATTGACAAAATTATATTTAACAAATGAGAATAACTCTAGTACATGTGTTATATCGCGAGGTTTTACTCTATGTAGCATCAATTCAAGGAATGGAAAATATACCCTTAGGATTTTGATGCTAAATTTCACTGAATATTTTGCACCTTTCCCTTAACATATGCCTCTTGGCTTCTTTCACTACTTCTAAACCTGCTGTGGGTTTCTCAGAGGGATATTGTTCATTAACCAGCAACAAAAGTGATTCTAAAACTAAATCTAAAATAAAATAACTGACCCTGATGCCACCTGATAGGCAAGAAGGCAGATTTCCCTGAATCTAGACCCAGCCATATTCCCATTATACTTACACATTTATGCTACACATTTTTTGTGCCCTCACTCAATGTCAGGCAATGGTGAGTTTTTAATGTGTTAACTTATTTTTATTTTCTCATAACTAAGTGAAATAACTACTGCAAATTTATAGCTGAAGAAACTGGAGCTTAGAAATGTGAAATAATTTTCTCCAAGCTGGAGTGCTAATGTTTAAAAGACAACCTGTTGAATTTCTGTTAAGGTCTTATCACTTAATAAGATAACACAGATATTTATTACTTTAACCATCACATTTTTTAAATAATATGTGTTGTTCAGTTTAATTAGTTAAGATTTTTCAAGTGAGCTTTGTTTTCCAGCCTCGATGCTCATTTCTGCATTCAAATTATTTCTACATTAAAATGCTAATATTCTTTGCAATTCATTTTGAAAATATACATTTTTTTTTCTTGAGGCTATAATAAGAGGTTCAATTCTTTTTGGAGTAAGACAATAGAAAATACAACATTTATAACTTAAAATGAGTTGCTATACACTTACAAGAAAAATTGGCACATCAAAAACAAAGGAACCGTGTAGAACATATTTCAATATTAAACATATCTACTTCAGAATCTCTAATTTTATTAAATCAAAATTTCCTAAAATTATTCTTTATTTAGATTCATCAAGGATGCCCTAAGATCTAGTTTAGAAGCACATAGTTTAAAAATTTGTTTGCACTCTTCATCATTTTTCAATTGGTAAAATTTGTTGAAATATTCATAAATATTGTCACTAAAAAAATTAAGCATTCTGTAATACTTTAGTTGCATCCCACTTGTGTAAAAGCAGCAGAACCTTGTGATATTCCCAGTGCTAATTAAAATCCTATAAAAACAGCAATCAATATGTGTGTGGTTTGTTGGGCTTTCATCAAAAGATTGAGAAATCGAGTTTGCGATGTTTATGCACTCTCTTATTGTTAAATATTCGCCTCGCTTGGTTGGTTTTCAACTCTTCTGGTTAAAATGCATCTTATTAAGTAAAGCCTGACAGGACTAGAAATAAGATGTGGGTGAAAAGGACCTTTAATTTATTATGATGAAACAGTGAATGGAAGCAAAATACTGAACTAAGGTAAAAACTACCTCGCATGAGTATAAGAAAATCAGACTTTACCCTTAACCTGGCTGAAATATTTCAATCTTTTTTTTGATGCATAGTCAGATTTAAACCAGAAAAATACATTTTGGAGTTAAAGATTTCAAAACTTTCTCACTTTCTAAGTTTTACAAAATCAGATGTTGTTTGACCATATATACATTTTAAAAGTGTCTCATGTTAAGTCAAATATGGTCCAAAGAAATACAACTTTTAAGGCCCAAATTTAAGAGAAATAATGGAAGTATAAGAATCTTATTTTTAAAAAATTAAAAGTATCTTCCTAGTGTAGCTGACTCATCTGACACTGTGGTACACTAACAGTAATTTTCAAAATTTCTATAAACTTCATCTATTTCTTTCTATGACTTTAAGCTCTGGTGTATTACCCATGATCGTATCACTATTTTCATGTAAGACAGCAAGATTTTTTTTTATTAAACATTTTTTTCTGTGATAATTTCAGATATATATTCATTGAAAGAAATGATATGATACAGAGAGATCCTAAATACTTGCTTTCCGCAAGGATAGCATTTTGCAAAACTACAAGGATGGTATCACAACTAGGAGATTGACATCGATACAGTCAAAATAAGGAACATTTTCATCATCATGGGACATCCTTAAGTTGCCTTTTAATAATCACACCTGCTTCTATCATGTCTTCCTCCCTTTTCTTAATTTTTAAACTCTGGTAGTAATGAATCAGAGCCAGTCTCTTGATGTCCCACTTTTCTGATCCTGGGGCAAGTGTCTGCTACTTCAGAAATTTCAGCAATGTTTTTGGGTTTCTATCTCAAGTTTGGACCTGTAGTCTCTCCAACAATTTGGTAAGCACCTACATTTTTTCATCAGATCTCTTTCTTCTTAAAATGGCTAGAATGCTTTTTTGCTATCTGCATGACTGACTTCAAACAAACCTTCATTTCCCTGGCCTAGGTTTCAAGAGGTGCGACCTCACATAACACTTCTGGTGTTTCCCAGCTTCCTCCTTCAATTCACCTCTCTATTGTATTTTGAGATTTTTTTAAACAGGTTTTTGAAAATAGTAATGTGACTCTTAGAAATGTGAACCAGCTAGAGACCCTCACCTTTTAATTCTTCCTCAGAATAATTAAAGACAGGTTTGATTTTGTGAAGCAATCTAACTCAATGGAGGGAATTTAAAGGTTTAAGAAGCTAAATCATATGCCATTCACTTTTTCTCAGTATCTTTATCTACTAAGTGGAGATGTATAACACATACTCCTTGTTGCTCTTTCTAGCTAAAACCTTATTCCTCAACTATTTGCATTTTGTCACCACCTTGTTCTTTAAGTCTCACTTTAAATGTGACCTCTACAGAGATACTTTCCTTGACAACTCTATCAACCCCCATCATTCAATTATATTATTTCATATCATGATATTTAATTTTTCTAGAGTATTGTCACAAACTCACATCTTTTGGTTATTTATTAATTGGCTTTTTATCAAGTAAATCTTAAGCTCCATGTAGATAGGGGCCTTCTCTCTTCGTCTACTGTTGTATCTGTAGTTATCCATCATTAATGTAGTAAATGGCTTATGGTTGATCCCAGATGTTAGTTGAGTAATAAAATAAGTAGATGGATAAATGAAGTATTAAAGATATTATATATCATATCTAGAAATAATTTTATCATCTAATTTAACCGCTAATTTTTTTCTAAATGATCAAGTTTAGGACCACAAATGGAAAGAGGTTATTTTAGCCAAATAAATTTGCTAAAACATAAAATACAAATTATAAAATGTATAATTATATGATTTATATATTTTACTTTGTGTGTTATATAGAATACATATATTTCTCCCAAGCGTTTTAACATTTATTTCATTGTTCATTTTCATGAGATTTTTTTTGTGGGCCCTGAATTAGATGATGAATTAAATGACTTTTTAAAGATTCTTCTAGGCCTGTATCAACTGGAATTTTATCTAAAAAGCAGAACTTCTAAGATTAATATAGAATATGAGTGTTTTTTTAAAAAAACAAACAGGAATTTGATTATATGTGATCATGGGGGCTGCTTAAGCAGTGTATGCACAGTGTATGTTTAAAGTGTATACTTTAAACAAAGTATTTTAAAGTATACCACAGAGTTCTCTTGATACTAATGGTAGTGCTGCTTAGACAATAATGTGATGCTTAAAAACACATTAATAAATTAAGCAACTATTTGGGGAGATTTTCTACCAATAATAAGTCACTGTGTTTCATGAAATTCATACAGATAAGACCCTATCCTAAACAGCTGTCAATAGCAGAGTGAGAAACAGAAACAGTCTTATTTTATTTGTCATTACCATAATTTTTAATTCAGCAATGATTTATTAAGCACCTAAAATAGAACACATTCTAGGTTTTGAGGATAGAGCAGCAAACAGGAATAAAAAGTTTCTCATCTAATACACTCTCATGAAGCTTCTATTTGAGCAAAGTAACAATAGAAAATATATTTATAGAATAGCTCTACCAAGAATACTACAGACCATACTGTTCCTTGTTAGTGTATTTTCAAGTGTAGTCCGCAGACAATTCACTTTAAAACCTTCCACGAAGCTCACCCACATGATACATATTTCCAAACCATACGTTGGAGCTTCTAAAATAGACTTTCTGAGTGGGCATGGAAATACATATTTTGCAAGCCCCCCGTAGAACTCTGAATCATAATTTTGAGATCCTCTGGCCTTGGTAATGTGGAGAAAAGACAGTAAGCACTAGATAATGGTGCGGAAAACAGGTGTAAGTAACGGTGACTTGCACGCAAAATGACAACACAGATTGTTTTCATTTTAATTCACTTTTAAAGTATAGTTAATGACACCCTTTCTATATTTGTGTTATTATGACATGACCAAGACTATTTCAGATCAGAACAGAAATGTCTTTTGAGTTTCGATATATTTTAATCTCTGGAAGATTTCTGAAAGTGATTAAAATCTCCCAGGAGAAAATATTTTCCACGGGAAAAACATTATGAAACTTAATATTTAAAATGATGTTAAGAAATGTGTTCAGAAATATGTTCTAGACATCAACATAAAATTACATAACATATTGCATTAATATAAATAGAAAAAATATTCTTAAAGTATTGCCCCAACTAAATCTGTTAGCTTAAAAAATAGAAAAAATTTGTCAAAATTCAACTTAATACCAATTTGGATAAGTTTATGAGGGAGCAACATTTGTACTAAAATAATGTAATTTTATGAAATATAATTTAGTTTGTAATTCATCATGAGCTTCAGAAATTTAGAAAAGACAGCAGAAGCTATGATAGTAACTAAAACCTATTTAACTCCTTTTCTTAAAAGAATGGAGATAACACATGAGAAATGTCATTTATAATATAAACACTATAATAGGTCCTTCTAGTCTAATTTAATTACAGCTTAAAAACAAAAAATGAACACATATATTAGCACATCACTTTTGAGGCCTTAGCAGAGAACTATTTGCTTTGGTGTCACAGGAACATAAATTGACCTAGATGAAAAGAAATTGGACTACTACACGATACACAAAAGCCATCAGAAAGCCAATTGAACTGTGTGGTTAACTGTAAGGTCACTTTTTCCTATTGAACATAACTGTTCTTAATCAAAGAGAAACGTGTGATGCACACTCACTCCGATGTACTCTACCCATGAAAATAAGCACAGCTCTTTCTTCCCAGGAACTAAGAATAATCTGGGTGGGTCTAACTAAAACCAGGGGACTGTTTTCATGAGGAATTGGCTATGCTTTGCCTTTGAGTTACTTTTCATGAGAATCTGCATTTTGGGAGAATTTTTAAGAGTGTGAAATGCAGACATATGCACATGTTTTGAAATTCAGTGATGGGAAAAATACCAATGGATAGCAATAACAAGATCAGATAGAGTGAGGCTGTAATAGATACTCTCTTGTGAAAGGCTAATCCCAATTTAATGACCCACTTAAACAATCATTTGCTGGACTCTAAGGAAAGAATTTCCTTTTCCCACGTTTTATCATTCCAATGTCACGTCAGTGGTTTTAACTTCCTTTCCACATCATGTCAAATCCCCTTGATGTCAAATTTAAGACCCACTCCCTTTTTTTTTGATAAGATTAGGTTTTACATTACTATCAAAATATGTCCTTTTTTCTCACTTTCAAATACCATTCTTCCTTCCATGATGAGATCTGCTCTGTAGGGTGTAATAAGTCCAGCTCAATTTTTTTTTTATTTAGTAAACTATTCCAAAAAATTTTTCTCAAATATCAGGTAAATGTGTATTACTGTGCTGATCAGTAGGTCAGTACTTTACACTTTGTAAGAAACTAAGAGAATCGTAATCTTGTTTAAAGTTCTAAAATCACATTAACATGGATGAAAAACTACTAACTAGCAAATATATATGCCCTAAAGTTATAGGTAGATATGTGTATATGTTTATTTAAATTATTTTGAACAACATTCAAACTTAGAAATAATTGCATAAGTAGTAAAATGGATGATCATGTATTAAATACATGTAAACATATGTGTATGTTAAATTTACATACACACACCAATATTATGTACCCATTACCATAGAAACACAATGACAATAAATATTGCTGAAAATGATTTTCTCTTTTGGATTTATAAATTGACTCTATGGAATTCATTTTAAAGAAAGTTGTATGCATGTACGTACGTACGTATGCATGTATGTATTTATCCACCCTCATCTGTACTCAACATGGCCCAAAGCACTCCAGCGGCTGGACCTGGGTAAATTCACCATCTTTGAAACCATCCAACCACCATCTTCCTGTACAAATTCCTAGGATTAAAGTCACTAGTATGTTTGTCTCTGATAATCCCATAAATGTCCATGACCCTGTGTGTACTCCTCTAGCCACATGGGCCACAGGACTGCTGGTTCACTGCAGGTATCTGCAAACATTGGTCCCACCCCTCGGCATCTTTCTGAAAGGGGTGAGGAAGAGACTAGTAGCAAGAATGTTCCTTTTTTTGTCTGACTCTTGGATCTCTCATCTATTTTGCTATCTGAGCCCAGGTGGCAACAAATTTTGGCCACCCGGTAACTTTCCCTGCTTTGGGCAATGAATGGGGATCAGATTCTTGACTCCCAATTCACCGGACCACTCCTCAAATTTTTTATTTTTAGAGTAAGAACTTTCCTTACAAGAAAGTCACATACTATATGCTGTCTTAAATTTAATATTAAGAGAACTCCAGCTGCTTGTGATCAGTATAAAGCTGGTAAATGACATTATATCTTAATTATGCAAATGAAATTTCTCTAATACTTCATCGTATGTTTTTTCTTGATTCTTCCTACATAAAATTCGTTTATATTCCAATTGAATATATAAACACTTCAGGCTTTATAGTTAACTATTAACTGATGTTTCAGCCAAAATTAAGGCCAATGTAAATAAATTTTCAATCTAATTGTGAAATTAGTTAAAGTCTAAAGATTAGTATGACTTACAATACTCAAGATTAATGTAACATGCCCATAAATTTTAAAAGCAAATGCATATCAATTTTTAAGATGATTTTCTTAAGTTTTTATGATGAAAAAATTCTTAGGTATCTATCCTGATAAGAAAATCTGTGTCAATACTGCATAACCATTTTTAAGGCAAAAAAGAAAAGTTTTGTCTTTATGCATTTAAAAAAGATATATTCTATGCTTCAGTTAACACTGCCTGATTATGTCTTATGTTTTGAAATTAATGCCATCACTTTATACTGTGGCTTCTGGTAACAGAGTTGATCTAAATCAAAGATGTAAAGCAAAATTATTTTAACCAAAATTTAGTTATTAAAAAATTTAAGGCATATATGGAAATATCTGGCAACCCTACTCAATCGAAGGGCAGATGCCTGTCCAGCATGGTAGTCTGGCCCACAGCAGTCTACACAGCAGCACCATGAAGAAAGTTATCACTGGTTTGTTCATTAAAGCACCAAATTTTGCCTAAGCTGCAGCTGTAACAATTACATTTTATTCTCTGTAGAACTTAGTGTAAAACCCCAATTATACAAGCAAGCAGAATGTTGCTGCTCAGACATCTGGGCCTTGGAATCTAGTCACCTGTGAAAAGGTAGCCAGAAAAAGAATCTGAAGGGTGTCCAGATGAGGCTCAGAATGCCCTGTGCAAACTTGATGTGTTGGGGGGACTACCATCCCTAGTTTTGAACAAGTCTGAAGAAAGATCTGGTGTCTCAGAAATGAAATTTTACCATTTTGATCTGTAGCAAGAGTAATTTCTATTAGTAGGAATGTCACTTACCACCTATCTGGTTATGCACTATATAGCCTTAGGCAATGTCATTCAAAGAGTAGTTTATATAAAAAGTGTCCTTAGAATTGTATAGTGCACAACTGGCACAGCTGTACATGGTAGACCTGGTGACCATCACTGTACTCTTAGAAGCATGATTGTTCTTGAAATTAATGTGGCTGCCATGGAAATATTTTCTGTACAGGATATTAGAATGTTCTTATTGTTCTCTTTATTTTTTTAACTGACAAAAATTAGTAACTTTACTTTGTAGTCAATAAATATTACTTGCTATACATAAAAATGATAGTAATACAAAGTATCATAAGTAAAAATTAGTTTTTTATTTTTATAGTTCAAGTAATAATTCTAAATGTTTCTAGCCATTTGATCTGCATCAGTTCAGATCTTTCAATTTGTTGCTATACATGTTTATTATATATTATGACCAAAATTAGCTCATATTGTATATTTGATTTTGACATTTGCTCTTTAGTTGTTTTTTTCTAAACAAAATATATCCTGGGCATCTTCCAAGTCAATATAATATACAGATCAGCATTATTTTATTAAGTTGCTGCCATCTATTAATATTACTGATTGAAAAGAAGTAGAAAAAAAGGAAGTTGGAAACAGGAAGTGAGACTATGAATTTGCACAGCTGAATGGGACAAGCCATTCATCAATGTTCACTGTTTAAGGAAGATAAAAATGTTTAGAATTCTGATTGTGGATGTGTGTCATAGAAATTTCTGAACATACTCACCAGCACATATATCCAAAATAAGGTTCATCATTTAAAGTAATAAGCTACAGTAATTAAAATAATCCATATTCCTGTATATATGTATTTCTAATAGTTAAAGAATGGAAATCAATGTTGACTGAAAATGCAAACTGAATAATTAATTTTATAAAATTAAAATGTAAAAAAGAATGCAGTGCTATTGCTTATTCATGGAAACTGACACGCACAAACACACACAAACATACACACACACATACACACACTCATTACATGTGCACAGAGAGCAAAAACATAGAAACATAGCATGTTAAGCAGCTGATTGATTACCAAGTTTGAGCTGGTAAATTGACTTTATGGCAACATATAAACAAGAAAAAGTTTTTTTAAACATTTTAAACAGATACATATTGTAGAACGCATAAACATATTTATAACTGCAGAATGCATAAACATATTTACAAAGCTACTTTTTAATTTATACTAATGAAATAATCAGAGTTTCAGGAATGGAAGTTGAGTGATTTTTTATTTTTTATGAGCAAGAGAGGATAGTTTAACTTTAGAGAAGGAAATAACAGTTTTCTTTCTTTTCTAGTCTAATGTTACACACTTGTAGAAAGCTAAATGAAACCTATAGCAATTAAAAAACAATATTCATCAAGAAATCAATCTCTCATTCATGATTATGCTTTTTCTTTTCTGTACATAAATAAAGTAATTAAACACAGGGGTCTTTGACAAAAAAAAAAACATCAAAAGAGAAAAATAAAAATCTTAAATAACTTATCCGAATAGCCAATGAAAGATACCTGAAGCAATTTTAAAAGCCAGTTTACAGTTATTTATTTACTTTTTACTACTTATTTATGTTTGCTTTTTAAATATGGAACATTTAACCATGTGTAATGTCATTGAACATGCATAACTGTGGTTTGGTTAACTGCATGCATTTTTCCCTCATAAAATTTCACCTGTTCTCTCATTCTCTTTCTTGTTGGAAAGAGCCAAAAAATGAATACATGTGTGAATATGTATATATCTTTTCATACAATTCAATATACATAAATATTCATCCAATATACATTATATACACATGAATATGTGTAATCTGTTCTGTACTAATTACAGTGGTCACAAATAAAAATTTCTTCTCCCTTTCAGCAAGGTTCAAGTGGTCTCATTGGAAGGACTAAAGCAGAATGGATTCCATTGTAATGTTTATGAGATTTAGTTTGACTATTTCATTAACCTGTTATGAATATTACTGCTGGAATAATTTGCTAGACATAAGCTGTAGCAGGATTTTAGAAGCATCTTCCTATTGTAGAAGGTAAAGAAAGGAGGCTTAAAGCATTTCAATGGTGTCAACTGGAAGTTTTGTTAAGTTAATGTGCATTTTGCTGTTGGAATTCATATAGACCAAGTTGAAGTTCTTTAACTTTTCTTTTTTTTAGTGATGCTATGCAGTTCCTATCTACTGATCACTTAGCTTCGAAGTATGCCATTCGAGGACATAGAATAGAAAACTGTTCATAAATATCAGGAAATGAAATACAGTACATACCATAAAATGCTATGAATTCCAAAATGTTTGTAAACACTAAGTCACAGCATATATTAGAGTTACAAGTGAATCAAAGAGAGAGTGTAGTTTTCATTGGCCATTCTAACATAGTTGTGACATATTTAAAGTTATTTTTAGCTGAATGGGAATCAGGCAACACTCTACAGCAGCTTAAAAAGATACACGAAAACAATGAGATTGGAAAACATATATTATAATTTGGAAACTGATAGTCATCTTTTAATAAAAATAAACTTTGATGCACTTCTGCTCTTTCCAAATTGAGTTCATCACTCAATTCAGATTGCTAACTTAGATTCATAGATAAGCCATCTTTCCTGTGATTGAAAACTTCTAAATTCAACTTTTAATCTGGGCACAACCTGTGAATGAAAAAATAAGACGTATTTCTATTAATAACAAAGTTAACACACACACACACACACACACGCACACACGCACACACACACACATGCACGCACACATTTTGGTGATGATTCTTTGCCAATCATGTTCTCTTTAAATTAATCCCATCCTCTTCACTGTTTACATCCCCAACTATAGTTTCTATGCTTTCATCAAAAATGGCCAATCATTAAATATGCTTAATTCAAACTTAATTGAGAGAGAAACAAGTGTGTACATGTAAGAATTTTCTGTATCTAGATAAACTCTGGGAGCCACACCAAGTGAACGGCACACTCTCAACGTGATAGCAGAGCTGCACTCAATCACTTGCTGAATCTTGGAGAAATCACAGAGTTCCCTTTTTTCAACCACTTACCCTTAAAGGCTCTGGTGAGACCTGCCCATGAGGAATGCCCTCTCACAAATAATCTGTGCTTCAAAGGCAGAGGGTGAAATGTGAGGAGCGGTCAAAGTAACATAGTAGGTACTGATGTGTTTAAATAGATGACATAATTGAGAAGTTACAATCAACATCTTACATTTTCATAGCATTGGGAAAGAAATCATCTTTCTTAGCATTGCCTCACAGTCAGTGAGGACTCTAACATTGAGTGTTCACCTGGAGCAGCTAAAGACTCAGGGATTGAGGATTGACAGCTGCTCCAATGGTGCAAAAACAAAGACAAATCATTAACATCAAGAAGATCGGGATACTTAGAATGAACTTGCTGACTGATCAGGTTTTTATTTAATTGGTGGTGTAGATGGATCATAGTCTGAGGTAGAATCATTTAATCTCATCGGAACATAATCTAATTTTTTCAAGCATCTTTTCTTTAATCTTTTTTTTTTCTTCCAGATTTATCAGTAACATAGTTTTCTAGGAACTGGGTTGGGGGAAGTGTAGAGGAAGAAGGGAAGAAAGAATATACAGCTTCATCAAAATGAGGTTGCACTCTCAAAATTAAGGGATCATTATCTAATTTTCACATTGATATAATTCTGACAGTGATTCAATTACATGCATTGCAGAGCATAAATGAGTATATTATTTTTTTACTTAATATATTAAAATTGATTGATTCAGTCTATGCCACATTATTTACCTCAACTAGAGAAATTTTTGCCTTTAATACATTCACCATTATGAGATAAATTCATTCTATAAAATAATTATTAGCATCTTGAATTATAAAGACCCTTAGCCAAAACAAGGATAAAACGTAGCAGGGCTATCATAAGAAAAGTATGTAGTGAAAAAAGGAGCTAAAGAATTTGGCATATACACAAAAGTTGCTATGGACTGTAAGAAATTCTAATTCTCTCTAGCATTTCAGAGGATCAAAAATTTCTTTCCAAATTGGAGTTGGGAGATTAATAATGGAAGACAGAGTAGAAATGATAATATTTAGCTTTTGAGAAATGGCTTGAGGGGTAGTAGTATTTGGACATTTGCTGATAAGGGAGGAACATTCCATATAAAAAGAAACATGGGAATTCATGGTGTTTAGCCAGAAACAAATTTATTGGCCTCAATATGACAGATTTATAATATCTGAGACATAGGGACGTGTTTTCAAAGGCTCATGGGTAAATCTAAGACAAATTGGAGGTTAATAATTCTGACCCATAAAGGGACAAGGCAGCAGGTATTTGGAGATTGATGCCGATTTGTCTAAATGAAATTTGGTGATTTTAGTGCCTCCGGCTACCTCACAATACTCTGCTTTATTATATGCACATGAGCTGCAGTCAATGGACACAGTCACTTGAAAGTCTGGTTCTTACTTGTCATTTGAGGTTGAGTGTTGGAAAAAAGTGATGTGGAGAAAAGTGAACCTAGGTAGGTAGGTTGCTTGCAAGGACAAGACACTTGAGGTCGGGAGAGAAGAGTTAGGAGTCTATTTTTATAATAACGATGTCATTGATCATGACTAATAATAGGTAGTGACAGCAGGTAAAATGCAACAATCATTTAAATGTTTGAACATACAGCTGATAGATACTAGCAAATGATTACATTTAGAGAACAAGAAAAATAAAAAGTAAAAGTCAGATTTTTTTGAGAATAGAATGCAATTAATAATATAGGAGGATGAAAATGTGTGAGTGAAAAAAGAGAAATTCAATTTTGACATATTATAAGAAAAATCTAATGGAACTGGTTACCTGAAGTCTGCCTATAAAGAATTTTTTTTAAATGCTTTAATTAAGTCAATAATTTACTCTATTCTCACACTTATGATATATTGCTTTATTATATCAATTATTCTAACATATCTAAGTAATTGAAATGAACAATATTTGTAATGGACAGTTGGCTCACAAGAGAATAAAAATTAAGCATATTGGCATAGGTTGAAATTTTGGCCCAGAAATTTGACTTAAACTTTTTCTCTGTGGACATTCTTAATCTTGTAAACCAAAAAGTACCTGCAAGTCTGTGGGTATTCTAGTTTTCCAGATGGTTTTTGCAGATGTTGGGGGAAAAAAAATCATCATAGTAGAAAACGTGCCAAAACTAACAAAAGGTCTTGCAAAAAAATATGAATGGATTTAACAATTTAAACACAGAAATGTAAAGAATGATGAATAAAATTTGAGTACTTTTGTTTAACAGCAATAAATGGTGGTATTCTCCATCTTATGTGTTAAAGATATATCTAAAAATCTAAGCAACTAAATATTAAAATTTAGGTATTCTTTTAACATACATAATGCCAGATAGAGATTTTAGGTTTTTTTTATGGGCATAATAATTGAAAAGATAATTATTAATTATTATTTATGGCAAAATTACAGATAATAAATTGCAGTTTTGCTTTTATGCTGGTCTGCTCTTAATTTCCTAGGAATTTTTTTATTTAATTATTTAGCATAAAAAATTTCTAACATGGTAGCAATGCTTATTATATGCTATTTTTTCTTCATTTCTCATACTCACGTATAACTAGAGACCACAATGTACTCAGCCAGAGTGTAAAATAAACTTTCTGTAAAGCTTATAATGCTAAATTTTCATAATTGTGTGTTGGTATTGGTAAAGAGTAATACACTATAATTTACAAAACTTAATTGATCACCAACAATTTTAAACTACAAACAGCAAACTACAAACACACACAGAAAACAGTAAAAGCCAAAGAGGAAAACGAGTGTTTCAAAAAATAATAAAAACAAAGTTGTGTCACATTTCTCTCCTTTTTCCCATTGAAAAACAAATATACAAATACCCCAAATAAAGAAATAATAACAAATTATTTTAACTTTTAAAGTAGTATTTCCCTTTTATGTTTATTCTTATATGTGGTTATCATTCTAATTATTCTCTACTTCATTAATTATTCCATTTATTCTTTTAAAAATTAAATGTTTTTCTGGAATCTTTCTAGTTTAGAAATAAGATAATTAATATTAGGAACAAATTAATTGTTTATTTTTTATTCCAAGTTATTTTCGTTAAGCTCAGAATGTGTATCACAGGACAACAATATTTTTATTGCTGAGTGAATAAAATGAGAGGTACCTAATTTGTATGCATTAGTGATTCATCATTGTTGTTTTCCTCTCTGTAACATTACACATTGCTAAAATATATGTCCTTGATTTTTTTATATTGTTGCTTTTCTAGCATAGAGATATGTAAAATAATACTTTTTAGTTTTAAAAACCAAAAAATAACATACATTCCATACACGCCATTTATTTAGAAGATCACATACATTTATTAAACATGCTATATTGAAGCAATTTTGACTATACTTTGTATTAATTGAAATTTGTTTTGAAATTAGCTGGGATTCATAGAAAATAATTCTAATGATAATTAATTTTCTTATATTTTATTAAATATGGTATTCTATGATATTACTGAGCTCATGCCATTGAAGTTATGGAGTTGTTTGATTAATTCTGCTCAATCAGTGTAGTGTTTTTTGTCAGTCAACCAGTGGTACCAGTAGCAGCCAACCATTTATAAACACATGATAGTGAGTGATATGATCATTTCTACCATCAGTTCCTGGACAAAAGCTTCTGAGTGGATCAAAAAAGTATCGATTGAAAGACACTCAAGTTTTCTTAGGGACCCTTTGCTTTCTTCTCTTCCACCTTACCTTCCCCATTTAAAGGGTCTTGGATATCAGGTTTATTTTCATTATGCCAACAACAGGAACAAAACACATATATCATTTTCTGTAGACCAAGAGGCAGAAACATCATGAACTCCATAAAACAATCACTCTTACTATGTTAGATTTGAATTCTATCAGGAAAGTGTCTGGTCTACTCATAAAGACTTTTGGAACTAATACATTACCCTGATTTTCTTTGTCAGTGTCCTCCATTTATCTGTTGTCACCATATGGTTATCTCCCTATTCCTTTTTTCACTTTCTTGTGCCTTTCCCAGTCTCAAACTAATCTCATTTCTTCACACCTTTTTCTCCCAGTACCTCAAAACTCTGACTTTGTAAAAAACAAATCCATATAACCTTAAACACCACACTAAATTTTGTGATTTTTTGAAAATATATTTTATGTTCAGAGCAGTTTTAGGTTTGGTAAGAAGTTACGGAGATTGGCCATATATCCCCTGCCTTCATACATACATAGCCTCTCCCCATTATCATTATGCCCACCACAGTGGTACAATGTTACAGTTCATGAATTCACACCGATTTATCACAATCACTCAAAGTCCAAAGTTTACATTAAGGTTCACTCTTGATGAATATTTTGATGGTTTGGACAATGCAATTACATTTATCTACCATTATAGTATCATGCAGAGTACTTCTCTAAAAATTCTCTGTGCTCTGCCTATTCCTTACTTTCTTTCCCAAATCCCTGACAACTACTGATCTTTTTTATCAACATTGTTTTGCCTTTTCCAGTGTCATTGAAACCATATAGTACGTAGCCTTCTCAGACTGGCTTATTTCACTTAGTAATATACACAAGTTTTTGCCATGTCTTTTTATGGTGTAATAGCTCATTTCTTTTTAGCAATGAATAGTATTCTATTATCTGGATGCACCACAGTCTATTCACCTGTGAAAAACATCTTGATCATGGTTGCTTCAAGTTTTGACAATTATGAATAAAGCTTCTATGGGCATTTCTGTGCAGATTTTCATATGGGCATAAGTTTTCAACTCTTTTAAGTGAATATGAAGAAGTGCCCATACCAAGGTTTTCATCTACCTCTGAATAAATAATTTTCCTCATTTGAATCTCCAAATATAAAATTTATCGCTCTCTTTTGGTTACCAATAGCATAGTGTGCATAAACCCTATTACAGAACATATTATGATTTATTATAATTATTAAAAATTTGTCAGTCTAAACTGCAAATGAAATTGGTAGAGAAAGGAATATTAATGGTTAAATTTTTCATTGGTATTGCTGGATGGTTCTCCTAAAAAACTGAAACAATTAATTCTCTCATTAATACTGTACTAGAGTACATCTTTTTATTTTTTTACTCTTAACAAAATGAAAAATTCCTGCTGTAATCCTTGGTGATCTCATTGTTGAAAATAACTCATAATGTGAAACTCTTGGCTTACTAGCAATAATGATAATTTGCAAAAATATGTTGATTATTGTTCTTCTCTTCTTTACAATCTTCTTCACATTCTTTACTCATCTTATTGGAGTATTTGTATTTTATTTAATAATTTATAAGACATTTATATATTACAGATACTAACAATTTATCTGTATACATTGCAAAATCTCATTCTTGACTTTTGCCTTCTTACTTGATTTGTTATGCTTTAAGAAACAAAAGTGTTTAAACATTTAAATCTGTTGAACCACAATTTTTCTCAGTTTGGTCTTTGTATCATCTTAAGCAAAGCCTGATAGTTTGCATATGGTTTCAGTTTTTCTGATTAGGTCTTTAATCCAATTGGAATGTATTTTTTGTAAAAGTTGTGAAATAGGATATAACTGCCATCCATCTCTTCCCAAGTGTAGAACTAATTCTCACCACCCCTCTTATTGACCAATCCATGATTCAAATCATTTTTGCAATGCCACTTGGATAATTCATTAATTCTGACACACACGGTTGTACTTTTCTGAATGCTTACTTGAATTATTTTGAGCTATTATTCATTTGTATCACAGTACCATATTGTGTTAATTACTGTGATTGAATCTGGTGAGTATTGTTTCCCCTTAGCAGATGCAGTTTTAATAAATATTTGAAACCCAAATACTAAACTGCTAAATCTGGGCATAAATTATATATGCTCACCATGCATCAAATCCTCTGTAGACCTCACAAAGGCTTTGCCTTATAGATTTTACACCCATATGATAGGCTCCACTACCTTATATTATTTTCAAAAATAGCATTAACTGCTTCCCTTTTATAGTTTATGGACTGTTCTACTGGTTTCAAGATATTCCTTTAATAAGAGAAAAATTCTTCCAGTTAAAAACAAAGTATCATATACTGTCATCTTCTTTCTTTAATATCTAATGACACAGGGGAAAAATGAACTCTCTTTTGTAGGGGACAGGACCAACCACTAGAGGAAGTTAAGTGCTTTACATTGCTGAGCAGCAACACATGAACTGACTTATGAAAGAAAGTCACTGTCAGATTTTTTTTTGCTTAATAGGATAACCAGGAGCTCTAGGAAATGGACTTTACAGTTATCATTTGATAACTGTGTAAGTGTATGTAATTACATACTTTAACATTTGACTGAAGGCAATTGTTAGGAAGTTTCCCACAGTATGGAAAGGGAAGATCTTGTCATCTCTACTAGATCATATACTTTCAATTATTAAATGCATTTAAAAAGATTCAAAATTACATTTTTCCTAATTAAAATATGACAATTAAAATTATTTATAAAAACATTATAATTTGAAAAATTTCTCTTATTAAATGACATAGATAAATTTCCAGTATTAAAATGTTAAATTCTTTTATTTTTAAATTGTAAAAATTGCTTTGTAGAAATAACTGTGGTCTGAAGGTATGCATACATCAGAACACATAGATTTTAGGTGGCTACAAGCTGAGCGAAACTGAAGAAATATGTGCTTCTTTTTGTGCTTTATTATTTACAAAATGGATTCACAATTAAACTTAAAATTTATTTATTATTGAAAGATGGTCATCTACAGTCTTGATGGGCAGTACTGACTAAAACTATGTTTATTCATTTAATAAATACTTATTTTGTACCATTTAACACCTCCTTTATCCCAGCTATTGTGTTAAATATTTAGCAGTTGGTCCAGAGACATATGAAGTTTATTTGTTCACTCAGCACACTTTTATTCTGACTGCTTTGTGTGACAGATACTTACCATATTTCTACTAATGGCCATGTTCTCCTTAACTACCAAGTATTGACCAGGTCATTTCTTTCTCCTGGCACACTCTTTCCTCCTTCAACTACTTCTCCTGGCAACTCCTATTTATCCTTGGGTTGGCTATTTCAATATCTCTCCTGATAAGATGTCCCTGATTGAGCAATGGTGGTTAAATGTCCTTTAATAAAATAGCACCCTCACTTCTCAATCATGGCATATTGCATCATGGTCTCCTGCGTAATCTTCTACATTCCTCCTCTAGAATGTAAATTCCATGAGAGCTTTATTCAGTCAAAAATATTTATTGAACGCATGCCAAAGTACCAGTTAGTGGCCTAATTGCCAAGACTATTGCAGTAGAAATAAAATAAATAATAAAATAAGATGAAATGAACAAAGACATTCATTATCTCTAGTAGAGTCTGTTGCTCTATCTTTCCCACTGTGTAGGTATGCCACATGCACCAGAATCTCCTGGAGTGGTTAACAAAAGGTTCATGCCTGGATCATATCCCAAGCTTTTGGATCAGAACATCTAATGATATATCTCAGGAATCCTCATTTCTGTAAAGTGTTCCAAGTGATCAATATACATTCTGAGGTTGACGATCCACCATTCCTCAAAAGTGGACAAACCATGTGTTATTGTATTCACTGATGTCTGTTCAGCATGAAGTAGAGTGCCTGGCACAAAGTGGGCTCTTGTTGATTGTGAATTGAGTGAATGAATGAGTTGTTGACAGCTTCGAGTAGTTTACATAACACACTCACCAAGGAGAAGTAGAGCAAATTCTACAGAAGCACAAAGAAGGACATGACTGATTCTGTACGGTGGCCAGAAAACATTCACAGAAGTCTGTAATGTGTACAATGAAGGGCATGAAGACTGGAAGACAGAAGAATTAGAGGAAAAGTATTCCAAATAAAGGGAAAACAAGAGCTCTAAACCAAAGAGAATATAGAGCATTGGTGCTCAAGAATTGTTGGAGATGTGAGCATTGCCTGGCAGATATGGACAAGAAGGTTCAGACGAGTGAAAGGCCTGAGGGACATTTGACCTCTGCTGTATGCAGTAGTAAGCCATTGAAATCAACAAACCTGTTTCTAGACAAATCAGTCTTGGCAATGTTGTGGATAATAAATTGTCTGTTGGGAGGCTATAGGAAAATATGAAAATAAATGGTCATCAGTTATATGAAGGCAATGTTATAAGAAGGAAGAAGGATATCATTATGAAATTGTCATGAAACAGAATTTATTAGATATGACAATTGGGGGGAATACAGTAAGCGTAACCAATGTCAACATTTTTATGAGAAGAGGCTGAAATGGCTGCAAACAAAAGCTGAAAATTTTAAGAAACTGATATGATCAACATGAAATAAATAATTCAGTGGTTAGAACTGAATAAATCTTCATATATTTTAATTGCTCCAATGTAGTTGTTATTTATACTACTGGTTACTTGTTAAGCCGATATAACACAATTTTATCAATACAAAGACAAGAAGAAGTAAATTAATGTTTATTTTCTCAAAGTTTTACTCTGTATATTTTTTTCTATAACTTTTTGTGTGAATCTTGCTGATTTCATTGAAGTATCTGGAGAAAAGGCCAGCATCTTTGACCTTAGCTAGTAGTTTTAAAAACAAAAGTAAATGTAGAATTTCAAGAAAGTTTCTTTTTTAAAATCTGTTTTAAAAATTGCCCTTATCAGCTACATGTCTACCTTGATACAACATCATTCTATGGAGTGAGAAATCAGGAGCCTTTAGATGGTATTTTATCTTGGTGTCTCTGATGGAAAAAAACATTACACAAAGATAACATCATTCTGCTATCTTTGAGAGAGAGAATTCAGGTGTTCTTGAGTATGAAAATAATCAGATTCATGTTTATCCAAGTATAAAAATAGAGACCAAAATATAGTAAGGACATTTTTTTGAGTGTGTGTGGCTTTTGCAGAGGTGTTGATTTCTCCTTGCTGTGCAGACACTGCTCAATGCATACAAGAGGAGAAACCACTTCAAGATTGAGTCAAAAAGACAAATTGAACGTGTATTTTCATAGACATTTCATCAGGAAGAATCTAAAGCTTGCTTGCACTGATTTTGTCTAATCCATTTTATTATTTAAAATACATTTTTTCAATCTTAAGAAATTTTTTGCTTTATAGATTAGCCTAATAGTGGAAGAATAAAATGGTTCTACATAAAATGGTAAATTAAGAGATTATTATTTTAATATATAATATACCAGATAACATCATAACGTAGTACATAATAACATAGTGTAACACACAATATAAAATAATATATACACACATATACATATACATGCATATATTAAATATTAATAAAACTGCTCTCAAAAATGAGTGAAATTAAAGAGATTTGACTTAGTGCTTTGGAATGACTTCAATTAAATGGACAACATCTGACACAAAGAAAAGAGACTGACAAGAAGATAACAACAGAGTGTATCACCAATTGTTCTTCTATCTTCTCTACCAGAGCTGTGAAATTCCGTACTGACTTGTTGAATTAAAGTCTGTCCTATCTTGCTTCAGATAACTGGTGCTTCCAACAAAAAATATCAAACCAGATGAAGTTAAAACTGTTCACAATATATTTTAAAGATATTCAAACTTCTTGGATACTTGTTTTTAATCTTAATTTGTAGGTTGAAATAGATACATTTAGTGGTAATGTAAACATGTGTCATTAAAAAGTCCAAAATTTAAATTCAGTTTTCTTCATCTGATGGAGCCAAAATGTACTTAGGTAAAACTGTTCTTTGCTTTCTAGAACACAAAAATAAAAATACACTTTCTTCTAGGTGTTCACATCTATACACTTTTTCTCCTTTACTCCTTATTGCTTTCCCAATGATTCTTTCCATGTATATTAAAGACCATTAATTTGGAGTTTAGTTAAGATTGTTACTGTGATAAATGGAGTAATATTGAGAATCATAATAAAGAGACTTTCTCCACCATTAATTAACTTGTTCTATGGAATAAGATGGGTACTCCTCTCTGTGTACTGCATCAGATTGCCTCAAGTTCACCTGCCTCCTGTGACCTTTGCCACTTAGTCCTAGCACCATCAAAGCCATAGGTCCTGCATGTTTTCCTCCCAACTTCAGAGGGGTACAGTCCACTGTGAGATGATTCATGTCTGTGCTCCACGAGTCCCCCTCAGAGTCTACCCCAGAGCTTCCCTGGTGAAGATAAAGCATGAAATACCACGAGACCAGCATAGCACCTTCCCATGAGCAAGCCCAACAGTGCTGGGAAGGTAACAAACCACTGGGTAAAATGTTAATAGGTGACACTGGGCTAACAGGGAAATACTCTCCTCTCCCAATGGGAAACTCACAGTGCACCAGTTTCTTGGAAAGTGGGCCTGGGAACCTCAGCACCTTGTGTTTTATCTATCCTAAATGGTAGCCAGACCAGAAACAAACCTTTTTATTTACTTGCCTCCTTCCCTGCCTCACTCTCTTCTCCTGTGACACCCTTCCCTGGGATTGCCCTTTCTAATGAACTGTTAGAAATACGATTTGCCAAAGGTCTGCTTTCTGTGAGTCTTATGCTGAGGAATCATATGAATTGGGGTCTGTTGCCTATATACCACCCAATAAAAAAGCCTCACAGTCCATTACCAGGAAGAGAACCTCCTTCTGATCATTCCCTACCCTCTAGATGTCTCCATCACCTGATATATAATTATTATTATTGCCTTTCTTCTCCCACTAGAATATAAACAGTGGAGACTCAGACTGTTTTGTTCATTATGTATTCCCAGCAGCTAAAATATGTTTACTAGTTAATAACATGGTTAAGTTTTACTCAGAAGTCATCCCTGTAAGACCTACCCAGGCCTCACCATCTGAAATTGCAATTCTCTTTTCTGACTTTGCACCTAATTCACTTGGTTGTTTATGTTTTCCCAAAGTTCTTATTTTCTAAGTTGCTATATAATTTTATTTGTTATGGTTTAATTTATCATGACCATGTCTCACTAGCATACATGCTTGGAAAAGTCAAGCTAGTTTTATTTCGTTTCATTTTTCAGCTTTGTTTGTGTAAGCATCTGTGTGTCTCAAGTGCCTAAAATAGTGCCTAGTACATAGTGTACCTTATATTGAATGAATAAGGAGTACTCAGTCTCAGAGGTATGAAAATAGGTTATTGTACATAGTCTCCACTCAGCCATTGGACCTGGGAGTTCTGTTCATAGAAATTGATTTGCTAAAATCAGGCTCACATACAGAAAGGTCGACCGAATTGAAAGAGAGTAGAACTGACTCAACAAATGCTATAAAAATACACCAAGCTATAATGCGATTATCACCACCACCTCCCTTCAAAATACTCTTCAAGAATGTTCTTTACTTGTATTTTTTTTTTCTACTTATATCTCACCTACATGTAGTCCTGGTATTTCAACTCCCTCTATAAAATCGCCTTGGAAAAAATGTAGAACTTAGACTTAATCAATATTTCACTCATTTATTTAAGAGACTCCAAAATTAGTCTGAACTACTTTCTTCTTTTACCTTGACATGTAAGTTGGAACAGATATTTTTAATGGCAACTTAAATAGTTTCAATGCATAGGATCTAGAAGTGTCCTTTCAAACATTTTGATCATATCAGGCATAGCATAAATATAAAATTCTTCATAAGTGTATAATCTAAAAAAAGTTCTGATCATTGTTTTTTCAATCATCTATTTGTCACCATTCAACTACTTGCTTCTTTTAGTTTCTGTCCTACTCCCAGTTACACTCTGGACTTCAAACACCACAAAATTACTGGTTTCTCTGTCTGCACCAAGATCCTGTGAGGTTCTCATCCTAATTTTGTTATTTGCTTTTCCATTAATTTAAGCAGGTGGTGGGTACACATGCAAGAACCAAACCATGGACAGGAACCCCGAAGCACCAAACTTTGTCGCCTTGAACATGTCACTTACATGTCCATAAATAGCTTTTCTAAGGTAGTTGTCTCCTATAAGTCCTTCTCTGATTAATTTCTGGTCCTTGACATTGGCAAGCCAAATTTCCCTAGAAACCTCTAGTGAATCTATGAAAATATGATTTTACATTATGAGTTCTTGCATCATTTTTTTATATTATTGTAATATTTGTGATAGCAGCTCCCAGGTTTGAAACTACCCCCTTTCTTCCACAAGCGGCCAACCATATGACCCTCGGTATTCAGTTAAAATTGATTCACATGTTCTATCACTTTAATTAAAATCTTTTGATTTCAAAAGCAGGGTCTTGAACTCTATCTTATTTTTTAACCCCTAACTCCCAATACAGATTGACTATTCTACACATGTTGTGAATATCGGCATTAAGTGTTGAGAAATTTCTTTCTCTACGTAGTTTAACAATGTTAAATATTTCTTATATGATTTCAAATAATAAGGAATTTCATTTATGCTTGTTGGGATTAACTATCTATTGATAACAGACATGGGAGTGTTATTAATGATATCCTGGCTGAGGAATGTGATAAAACTTTGGATGACAGACTAACAGCAAAAACAAAAAGAGCCCATGATGGGGGAGTAGTTGGCTGAGTTGACCAAGGTAAGAGAATTCACCTCCAAAAAGGGTTAGATAAACACAGTCTAGACAACTAGGTCAAGTCAGCATTAAGTTCGAAGGGAGGCAATTTAGAAAGTGTCTTATTGGTTCTTTCCTAGGAGATAAGAAAGAATTTTGGCAACTGTTATGATCTTTTAATACAAAGGACATCTTTTGCTAAGTGGAATTTTATATCACTGAAGTAGAGGAAAAAGAAGTGTGAGAAATATGTAATTTTAAGAAATATATATTATCATGGTATTGTTTGGGGAGACTTGCTACTTGCACTAACACCACCTCTGTCTCTTTAAGTTTTACACTTTTTGTCATCTTGAAAATCAAGTTATATTTCACAAATTCATTTATTTGAAAGAATGAAAGCACATCCAACTTTCTTAGAATTCTCAAGTGGAAATTAAAAACCAAATAATATAGCAATTGGAGTAACTAAATTAAAATTAAGTTCCATATATTTAAAGCAATTCCTTGTATTTATGCATAGTGGGATAATTCAGAAAGTCAGAATCTCTGAGTTTAAGATTAGAAGGGAATTCCAATTTTGAGAAGGGAAAATATATTTATAACCTATTACAATTGCCTCTATTGAGGACCACAAAAGCTCAATAGGTACTTGCTCTGTCATTATTGATGATGCTTGATTTTACCATTTTATCATCCACAAAGCTGATTCAAAATCAATACTGATACCAGGAGCCAGACAGGATCGAATCTGTCACATAAAAGAGTAGACCAAGAAAAAGGTTCTTTTAGTCTGGCAAATATGATTTTCAATGTTCAAGCAAATTTATCATAGTATGACAGCAGTACAGTACTTTGATTTTTATATTTCCCATAGTTATTAAAAAGTACAATATCAAGCTGGGGCGTTTATAAGAATCTCACCATAAATATTAATATAATTCTAAAGCATAATAACTTTAAAATGGCACTATTGGGCCATTTTAAACATTTACTAATTTCCAGGAATGTACTATATGTTTAAGTACTAAATTAATTATGTAATTTAATCATCAAAGTAAACTTTTGGATATTATTTCATCACTTTGTAGATATTAAAAAGAAAAGATGCTTAGGGAGGTTCAATAAATCATTCAGACTCATATGAGTGTAATGTGGTAGAGCTGCAGGTGTAGACAGGGTGGGGTACTTAAGTAGTCTGGCTCCAGAATTTTATTTTTATTTTTATTTTATTTTTGCCATTATTGACATTTTGATCCTAAAAGTTTCAAGCTTATTATTATTATTGTGTGTGTGTGTGTGTGTGTGTGTGTGTGTGTGTGTGTGGTGAGGACTGTTCTGTGCATCTCTTGTTTCTCCTCTCTAGATGCAAATAGGCATTGCCCCAATTGTAAGAATTAAACATGTCTCCAGGCATTGTCAAATGGTGTGTGTGTGTGTGTGTGTGTGTGTGTGTGTGTGTGTGTGTGTGTGTGTGTGTGTTTAGGGGAGGGAAATGTAGTTTTTTTTTTCCTTCCCTGCCACTTGGAAGCCACTGCTCAATGGCTACCTGCACAATGACATTAGCGGTATAACTGGTACAACTTGCGATAGATTACAGAATTTATGTTTAGTTGCCAACCCAGACTGACTCAACTGTAGACAAAGACTACACCTCACTGGCATAAAAACAAACAAACAAACAAACAAACAAACAAACAAAAAACCCAAGAGAGAGAAAATTCACAGTGAAATAATAAAGCATCTTTTCGCCATGGAGAAAATCCCTAAAATTCAATGTCTCGCATCAGACAGAAAGTAATTGAGGGAACAATCTTCTTGGTTTTTAACTTCATCTTTATGAAGTTCTCATGTGTGTGCTCCGTTGTAAACACTGGAGAAGTAGAGAATGAGAGTTTTTCAACAAAACTAGAATTTCTCTGTTGTCTTCTCAGCTCTGGGAAGACAGCAGATCTGTGTTTGGAAGGTCAGAAAAGAGAGGGTAATTGAGAGAGCAATAACCTTTTTACACACCTGACTTCTGTGTGCGTGTCCCACATTTCCTTGCTGAGTCCCCTGTGTTAGTTGTATTTACCATATGTTTAAGTCTATATTGTGACAACTATTGTTTCACGTAAATAAAAATTTTAAAAAACTTGGCTTTCACTTCAAGCAAAGTAGTACCAACCATGACAGTAACTGATTTTTTTAAAATGCGAGTTTACTTTCTTTTATATTTTGTGTGTCTGTGTGGAATCAAATGGGATAAATGAATATTCCAATAAGTTAATAATATATAAAAAGTAAGATGTTTCAGAATCAGAATTATTTATCTTATAAATTTGGTTTACACTTTTAGAGGTTTTTTGTTATTTTTCAAAAATGTTTGTACATCTGAGTGTGTCTTTATAATAGAAAAAAGAAGTTAAAATTATTTATTTTCTTTAAAATAAATAACTTAAAATATTAAGAAACAGCACATGCACCTATTTGGGGGACTTCTAAAATTACTGACTCAACAAACATTTATTAAGTTTCTATGATTTTCAAAGAACTTGGCTAAATACTGTGAAGAGATGTTATGAAAAATAGGACAGTATCAATATTCAAGGGACTTATGATAAGAAAGGAGTATAAGAGCATTGGAGTTTAATGTCTGCCTCAATATTTTATGTTGAACTGAGGATCAGAAAGACTATGAATGAAGTGGTGTTTGAGACACGACACAAAAAGATTGCAATAAATGAAGATGAGGGGAGAAGAAAATGCTAGCCTATGTGAGCAAATAAAAATGCAGTTAGAATAAAAAGTCCACATTGAGTTTAAAGAGTAATAATTAAGGCACACATTTAAAAAATAGGAGAGGCCAACACTGCAAAGAAATCTTAGACTGTATGAGGAAGGTCAGATTGGGGGTAACTGGCTAGGCAACAGTGAATATTGCAGATTTTTAACCAGTGGAATGCTAAATCATCAAACCAGCATTTAAGAAAAATTATTCTGATAGCAGGGAGTGTCCTGGATGAATTAAAGTGAGGAGAAAATTGCAGAGAGGCCAATTATCAGGTTTTCCTAGATTACCAGTAAGATCAAATGAAAGTTGAGCTTGAAACAGTTGTGGTGAAATAGGAAGGGAATAAATTCAAGAGACTTTAAGAAGCCAGGTCGCATTGAATTTGATTCAAGATATAGGATGGGAAAGGGTTTCTGACTGGAGAAACATAAATTTACAAATAATTCTTTCAATAAAAATTTATCAACTGTGTAAATTAATTTCTCCAGTAGAAATCTTCTAATTGAGGTAGACATATTACTATATTTTAAAAAGGTTTCTTAACTATTGATAATCTAGTTGTTTGGGGGTAAATTAAACATATATGTATATGTATATTATATTATGTTGTTTATATACAGATATTTTTGCATTAATGCATATAATCAGTAACTTTAATATCCACTATTATACTTTTGTAAAAACAAAAACCTTCATTTTAGACAGATTAGAAAAATTATAGAGAAATTACTACTATGCTTTGGGAAGATCAAACCTTGAAAGTAGTACTTATAATGTCAATTTTCGTACTAATAATATTGGTCCTAACATAAACCATTTGTTGAATATTTTTCAAGTGCCTAGAATTAAACTAGAGACATTACATGGAATATCCCATTGAAATCTGAAGCAAGTCCAAGAGGGAGAGACTATTATAATCTTCCCAGTTTAGATGAGGTACAGAGAAGTATAAGTAAGTTGTTGAACTTTTAGGGGTGGGGAGAGGGAAGTGAGAGGCAATATGAAATTATGGAGCTGCTAGGATTATTAAGAAGCTTGATATAGATCACATGCAGAACTAAGTAGACTGGGAAGTTTTGTCTGGAAAAAAAAAACCTCAGACAGCTGGGCAGGGCACAGTGTACATTTCTCTAAAAATCTAATTTATTCCTGTTTTCTTCTAGAAAAACAGGCAACTAGGAGAAACTAAAATAGGCAGATTTTGGCTCAATATAAAATGGAATTTTCTAACAGATAAAATTGTTCAAAAATGAAATATGCTATATCCACAGGCAGTGAATTTCTTGTGTGTGCCTACTAAAGTTGAACAGCACTTAATAGGAAGTTGTACACAAGGTTTAAGCCTCACATTAAGGTTTCAAGTAGGTGACCTTGATATTTTGTTTAATCCTAATTTTCCATAGTTGTATGATTATCAGTTAAAAGAATGATTTTTTCAATAACTAGACAGACATTTGCATGTTATTGTCAATGTATTTGACAAGTAAATTTACTTTGTGGGACTATATTCAGAGATAAAAAAAAAATAATGTGAACAAAACACTTGGAACATCGCTTGACATATAGTAAGTGCTTACTAAATATTGGCTGTTATTATACTTTTTATTAATAACTCATGTTATTTGTTTTAAACTAATCTCTAAGGCAATAGAGCTCTAAAACAGCTACTAATTTAAAAATGTGTGTGATGGTCTTTCCTTTAAAAAATACTATAACACATGTTATTCAATATTATTCAAATGAATGCAAATTTGAAATATAATCCCAAGAAGTTTCTAAAATATTATTTAGTAGTCCACATATTTTAAAATTTATAAGCATACAAATTAAACAAATGACCTATCTTCATAGAGAAATAGAGACTGTGCCAGGACTTAATATTAACCAGATAACACCATGAAAAGCATTTCTCTGTCTTCTCTTCTGATTTAATATTGTTACTTATTAAATTTTATATTATTTTCCCAATAGTATGAGCCAAAGCACACATGTCAAGAAGGATTAAACCGTCTAGTCTATAAGAATATTTTGTGGTGATAGAGTGGTTTCAAGAACAATGTGTGCATTATTTCCAGCCATAAACAGATCAATCTGTGTGCTGTGATGGGAGTGACTGGTATTTTCAAGTCTGTTTGATCATGCTGTTAACTCCTGGATCATTTGCTAACATTAAAATAGGAATGATTTTCTCAGTACCATGAGATTACTGTGTTTCTGTGCCAGTCTCATTCAATCACAGTTAAAGAGAAACACAATAGCCAGAAGTCAAGATCACATGTATCTGAAGATACACAAATAAATTAGAAGGTGGCATAGAGCTCTGCTACTTAGGTTTTAGCTTCTACAAAGTAACATGAGCAATTAATACAAATTATATTAATATCTAATACTTATTGAGCACTTACTATATATCAGGCAATGTATTATGTAGTTTATATAGGTTATTTCATGTATTCCTGAAAATAGCCTTGTGAAGTAAATGTTGTTTTACACTAAGAGTATTTATGAAAATTTCTGTCTGGTTATTGAGGGGAGTATAATTCTGTTATTAAAGTGGTACAATAATAAAAAAATAGATTTTAAACAAATATAAACAGCAACCACTTGAAAACCTAATGTAAGGATTGAATCTTTTAAAGTTCAAAGTAGTCAAAAATAATATTTGCTCAAATTTAATGTTTAAGTATAGGGAACTCATTGACTCTGGTGGCACATGGTGTTGACTTTTTAAATTAATTATCTGGAGTATGGTATGGTATTTAGCACCTTCCCCCTTCTGCTAAAAAAAGGTGTTGGAGCAGTGGGAGAAAGAGAAAGAAGAAAAATAGTCAATAACCTCATGGAAAATAAATTAGATTTTTTCTATTTAGTACCAGAAGAATTACTGAGAACTAATAAATGATGTAGCTGTAAGGTTGATTGTTTTGATGTCATAAAATATAATAAGTCCTAAATTCTAGTCAACTATTCTGTGAAAAAAAAAAGGAAAGAAGACAGGAAATGTGTGACCTCATAAATTACTAAAAATTCAGCGTTGAATTGATTAATTTAGATATTGGGAGTCTATTTTCCTGACTGTTATATATGGTGGAGATTCTTGTGGTGTCAAAATAAAATAAAAAAATTATAGCATACTTTTGAAACAATGTCTTAGCATGTATTTTTTAATACTACTAAAAGCTCAGAAAATTTTTTGTGGTCAAAGGAAGATATTTTTCTCCCAAATGTCTAGATAATTCCAACCAAAAAAAATTTTGCCAACAGTAAATAGTAATAGTTAGAAAAATTTTACTTAGTTTGCTTCGATGAAAGAAATTTTAGACTAAGATACATAATATACAGTTAAAATCATGTGTCACCTTTGTTCAGTATTTTGAGAAACATGTAAACAGCACCACCACCATCAAAAACAGCAAAGTAGGTAATTAGCTTTTGAGCTATTAATTTATTTATATATTTGTTTCTGTATTTCAATGACTGCATTGTCAGTGAAATTTAGTTGGACATTGCTGAATTAATATTTTCTTAAGACAATTGATGATAAAGGCACATAATTTAACAAAGGATAGTTCTAAGTATGAATATTATCCAAAGTTGTATCAGAAAGATATACTCTAATCATCCAGAAATAAGATTGGAGCAGTTCCTCAGAAGAGTCCTGGGCAATGAGCAGGATTCATGTTCCTGACCAAATGGCAAATAATTGCTTTAGTTTTAGGTAAAAATGTTAAATGGCCAAAGAGTCCTTACAGTGTTGAGAATTAACCTTTTAAATATCTTGTTAGGAAAGTCTCAGTATTTTGCGGAATTCTACAAAATTTAGGATGAAGTACAGCTAGTATTAGCCTCAGGCATACATAACTATAGGAAAAATGATAAGTTCCAGTAATATCTTTGCAAGCTCATACAAATTCTTTTTATATGCCTGTTTTAGAGTTTGCATAGAATGAAAGTAATTTATTAAAATCCTGAGGTCACCCTTAGGACACAATTTCCTTTTATTTGAGAGATTCTATATAGAGATGAAAAATATGAACCAAGTAGAGGAGAGACTTTTTATTATCTTGATTTTCAAATATGTTAGTGACAAAGAAACTTCAGGGAATAATTTCCTTGAAAAAATAGAATCAATATTGGATCTTCCTTTTCAAAGGTGAACTTTATATTTTTCAGATTTCAGTATCTAAAATTGTGAGTTATTTTTCTTCATATGGATCTTGCTAATAATAGCAGAGGGAATTAAATGCAAGTCAAAATTTATGCTTGCATCTTGGAAAGCCAAGATAATAATGTTATGTAATATTTCTGAGATTAGATAATCTTGTAAATAATTCTAATTATGTATATATAGACATATATAGAAAGATATATGCGATAGATAGATGATAGATAGATAGATCATAGATAGATAGATAGATAGATAGATAGATAGATAGATAGATAGATAGATGATAGATAGATAGACAGACTGATAGGTAAAGCTACATAAAATACTTTCATATGTAATGAAAATTCTATAATCCAATCACAGACTACTGGAGGAAAAATATGAAGAAAAATACATGAGAAATTTAAAAAATTTCATTATTATCTTTCAGCTTTGGAAATAGAGGTCTATGTTTGCCTGGTATACAAAGTTTATATATAAAGTTTACCAAATAAAGCGAATTTTCATCCCACAGATGAGAATTGCCAAGGTATTTCTGAGACCATGGCCGTTCTGTACTGACCCTTCCTGATAATGTGACTCATAAATTACTCCCTGCCCCTGTGACTTCTATGCTCTCCTGCCATTAATTATTTGGACTATGCTGCCCAACAGAACTTTATGAGATGAAAAACCAAAGCACTCAGCTATCAGTGTTTTTCATTTTTCTAGACCTTAGCCTCATTTGGCTATAAGCACTGGAAATATGTTGAGTGTGCACGAGACACTGAATTTTTAATGTTAATTAATTTTAAATAATGAGGATTTGAATGTAAATACTCACATGTGGCTATTGGCTACCATATTGTATGGCTCAGGATGGTCCACCAGGCTGGCTCTTGTGAACACACACATAGACATCAGAATGTGAGAAATTCTACTCTTGTAAAAATCTCCTGGTGCAGCCAAGACTCCTTGACACTTGAAGTCTTCATTCTTAGCAACCCAGAAAAGCATCTTTATCCCCACAAAGCAAAATAATCATAACTTAGAAGCAAGAAGCTATGGCATCAAGTATTCAAGATAATTGCAGGGGCACTGAGCATTCTGGTAGATTTATTTTTACGTACTAGTTGTTATTTCAGCTATAGTGTGTGTCAGTAGGCAGTCATGATTGGTCTGCAAGCCTTGAAAACAAATGAACAAACAAATAAAACAACTTCCTAAGTTTTCCAAGTTCTAACTATAAATTTTGGAAACACACTTTTGTAATTACTCATAATCTGAATAGTAAAATTAATTCTATTTAACATATATTATTAGGGTGCTTGTAATATACAAGACTGTGTGCTAATCATATGCCAAGGTGAATAATGCAGAGCCTGTCCTCAAGGAATTTACAATCTGTGCTGCTCGACAGTCAGAGCAAAAGTGCTAAAAGGCCAATGTCAGGGAAAAGTACTAGCCTGCTTGTGAATTTTAAGGAATTTTTCCAAAAGAAGGTCTGGGAGGCTAATGAAAGAACAAGTATGGAATCTTGATTGCCTGGAGCCAAGAGTAAATGGTAGGGAGATTTTAGGAGTACTACATATTACGTTTTACACCTGACTTTATTATAGAATCCTGAAAACATTCTGTATATATGAATTAAAAGTGAAATTATTTATGAATGCTTTAAAGTACATAGAAGACAGATATTTCTTGGTACTAATGAGTACAGGAAAGTGACCAAATTCTAGTGTTAACAATAGCAGGCACACTCAAGTAGATATATACTCAGAACACCAGGAATGAAGGGTGATGTATGGCCACTGCAACAGAGGTAAGCTCAATGATGTCGGTTTAGTCCTGGTTCATCAGAAGTAATTAGTCAGCCTTCCTGAGTGAGAAAGCTGGAAAGGGTTCAAAGGTAAGGTGCAGGAGCTCAGCAACAATGGTAGCACAATAATGTCTATTTTTGTTGAGTGCTACTCTCCTGTTAGATATAAAGAGCGTTTCAGTGAATCTTCACAGTTTTTTGAGGCCTATCTCTATTGTAACTATGTCCCTTTGAGGGTTAATTAACTTGCTTTAATTAGTATGGTCAAGTACTTCCATAGAAATGAAGGTCTTTGGACTCTAAAGCTCATGCCTTTAATGAAAATAATTTGTTGTTTCTTGTACAGGGAAGGTACTAAGTTGAACCATATGAAGTTGTCTGTCGAACTGGTGTTTACCTAAACATAATGGTAACTTCCTATGGTTTAAACTAATAAAAAGAAGTCTGTCAGAGCAAGCTGATGTCTTCAAAGGCTATCCTGAACTCTGACATAATTTATTATGGGTATCTCAGAGTTATCTAGACTGTCTTTCTTCCAAAAAAATTTTTTTTGGATGATAAAAATCTCTATCTAGCTCAGGCAGATTCTCGTCAGAAGATGAGGGATACTCTTAATACAGCCAGGAATGCTTGTACTGGAAGGGTGTGGTCTCCTGACTGAAATTTGCATTTCTACTATTATCCTATTATTAAGAATTGTTTTCTAGTTGATCATTCGATCAATTGATTGATTGGTGTTCTTGTAATATTCACGTACCCTAACTTACTTCAACACATTTTTAATTTAAACTTTTGATGCCTGATCATAAAACAAAAAACTTTGCCACACACAAAGAACAAAACATGTTTTATTTATTAGCAAGTAATTAAAGATATCGAGATATTCTATGACTGTTTAGGTAACAGGTTTTGATAAGCATACCGATGATGGTAAACAAGATTTAATCCTTTATTTTGCAATGGAATAAAAGAATCCGAAGGGAGGGTGTATTAGTTGGTTACTCCATCTAAACAAAGTTGTGGTGTGATGAGAGAAGTAAAACTGAAAGAAAGTCAGGGTCATACTGCTCCATGACTATGGCAAATCACTTATTTTTTCTGCACCTGAATACTTCCAAAACTAAAATAGAATGTCGATAATAATACCTACATTTCAGTGAAGTAGTGAGGCACAATAAAAATGTGTAATGAATATATTTGTAAACTCAAAGTACAATGAACTGCAGTCTAGATTTCAACTTATATCTGTCATATACACGTAAAGAGAATAGTATATGTAGAATTCTTTTTATAATATTTATAACATATCATGTTTCATTAAAGATTTAAATGAGTTACATTTTCTGTAAAATTAAATTGATCTCAGGAAAGATATATCAAAAAATGTAGACTCCTTTAGATAATTTTCTAAATGAATATTAATTTTATTTAAAATGAAACAAACTTAAAGGTAATTAGTCATGGACCTCCAAATTCTCATATTCTTATCTGATTGTGATTGCAATTCAATCTGTAATAACTTGTACATAAACTTTAAGGAAATATTTTAGTTCATATTTTTGCAAGAAATGCCAAGCTTATTTTTCATTAAAAGTTTCTTCAGAAACTATTTATTGCATTATTTTGGGGCACACCTTAGACAAATATTCTTTGAACTCTCTGCCAAATAAATTTCCTTTCATTTTGTATCACCTGAATTTAATGAGTAACATGTTTATTAAGAATGAGTATTGTCTGAATTCAGACTTTCAGTTCCAGCCCTAAATTAAATCACTCTTGTACTTAAGAGAAAGACTCCTTAGTGTCTCTACCTTTTTTGCATAATTATCTGAACAATAAGAAGATTCAAAGATAAAAAATATTTAAATAGAAAATTTATGCTCTTTCCAATATCTCTTACAATAAGGAGTCTGTTAGAATGTAAAGAATATGAATCATCAAGATCATTAATAAGAATGCAAATTATTTACAAGAACTACTGAATTTCAGCCATCTTATCATATGATTAACACAGTTCACATTTAAAAGTTTACTCTTTCCTGATTTTCCTGATAGTACAAGATGTGTATTGAACATAATTCATCTTATGTCATACTTATTTACTTGTTCATGCATTTTCCCTAACAGATTTGAAAGCCTTTGAAAACAAGTATAGTGTATGTCTCAATTTAGTGTCTTCTAAAAGTATGTATTTAAGTGAGATTGCTTAGAATGAACATTTCTGATTAAAAAATATAAACTAATAGTCAACTTGGATAATTATCTTTAATCCAAGTAAGTGAACTTTAATTCAGTGCAATATTTATTTTTGCTCTACTAACAAAAAAATTAGTAGAAATAATTTAACAAGAAGATATATACTAATATTGAGAGATGAAAAAATACACTGATATATGACAGTGTTACATTATTTTCCAATAATAATTCTTAATTTAATAATTATAGTTTAGTTATACTAACTTAAAGAAGAGAGTAATGTTGAAAAATATTCAATTCCTATCTGCTAGTCAAACTCTTAGACTTTTTTTTTAAATCAAATTAATCATGCACAAGATTTCTAAAATCTCCATAGGTCCTTTAGTAGATCTATGAGGACATGAGAACAAAGCTATTTTTCATTATTTGTTTCTTGTTTTTTTTTTAATGCTAAGACGTAATTTGTGTTTTTGAATCTCATTCTCTTACAAGTGTACAGTGGAGTTTTCCAGAGGTTACCTGCCTATGATAATGTCATCATTATGACTGATAATAGAATGCATTACTTGTGGATTTTTTTATTTTAAAATTATCAAGAGTTTAGAGGGGCATTCAGAACAAGACATATAAAACCCTGCTTCTCTAGAAGAAAGTTTAACTCAGCGGAAAGTGCTATAATAACAGTTTTAATCAAACAACTATGTTACTTAACACTGACTTCCTACTTCTGAAGTTGTAGGATCTTGGTCTTCTAAAATTAGAGAAGGTAATTGAGAGAACAATGCATCTTATCCTCCCTGTGGTAGCTCTATCTAAAGATTGCCAGGTAATTTTAATCAAAACAATAGATGTAGGTGATAAAAATTTGTCTACCAAAAGAAAAATGCATGTGTTAAGAGAAATTATTTTTCTTATGTTTAGTACAGATTATAACACTTTTGATTTCAGCAGCTCATCTTTTTTATCAACAGCTTGTTCCCAAACAGATGAAAGACAAATCTCTCATCTTTTCCATCTCAAACCAACAAAGTTGCATCACTTACTCCAGTCTTAATGTTCTTTTAATTATAGATATTTCATACAAAAAGTAAAATAAAATATTAAAGCATTTTAGAAAGAAATCTGGAACAGCAACTTCTTTTCCACTATTTAAAATATGTTCCTTCAAGAGAAGGGAACATCATGTTCAAAGCACTGCTTCCACATCCTGAATGATTGGAGGATCATTTTTTTTTCTATTAGTGACAATATCCAGATCTAAATTCCTTCATCAAAGAAGTGAGTCCCTTGCCATTAGCCAAATTGAAGTGCTCCAAGTATCATATCATGAATTTTTAACAGAAAAATCACTTATTAAGAATATCTGAGCACTCCTGGGTATAGTTCCAAGTCTTGAAAGTTGTATTTATTGACTAATAAATAGGCAACATTTTTTTTTTTTCCAAATGGGTTGTGAAATTACTATCAAAGAAAAAGAAACCAAATGCATTTTTTATTACCAAAGGTCAGGGCTTAATTTCTTTCTTCTTTGTGGCTACCAGTCTGCTTTAATTAAAGCTTTCATAAATTCTTAGTCTCAAAAGTACTCTAAAGAACGACAATTAATGAGCATTTGTTAAAAGATCTTGCCTTTTCTTAAATTACATTATTGATGCAACCAAATGGATGGTAATCAGTGCTGTTATTGCTCTTCCCAGATATCTCTTACTGGCCTGGCCACTGTCAGTGCTGGGAACAGTCTTCTGTATACCTTGACTTCTTCAGAGTATTGTCTGTAGGTGATGTTTTTCCTGGCAGGTTACATCACCCTTACTGGAGGCAAACGTTGACATAGTAGTACAAAATACTGGTGAAAACTCCTCTGTGCTTTACACCCCACATTGCATAGAAATTCGGCTATGGCATACAGACAATGCCAGCTCACTAAGTTGGCCAGCCTACTGAGTATCTCTTTATAAAGTTACATCAACAATAATATTAATCACTTAATTAGCAGATGATTTATTGAGCTCCCCATGTGTGTCAGACACTATTAGGTCTTGGAGATCAGGATATAACAAACATAAAAGATTCCTGCTAGTATGAGACTGAAACTCTAATGGATGAAACTGACAAAAACTCAGAGGCAAATAAATAAAATAAGTATTTGTTGTGATGTGACAAAAGAAACTAACAAAAGATGAAGTTAATAATAGAGATTTGCTTTAGATGGGGGAGGCAGCTGTGATTTATGTAATAAGATGTCCTCCAGAAAAATAAAAGGGAACGTAACTCTCAGAGGATAAACACCATTCAGAAAAAAAGAAAAAGAAAAAGAAAACTCATAGAGTGAGACAAAGTGAAAGTGTACCTCAGCCAGGTTTGGTAGAGACAGTGGTCATCATGTTAATGAGAGATGGATAGTTCAGGTCCAAGCTCTGAACAAACACATGAAGTGATTGTATCTGAGTGATGAGATTCTGATGAAAGAAAGAAGGAAGAAAGAAAAGGTTCTCATTCCAACACAGACTGCAGACCAGATTTCTTGGAACAAGAACAAACTGAAACCCACATAAGAGAATCCTAACCAGTCAGACATGTAGACTGTTCTCTTCACCATTTTATGGTATTATGATAAGAAACTGTAGTCTTAAATGAGACATGTCTTTAGCATAAATAGATAGATGGATGATAGACACTAGACAGACAGACAGACAGACACAGACAGATAGATACAGATATACACACATATATGCCCACATATGAATGTATCTGTGTATATATACTTACATGTATATGGGTATATATGTATGTATGTGTGTGTGTATGATCTATCTGCTTGAAGTTTTTGTTTGTTTTGCTCTTTTTCTTAATAGAATGGGGGATAGATCTTTCTCAGATGTACTTAATTCTGGTCATAATTAATTTTTGTTTTATAAAAAACATTTGTCTCTACATAAGATAATTATATGAAGGCACACAGGAACGAAAAATGTCCTACCAAATTACATTTCAATTTTTGATGCTTTATAGGAAACAAAACCAGGTAAGCAGCATTCATTCCTTGAATGAGTTTATCATGAGGCTTAATTCTGTCTTAGAGTACCAATTTTATTTGTATGCCCTTGTAACCAGTGGCAGTCATTTGTCATGTCTTTGGTAAGAAGAGTAGCCCCATGAGTTGGTGTTGGGTAAATGTTGACTGGGTTTCATGGGACTTTTTCTAAACATTAGCCCCATATATTTAACAAAGGATCTAATTGATATGTAATGTCTACAGCAAGAACAAAGAACATATTACATAAATTTACTTTTATAAGACATATAATATATTAATGAGAAGTATGCTGAGGAATTTCAACATAACTTTCAGATAGAGTATATTCAAATTTAGTCTTTAATTAATTTAGTTTTGTCTAGGAGATATCTCTAAGTTATGGCAGATAGTGAATTTGTTTGTGTCCCTTATCCTTATCAATAATGATAGTTAACAAGTTTGTTTTATTTTTATTGAAAAAATATGTAAAACATTAATTTTCATATGTTATATTTCATATCTTACATACTGATGTTTAATACCTTGAAAATATTAATGTATTTTGCATTTGCATTACATTTAATAATTTGTGTTTATTGAGGATTTCTGTTCATTGATGGGTTAATTTAACTCCTTCTCATTGTAAAGAATAAATTAATTCATGTACATTTTCCATTATACTGTTTCCAGCTAGGGATTATAAGAGTCACACAATGAATTAGTGTTAACCATATTTATTTCACTAATTTAGAATCTTACTCATTGCTTATCCTGCTATTCTTTTCTACCTCCAAATTTAAAGAAACCCCAAAGGCAAAAATGACTGTTAAACAGCTCATATATTTTACCGAGTATATGAAAAACAATAGTTAATTGAGTCATCTATTCAATTTCAGCCGTTGATATACCAATTCAAAACAAACAAAAAACTCAATGTACCATAAAGTGCCCTGTTATATTAGTAACTACATTTTATTAAGGTCAGTACATGGCAGAAGAAAGGACAATCAAAGTAAACTAATTCACATATCATCTTGTATTCTAATCATCAAATCATCAGTGTTATGGAACTTGGAGGAACTTCCTATTTATACCAGCTTATTTTTTTTCTATCCCTTCTCTGAATATTTCATTATTATGTTCTTCTGGTATTATTGATATTTTTCATTCTTTATTAATTATAAATTTCTAAAGACTTATTTTTCAAATCGAATTGACACCATTTTAAGACTTGGAGATTATTTCAAGCTATAGAAATATAGAAATATCTTTGGGTATTCATATATTTCATCTCTTATAGCTATTATATTTTCTATTTTTAGAAATATCAGATTATTGCAAATTAATTATTTTACTTGTTTAACTACACATTTTTATTTATTTATTAACCTTCTACACATCACCTAGGGATCCTGTATTTTGAGTGCAAGATAATCACTTATGAAATCTTGGCATCTGCTTCTTTTGAGAGAAATTCAATGAGTCTTACATGTAAGAATAGAGACCAAAGGGATAATGGAGACTATAAGACTGGATTGTGAACTTAAAAGTGGACCAAAAACCTTGATAGACACCTCACCAAAGGCTATATTCAGATGGCAAGTAACCATATTAGAAGAGGCTGGCTCCATATTCTATGCCATTAGGAAAATGCAAATTAAAGTGATGAGATAACACTAAATTATATATCTATTAGAATGACTAAAATCCAGAACACAAACAATACCAAATGTTAGAAAGAATGTAGAGTGACAGGAACCCTTATTCTTTGCTGGTGGGACTTCAAAATAAAAATAACCAATTTGGAAGACAGTTTTCCAGTTTTGTATAAAACTAAAAATACTCTTATCATATGATCTAGCAATTTTACTTCTTGATATCTACCCAAAGGAATTAAACATATATATTCACCCAAAAAGCCTGCACATAAATGTTATAAAGCTCTATTCATAATTGCCAAACAGTGAAAGCAACCAAGATGTCCTTCAGAAGATGAATGGTTAAAAACTGCGGTACATCCAGTCAGTGCAATATTATTCAGTACAAAAAATATGATCTATTAAGCCACAAAAGACATGGAGGAATCTTAAATGAATATACTAATTAAAGAAATCTAATCTAAGATATTTATATACTATATGATTCCAACTGTATGACATCCTGGAAAAGGCAAAAGTGTGGAGACAGTAAAGAGAAATCAGTAGTTGCCTGGGATTGAGGAGTTACGGTGAGGGATGAATAGGTAGAGCATGGAGAATTTTTAGGGCAGTGAAAGTACTCTGCTATGATATTATAATGATATATATGTGTATATATATGCATGCCATTTTCCATTTGCAAAACCCATAAAATGTACAATACCGAGTGAACTCTAATGGAAACTATGGAACTTGGATGACTATGATGAGTCAACGTAGATTACAGGTACATAAATTTTTTTAAAAGTGTACCATTCTAATTGAAGATGTTGATAGTGGGGGAGGCTGTGCATGTGTGGAAGAGGAGAATATATGGGAAATCTGTATTGTCTGAGTTTTGCTGTGAACCTAACTACTCTCAAAAAATAAAATCTTTAGAAAAGAGTGGACTGTGTCAGAGAAAGTAGTGCTGAACATGCACTCTATTTGCTCACCATCACGTCTATTTTTCAGTCATATTGAACGAGCTTGTGTAATTATTTCTAGACAATGAAATGTGAACAAGAGTGAAATGTGCCTCTTTGGAGCTGAGGTAATAAAATTTATACAAAATTCTCCATTCTCTCTCTTACCCAATTAAGGTTATAGGAAGGTTGTATGTTGAAGATGATGTAGTTATAAGATGATGAGCTACAAGATGGTAAGTTATAGTGAGGCCATGTGTTCAAGTGGGTGTAGTCTCCATCAGGCAGGGCCCTATTTACCAGAGTGACCTGCTAACCTGAATGGTATACAAAGCATGAATAAAATATCAACTTCTACTTTATTAAGTCATTAGTATATGGGGAACTGTTTGTTACAGGAGCCCATATTGACAGACACAAATATTACTTCAGTTCTTTGAAATTAATTTAATTTTGTGAGTGATTATATATATAATTTAAAAATGTGTTGGGATTTGCTAGAAGATATTCATTTATACTGATTTCAACTTATACATAGTTTGATCATGTTAAATCAATTAGCTAAAATTAATGGGTACATATTCTATCATTCAGTGACATTAAATGCCCATAACATTTATAAATACATTCTTTACTGGCACTACTACCATTAGCTTGAGACCTATTATTTAATTATGGGCCTTGGGAGAGAAATAGTTAGGCTTTCATGGTAGCTGATCATATTTCAGCAGAGAATATTTAACTCATGGGATGTTTCAATTTTAAAATGTTCAATTTTAGTTTGAAGTACCATTACTCATTGAAGTGGCTTTGGTTCCAAAGGGATATTTAATTAATTCCTCATTGCATCTATGTAAAAGAAATGGCTAACATAAAAATATGAAACGTTCCACCTGTCATCCTATCATTTTATCTTTATTCCTTAGGAATTTGACTTTTAGTTAAAATTTCTTAGTTACACTTAAAGTCCTTTTAGTTAAAACTGTGTCTATTACATACCTAGCTAATATCTTAGCAAGAATTTATGGAAATTTGTTATATTACAAGTCAAAGTGTGTGGGATAGAATAGAATAAAAAAAGATGATATTTATAAAGTATGTGAAAGAGTTCCAAATACAAAGTGTGACAAATCACAGATTTGCCTAAGGTTAATATTCTTTGAAACAATGTACCAGACAATAGGCAATTCAGAGACAGGAAGAGACAGGGCATGGCTTAGTCAGGATTCAACCAGAAAAACAGAACCAGTAGAAGAAACAAAACATGAGAGAGAGAGAGAGATTTTTTTGGTTTGGTTTGGTTTGCTTTGGTGTTTGTTTTTTTGTTTTTTTGTTTTTTTGTTTTTTTGTTTTTTTTTTGGCAATGAATCTGCTTGCGTGATTATAAAGGGTGGCTACCTAGCCAAGTCTAAAAGTCAACAATGGGTAGGGCAGACTGAGTTAAAGCAGGCCAGAACTCACAGGTGCAGTCTGCAGGTACTACCCACAGGCAGAATTTCTTCTTCCTCACAGAAACCTCAGTTCTGCTCTAAGGCCTTTTAAGTGACTGAATCAAGCCTCCCCAGATTGTGTTGGATGATGTCTCATTTAAAGTCATTATGGACTCTAATCATATCTACAATGTTCCACAGAACATTGTAGAAACATTTAGTGTTTAACTAAATTCACCAGGGAGTACAGACTCTCCACATTAGCACATGAAAAAAGACAAATTTGTCCTGTCACATCCCACACAGATGGACATTCACTGATTAAGAGGGTACAACCTTGCCACTTTGTGTTTTCACACCATGAAAGAGCGAGCAACAAGAAGAGCCGTTTCACCATTGGCAGATGGGTGAGGTGACAATAAGTCAGTCTGAAAACCAAAAAGAGATAGGGCTGCTGCTGCAAATGAGAGCAAGAAGGGCTGCTCTTCGAACACAAGGCATTCAAGAGGCATTCCATGGGCCATTCATGTCCAATGCTAACTGTAAGTGTGCAGTTGCAGCACCCACGGCTCCGTGAATGTAAAGCAACAAGGGTCTAAGCAGACTTTATTCTGCTAACTTTTCAATGTGAAGACTCTAGAACAGATTGGAGCTGGTGTAGTCACTGAAGGCTCTGAGATGTGTTTGACTTAATGGAGCTTATTGGATGGATCTCAGGAGAAAAGACAGGCACCTTTTAGGACACTCTTGTGTTTAAGGTAAAAGCTTCTTACTCATCTTTACTCCAGCTGTAGCAGCCAGCTTCAGAGATGTACCTGAGAGCATCTTGCTTCAGCTCTGCAAAGAATCACTTAGTTTCTTTCTCAGGCTTCTCTGATGGGATTAGGAGAATCTGTGTGGCCCATGTGCTTAAGTAGACCTAGAAATCTGGGAAAGTTAGCACCTCTTAGAGCTATTAATTATGAACTGGGATGGAAGCCAGCAGATAAAACTTTTTCCTTCTCTTGGGCAAAACAATTTTAAGGAGCTAATGCTTGGATCCCGAATTGGCTAAAGTGATGACCAACTTTTACTTCATTTCCTGTTTCACTTTTTCTCATCTCCCACTCCTGCCTTTTGTATCTTCGCATAAAATAGGGAAACGGGAAATAAAGTTAAACTATACGACTAAATACTATACACTGTATGTTCTGTGTGGGACAAAAAACTTTAATTAAGAAATTAATTTTTTAATCTAGGAATCAAGAGTAAAATATTAACATTAAAGCATTTTATTCTTGATAAAATATTTTTTCTTAATTTACTTGTAAGAGTCCATCATTTGAACAACAACCATAGTTCACAAACAACAGTTAACCACCTTTAATACATTCTAAATACCTTACTTACGAGCAAAGAGCCAACTGCCTATTTCCTATAGTCAGGACCTGGAAAGGTTAGAAGTCTTATGAAAATGTGGCAACATTACAGTATGGAGATTTAATCAAATTTACCTCTATTGCACGCATGCAAATCACTACTTAACACTAAAGTTTTATCTTTTTTGTCAGTAACTAGAATAAATCATTTTTATTTCTGCCAAAATTTAGGATGTATTTAAGATTATACCATACTCATAATAAATTTGGTTGCTTTTGAAGTCTATTATCTAATAAAAAGCATATTTTCCATCTGTTTCGGAGAATTGCATTTAACTGCCTATGAAAAAAAAATCTCAAGTATAATGCTGCATTTTCCAAAACCAAAGTGCATCAGTATTTCTTAAAAATGCATTTATCCAGCAAAGTGAAAATTAGTTCAATATATTTGCTTTAACCCGTTGTAAAGCTTCTTTGAAACCTATGTTATTGCAAATATTTTCTAAGATAACGTCTAGTCATCTAGAGTCCATTTGATTGAGTTCATTTGGCCGTGGATGTTGCTTTGAAATTTTTTTTTCATCCACAGCATTTTAAAGAAAGCTATTCCTAAGGATATCCTGAACTGCTCAGAAGGACAAAACACCAAGTTTTATAAGATTTAAATTCGTGCATTTTTATTGCTTCTCTTTCATCTGTCTGTCTCAGAAAGTTTGGGAAGGGGCATCCTAAAAACAAAGGGCAAGCAGGCTATAAGAAACATGAAGAAGGGAGAAAAGATACTGAGCAAGAAATATTTTATAGGCTCTCTAATTTAAGAACTGTGTTTTATTGTTGAAATTTATCTAATTGAGTAAGATTTTCTTTTATGAGTCTAAACCCTGACATCTAGAACAAGGGTAAGCGTATAATTGTAGGATCTTCCTATTTCAGTAGAGGAAGGAAACTGCTCAGTCAGATGGACGTCAATTGGGCCGGAATTGCTGCTGAAAAGCTGCTCACCTCAAGGGGGAAGGAAAAATGTCCTGTTGCTAAGCTACTGATAGGCTTTGCCCTTCCTCTGCTTAATGGGCAATCATTGGGTCAAGGCACAACTAATGACGTTAGAGCTGGCTTTTCCTTGCTAATTGAATGGTAACATAGGAAGTGGCTAAGTGTTTCCTCTAAATCAGCTATTACCCCTTGCTATTCTCTGACCTTCCCTCCTAGGGTGAAGTGGGGGGGACATAGGCTCTCCCAGGGTGACAAGAACCTGGAGATGCAAAGGATGGAAGATTTAGTCATAGTAAAATTAGCAAATACTAACAATACATGTAGATACTAAAATTGCATAAAATCATACATTTTTTAATGTTTAAAAATCTTACAGTGAAAACGTGACTATCTATTCCAAATGTGTAGTGTTTACTGCTCATACTTGTCCAAGGAATTATACTTAATGTCAAAAGGCTGTGAAGCCTTATCCTTGGGCTTTATCCTTGGTCTCAAATTCAAAATGTCATCTCCTTTGGGGATTAGAGTAACAAGGTCAGCCTCAGAAATTAATAGTCTCAGGGCACATAATGACTGGCCTCCTGTGGTTAATTTCAATACATGTGGTTTTCAGTGCTTGTCTCTGGCCCACTGACATTCAGCAGTATGTTTTAGTGCTTAAGCTCATGGAGCCATGTTAGCAAATTTCTAGACTTCACCCTCACAATCATTAGCCCTCCTTTACTCTCAGGCTTTCAGTGAGTTATTGTTCACCAAAAAAATGATATGAAAGACAAGATGTTTCCTTTGTGGCTGAGAAGCAGGAGAGAGGTAAGAAATGTCTGTAATTTGAGAGCACCTACTGTGTGCAGGTATTGAACTAGGTGCTGGGCGTACTGTGGGACACAAAGAAAACGTGTAATCGTACAGTGTTTACAGTCACACAAAATTGGAACTGACTCATTAGGACACACATACTGATGTTATCATTGGGATTACACAGAATGGGTTTTGGAGAATACAGAGAATGGAATTTGAAGAAAGGTGATAGATGTATTAAGAGCTGAGAAGAATTGGATTGTTCCAGTGGTAGGGGTAGAAACAGTGCTTTTACCTTATTATTTTGGTGAAGAAGCTGTAATCTGAAAGTTACTAATAGCTTGTTTGTACTGGTGGAGACATGGTCGTCTCACAGCAGCTTTCTGCTTTACTCAACATCATTATAACACCATTAGTTATTAGACAAATATCTTTATAAATTCCTAAGATTTTGTGACAAGATAGCTATTAAGGACTAGACTTAATGGAGATAGAGTTGTATTATATTTATTTATATTTATAAATTTTCTGTTTAGGGATTTTCAAAATTGTATGCCTTATGAAGTCATCTGGAGTGAATGGATCAAGTTTTATTTACTTTGTCGCTTATAGTGATTGAAGTTTATAAAGATGATGGAAAAATTGGGTATAGTTGCCACTGGTTACATTCATCACAACTATTCCCCCACTCTTATAACATGTCACATATTATGGGAAAATATATATTCAGCACCTACTACATACACACACAAAGATATTATAGTAAGTTGTAATAGTAAAGTAGAAGATAGAAGATATAGTAACATGTTTGTTTGCCAACTGAATGATCCAATAGAGGAGAGAAAATTACTGATAGAGGAAAGACAAGAAAAAATGGCATATACAAATTATGATTGAAGCAAACTGGCAAGGAATGCACACTTTTTTAGAGGAGGTATGTGAAGAGAAAAGAAAGTGAGCACACTAACATAAGCAAAAGCAGAGGTACACTGGGAAAGCTTGGGGCCAGAGGTGTCTTCTGTTAAAGCTGTTGGTTCTATTTTACCTGTGTTAGTCCAAGATACAAAAATTGTCAGATTTTCAAATTTTCTAGCCTACAAATAACTGGCATCTCAGTTCATTCTTATTTCAGGTTGCATGCAGGGAATATATTTCTTATTAGGATCACGTTTTATGTAATTTCTACTTGTACTTTATTTGAATGTTGGCTTATCTTTCCCTTAGGAATTTGTAGGGAATGGTTAAAAGCCTCCCAAGTACAGTAATATTTTTGTTGTTTACTTATCAATGTTCTTAATGTTATTTTCTCTGTTGATATCTATATTGCCTCCCAGGGACTGTCAACATTAATTTATCATTTTTTAAAAATCAATTGTTGTTGATTATATCTATCTATCTATCTATCTATCTGTCTGTCTGTCTGTTTGTTTGTTTGTTTGTTTATTTATTTATTTTTGTGGCATAGCAAGACTCAGCCTGTAAAATCTGCATCCTCCCTGTTTATCGTTCAAACCAGTACTGGCTACAATCTGTGATAATAAAACTTCCAAAGTAATTGCTAGATCCTTGCCTTTGATTCATCAGGAACCATGTTGTAAAAATTGGACTGACCCGGATGGGCATACTTTCCCTTGCTGAGTTCACATGTGGACATGGAGATTGAAAAATTCAAAGGAAACTCTTATGAACATGTACTAGTATTGTAAGAATGTTATAACACTATATGACAAACTGAATGGCTTAAAACAACAGAAATTTATTGTTTTGGTTCTGAAGGTGAGAAGTCTAAAATCAAGGGGTTGGCTTGGGCTGTGCTCCCTCTGAAACCTGCGAAAGCATCCTTCCTTTTTTCTTCTTAGTTCTTGGTGGTTTGATGGCAATCTTCACCATTCTTTGACTTGTGGATACATTACTCTAGAACTTCATCTTTGCATGGCATTCTCCTTTTGTCTTTGTCTGTATCTCTTTCCTTTTCTTGTAAAGAGATCAGTCATCTTGGATTTTGGACTCACTCTACTCTGGACCACTCTCACCTCACCTTGACTTATTACATCTGCAATGACCCTATTTCCAAATAAAGCCACATTCTGAAATCCTGGGAGTTAGAACTTCAACATGAATTTTTCAAAGGAGAAACACTTCAACCCATAACACAACAGAACCTCAGTTGCAGCAAGTATCTCACTCTGCCGCTAGGTCAGGCGTTGTCTCAATTCTTGCCCAGCTGCATTTAATAATTATGATGGATTAGTGAACACTTGTGTTTGGACTCTACCCTTTTTAAATAAGAGGTTCATTCTGATTATTTAGATTTTACTCCTTCTGCATGCATTGGATTTGTTTCAAAGGAGGGGACTTGGGAGTAGCTTGTATTTAAAGTTTCAGGCCCTCGTCGTGAACAACAAATCCAACCCTGATTCCACTTGACATCATTGTGAAATACTGGATTTCACTCTGGTTGAACAATTGCATAGAATTTATAAGTATTCTCTTATACAGAATGAAGTGCATATGTTATAACTGAAAAGAAGGGTTGAATGAGTTTATAGGATAGCCAGAAAAGTAGGTGATAGCAGAATAGTAACTCCTGAAAGCTTTCTCTAATAGTTATAAATTTTATTCTTAGCTTGGCCTTTGACCACACAGAATAAAAGCCAAAGTTTCTAGAGTTCCCTTGAAACCAAGTTATGGTCAATTGAATATGAGCAGAAATGATATATGCAATTTTAGTACCACATCCCTCAAGGTCTACTTTTTACCTACTTTGTCTATCCTGTTGCTTGAAATGTGGACCTGATTTTAATATATGTTGAACTATGTGTTTACAGCATCACCCTAAATTTAATAAAAACAAACAAACAGAAAAGAATGTATTCAGGATGGATATATATGTACAAGACACATAGTAGAAGCATTATATGTAGCACAAAACTGTACTATTTCTGGGTTTCAGCATGAGTTCTGTGCATAAGTCTCAGAATTAAAATCAAACAAGAACATAGCTCTTGAATGGGCTTAACAGACATTCCAATCTCTTGTCTGTCAGACAATAAAAATTAGTACTGATTCTTTAGAATAAATGAGTACTTCCACAGTCCTTATCTTTTTAAAGATAAGGAGAAAATAAAGATGATTCTTGAGATTAGTAAGATAGAAGGTCTAAAGTGTTTAACATTCAATATTAAAAATTGTCGCTTTGTTGTGTATCAGAATTCAGTAAAACAGGGCCCAATAATTACATGTTTTACATTGAGACTGTGCACCTAAGGTTCTGAGCTCGAGTTAAAGTTGCTTTTTAGGTTGTGAAAAAAGGTAGTCGACATTAGATTTCTGATTGTTTAAAAATAAGAGAATCCTTCTAAGTGTTAATTTTACTTGTGGAGGACAATTAACAGCTAAAATCAACCAAGAAAATTGGAGGTGAAAACAGGACTATAACAACATTAGTCTAGAGTATACTTAAGAGACCTCTTACTACTGAATAGAAGATAAATAACTAGACATAACGTAGGATTTCAGAAGGGTTTATAACAGAGAAGAATAATGGGGGGAAGGTGTATCTGCAGAGCGCCACTTTATATAAAAGTGTTGGGAGTGGGACAACGCATAGATATGCTCTATAGAAATGCCTTTTATAGCCACTACTGGTCAGATTTAGACTAGGTAAAGGGAAAAGTTTTTTGAAGGTACTTACTTGATCGTTTCAAATTAATCTATTGAAGTTGACACAAAAGAGGCCATTGTTATCAGAAGTGGCCTAGGACAGGCAATAATTATCATTTCTCCTTTACTGTCATTCTACACTGATGTTCTCTGTAAAGGGAACTAAGGTATATTTTTACCACTTTTAAGTGTTATATATATTTAACACTTATTTATAAAATGCATTTATTTTAAATGAATTATAGATATTTTAAACACTAAGGTGTGCTTCTAAGGGTCACATAGAAAATGACAGAAGAAAAATTTAAGCTCTATATTAAATTTACATTTCAGAAGATAAAATTAGAGTTCAAATTCTAGTTAGACTTAAATTTTTCCCTTAGGCACTTCTCTCAATGCAGTCATTGAATTTGTATTAGAAAATATATTAAATTCTGATCTTTAATAACAAAATTATCAATTTACCAATTTAATAGTTGCACATGCACACATTACATTTTTACTATATTCAGAGAACTAAGCTTAGAAATTTAATGAATAATGTCATTTTATTCTTGACATCACTATTAGGAGTAGGCGATATCACTAATTCATTACACACATGACAAAATTAAGAAATAGAAAGCTGGAATTTACCTAGCCTAAATAAGGTGACACAATTCTATCTTTAATTTTAAAATTTAACAGAAGCATAAAATTTTCTTATCCAAGCAAGAGTCATGTAAGCTGCAAACCACTTTAACTACTTATAACATGTTTAAACATCACACTTAAAGTTATAGACAAAGGTAAATAATGTGAGAATTCTGTAGCTTATTATTAGAATTACAAGTTGTGTCAAGTGCTTCCAATTAATTCAGCTTTCCCTGTCATTTATTTAAGAATCATATTTTGCACATTTGAATTTATGAAAAGTTGGCAAATACAGAACCTATATTATTTTACTTGAATGCATGATTGCCCTTGTTCAAGAGAGCCTGTTTATTCTAACAGAACTTTCAAAGTTCAAAAAGGAAATTCTCCAGAGAAGATTCTAGCTCAAAAAGAAGTCATCAAATACAAAAGGAAAAAAAAGACAAGAAATGATGGAACTGTTTAACATGTACACCCAGAGAACATTGTCATTTATCCAAAATTTTATTCAACAAACATTTGTTGAACAGGTAGTAAGCACTTGTTTCAGTGCTAGAACTTGGAAATATTGGGACGTATAATAATAATTTGTAAATTCTTATAAATAGTGTAAGAAAATTGCGACCCTCAAGGGAATATTGACAGAATACAGTAAATGGATATAAGTGCAATTAACCTAGGAGACATAGGAAATTCTCTAAATGTGCCCATTGCTCCTTCCATGAATGCTTAAGGAAGTACATATGCAAAAACATCAGCAAATAAGATAATGTTAACTGAGTTGTGAAGAATGCCCCATGTAAAACTACTCTAGAAATCAAATTGCAGCATGTGACTTAGGCATAAGAATCCAGCAGTGCCCTTTTCTCTGACACAGTCATAATGTTAACATTTGCAATTGCTCAAGAATGTAGTATGGAGCTTGGACAGTGAGATAAAAGGAAATGGCTTTTTGGTGAGGGAGGTGTTGGCTCAACTGAAATAGACCCAACTATTCGTCCTGGAACAACCATATTAGCATCTCTATCCTGGAGGAGGAGGAACTGAAAAAGGGAGGAGGAGAGGATAAAGTAGTCTCCAGGCTGAGGGTGTTCTTCCTGACACCCTTTAAGAGCCAACTGGAAGGTGAACCTAAGATACCTAGGCTGGAAAAGAGCACCGATGATGATTGGTAGAAGTAGGTATAAAAGATATATGAAATTAAGTTTTGAGGCAAAAATAAGCTAAATAAAGCATTTGTGGCTTAGGTGTGGGAAAGTAGTAGAAAGAAGGGGATTTAATTATCACGATTTGGTCATAAAATGTAAAGAATAGGTACTTAAAGATAAAGCAGGAGAGATAAGCTGGGGACAAACAATAAACGACTTTATATTACAGGTAAAGAGTTTTATGTACCTGGTAGTTTGACAGTCACTGGAGAAATTTAAGAACATAACTAACACGAATCAAATTTATTACATTACATTTTATGTCTACATATATTTATTTCCAAAACACATCTCCAAGTGAAATTGTTTCTAATATATGTTTCAGTAATTTTAAAAAGAAATTCTTTTGAACACTTTATTAGTCTAAAAAGAAAATTGGAGTAATCCCTACTCCCTCGATCTTCAACTATCCAGCATGATGATGAAGTTTATTTACATTAGAAATTTTAAATAAGTTTGTCTCTTTCAAATTTCAAACCCACTTTTAAAAAAGAATATATATCCCTACTGAAAATACTCAAACTAATTTCTTTCCTTTCCTCCTTCTCCCACCCCATTTTACACATCTGTCTTCCACCAATCTTTTTAAGCATCTATTTTGTATCAATTTGAGAAGTTTTTATAAATGATAAGTTCCTGACCTCATAGACTTTAAAGTGCTATGGATGGGACAGGAAATGAGGAGTACACAAATAAACAAGGTAAGCACAGAATGTACTGAGAACTATGAAGGCAATAGAAGAGGATGATAAGGTAGCAGGTGACAGGGGGAAGAGAGATACTGTGGAATGCTGGGCCAGATAAGTTTCCACAGAAGATGATATTTAAATTGTGATATGGAGATTAGCTACAAAAGCTTTTCAATGAAAAATAAAAGAAAGCTTTTAGATGGAGAATAAAAACAGGTCAAGTTTCATGTCCTTTTAGAGCTCAGAAAAAGGAGACAAATCTCATAAAGAAGCTCAACAAAGAGAAGCAATGGTGTAGGAGAAAATCCGGGGGGATGTGATTTCTTGAAAACCAAATGAAAAAGTTTTCAACTACAAGGATGAAAAACAATAACAAATACTACTGGAAAGTAGAGTGAAACAGGGATTAAGAGTTTTGGAGCTGGCAGAATGAAAGTTTCAGACAATATCATTTTCAGTGGCATAGTAATGAACAGTCTTATTAAGGACATTGAAGAAAGTGGAAGTGGAGGCAACTATTGTTAAATTCTTTTACAAATTTTTCTTTTTTCCTGTAAAGATGGTAGACAAGTAGGACAGGAGATGAAGAAAGGAGTAGAACCAAGGAAATATTTGTTGTTTATGTTTTTTTAGTTGTTGATTTTTCATTATTTATTATTTTAAATATGGGAAAAAGTAAAGACTGTCTGCATCTTGCTTGAAATCATCCAGCATAAGGAAAAACTTGGTAATGGGGGAGACAGAAGAGGTCACTGCAGAAGTAAAGTTCTTGAATAGATGAAAAGGTATGAAATGCAAGGAAATAAGTGAGGATTGGCCTGAGATTAGAACAGAAAAATGCTTTTATTTTAAAAGCCAAAAAGGCAATGAATGTGGGAACAGAAATCTACAGGCTATCAAACTTGGCAACCTGGTTTTCCAAAGTTGTGAACAGAAAACACAGCCAGCTCCACATGGAAAAGAATGAAGCAGACAGAGAGAAGAGAGATGGGGAGAAAGACATTTTTGGATTCCCTGCTGCCTTGATTCTTGATTCTAGTCTGTTCCTGTGTCCCAGCTGCATCCTGATCCTTGTGTGGCACCCCTATGCTTTCTGTCCCTTTTGTGGTTAGGGAATGTCTGTTGCTTGCAACCAAAAAGTCATAACTAATACAAATGAGAACTGCATTTTCCAGTCTGTGGACCTGATTCCTGGAAAAATCTAAATTCTTCACCTCTCTGTAAGACCCTCAGACTGGGCCCCGGGTTACCCTTTCAAGGGGGGCCCACATAATTGTATGTCTAGATTTCCTTCTTTGGAGTGGTTACTTGACAAGATTTCCTATAACTTGTCCAAACACTGATTTACTTTATAGTATAAATATTAAAATCATGTGTTGGTGTTGTGCACAAGCCAGTTCCTTTCAAGCCTTTATTTTATTTCATTTGACTTGTCTCCATTTTTTAGAAGTGCATGTTGACCTAATTATAGAAATATGACTTAACAAGGGCAATGTCAATCCAGCAGCCCTATAGTTCTTAAACTATTCAGTGATCCTAAGAATTTCCTTTCATTTCCAATCACACCAATGAGATTTTCTTGGCCTTGAATCTGTGAGAACTGGGTAGAATTTTGGCCACTGTAATGTCAGCTCAATGCATTTTTGTAAATCATTAAGTTCCTGGAAGTTTTTCCACATGAGAGTAAAAAGGCTGTATTTAACATGAACAATACAAAGTGAATAAAGATTAAACAAGCTTGTGGTATACACACTAAAATAAATAAAAATTTTTTTGAATTTTTTTTTGTCCATAGCCTTAAAGAGAAGAATGGCAAATCAAATAACATAACTTCTTGCTAATTTGCTATTAGAAATCCACATTTGAGTCAATTTGCTGTGGTGTATCAGTCCTTGATTTGTGTCTCTGGCCAGTTTTCACTGAAAAAAAAGGAATGCTGTTTATTTTTTTCAACATAACTTGCATCCTCAAAGAACAGTTTCCAATTTAATTATCTGGCATGCCTTAAATATTAAATTAGGGCTAGGATACTGATAACAAAGGAAAGTTCAATTCATACCTGGACCCTAATTTGCAGTCATTAGGTTAGCACAAGTGACTATTTTGGGCAAGTAATTTGTTGAATCTGCTTGGGAAAATGATGGATGTGAATGAAAAATAGAAGATATGCTAGGTCACATATAAACAGTTAAAAAAAAAAAAACATTTTTCCTGTTATCCTAAGAGTTTTTGGAGGAGGATCAGAAGTTTTCTTTGAGAGTTGGGCCATCGGATGAGATTCATCCTCAGTTCTGTGAGAGTGTGCCCAACTTTACCTTTGGAAGGGTTCTTTATATTTAGCCCCAAATCAATGAATCCTAGAGTATCAATCCATATTTCCCCTATTTCTAATCCTAGCAGTCCCTTTGGTTTACTATCTACTCACTGGAATTTTCTATTAGAAACATGAAGATGAGTAGGAATTGATTTAAAGTCACTAAATGTCAATTTGAATTAGTAGGTTTTACTAAAATATCTTATTGTAGCAAATCAATGTGATTAATTATCTTAAGTTCCTGGCTGTGGCAAAATTAACCTGAGCCAAGTCATTTATTCTCATTCTTTGGAGAAATCTGAAACTTCCACTGACAAGAGATGGATAAAGAGTTCTTTTCTTGCATCACCACAATGTCAATAAGAGGTGATGTTACAGTAAACCAGGAGCAACATCAGTCCTGAATCTTCTCTGTCCCTATGTTCTGAAATTGACACTCTGATGAGTGTCTTGCATGAAAGGCTCACTCTGGGGCAGACATGATGTTATTCTAAATTGCAAGACATATACTTTGCATATTAAAGTGTTTTAAAGACAATTACAACATTGAGATATAATAGACTCCCCATAGATGCCTATAGAATGAATAAATGAAAAAAGAATCAAATTGGTAGAAGGTATAAAATATCTCTTACAGAATTTCCTAACAATTCTTAAAAGATAAACTTAAAAGTCAATAGAATCAACTTTCATCCATGAGATTTGGTAGAAATCACTCAGTTAAGTGAATATTCATCTGACTGATACTGATTGAGCAAAGATGAGGTTACTTTAACAATCATATCTCGTTAACTGCCCACAGAATCCCCAGCAGAGCTCTGTACATGTGGCACGCTTTGTTCACGTATAATAATGTAAACACCACATTCTAGCCAAAGAGCAGGATATATTCACTTAAGCAAACTGTTAGAGTCATAGTCTAATACAAAGGTGAGCAACTGGCTTTCAGAGAATCTACATATTCTACTGGTTTCTTAGGAATGCATTACAAGTACTCAAGTAGTTTCCTTTCACCTATAGAAAGCATTTGAAAAAAATGAAATTATTTTTCCATTTTAATGCAGGTTTTTCTTTCTGTTTTAGTCTTTTTTTTTTTTATTTTTATTTTTTTTGCTTGTCCCTTGGGAGCATCTAACTGCTTCCAAGGATCTCTTAGTCAGCATGTACGAATAGAATAATTTTTAGCATAGAGAGTGATCGGGCAATAATCAATGCCATGCTTTGATTCAAAGCACTTTCTCCTGTGTTTCACCATAACTTTGTGAAAGTTCCATTTGGGAGTCTTTTCTGTGTAAACTGGATGTGCTTTTTCAGTGCCAGCGATGACAAAGGTTAAATTAATGCACCCAGCTGTTTCCCACATGCTGGGCTTAGAGAGGACAGTGTCCAGCTTCCTTCCCCTGCTGATCCCTGCCCTGTGTTCTTATCTCTCTTCCCACCACCCCAAAAATGACAGGCCCTGGCTTGGTCTCAGCGACCTGGGTAAATGAAGCAGGTTTTGATAAGAGACAGGATGTTCAATGGTTCTTATCCAAGAAAATTGGATTCAAAATGCACCACTCCCTCTCATTCACCAGGGAGAGCACTGAATACCTGCACATGACTATCTCATCAATGTTATAATTACTTGTTTATGGAAATACACCAACAAGCAACAAACAAAACTTAAAAAAAAATAGTCTCTATGATCAAATTACCAGATGGGGTCACATTAGTAAACAGCTGGCAAACAATTTTGAAGTCAGGGTTTTTTTTTTTTTTTTTGACGGCTTATTATTTTCTTTCCACTTTCAACAGTATGTCTTACATAGATGGATAGATAAGTAGATAGGTGATTGATAGAGAAATATATAAATTGTGCATAATGTATTAAGCTGAATAATTGCCTCCCCTCAAATCCATGCTCAAATACCTAGAACCTGTGAATAGTGTATGGTACGTGACAAAAAGAAACTTTGCTGATGAAATTTAAGCTTTCAGTCATTAAAATAGGGAAATTACACTGAATTATCTGGGTAAACCCAATTTGATCACCTGAGCTCTTGAAAGCAGAGAATTTTCTCTCTCTGGTATCAGAGTGATGTTGAGAAAGTAGGCAGTGAGGAGAAGTCAGGGAGCTTTCAAATGCGAGAAGGATTCAAATTCAACTTGCCATTGCTGGGTCTGTGATGTAGGTGGCCACAGGTGAGAACTGGAAAGAAGACTCTAGGAGTAATGACCGGTCCTCAATTCACAGAGAATAAGGAAATGGGAACCTCGGAACTAAATTCGGCCAAAAGCCTAAAAGAACTTGGAAGTGAATTCTTTTAAACTGTTTCAGGAAAGATATGCTTACACATTTGTTCTAGCCTGGAGATTGTTAGCACCTCAAACTGAGAAATAATGATGCAGAGTTGTAGTACTTACCTGACCTTTGGGCCCCAAAGTAGACACACTTACATTCTAAACCTAAATCTTAAAATGAACAAGTATCTTAAACATACCACTTAGCAGTCTGTGTGCTTTCATTTTCTCTTCACTCATGAAATCCACATTATAATAATCATTTGGCTAAAGGGTGGGTACTCAGTAAAATAAAAAATGTGTACAATTTTTCCTCTCTTACTGTCTTACAGATTTTTTTTTAAGTGAAGCAAAATTATGCAAATAAAATCTTGATAGTGACCTTAAAAATCCTGACACAGAGCAACATTCCTGTTTGACAGCATCAACTAGAGTATCAGGATGTAAAATTATCTATGTGCATTTTGACTTCTCCTCCCCTAAGTGTTCATTTTATTTTACTCTAGGTAAATATGGGAACACATCACATGCAAGGAATATTTCATCAGGGAAATCAAAGTTCTGGATAGGTACAATGGAAAATAAAATATCTTTGAGTTGCTTTTATTTAGTAGCTCTAATGAAGAGTTTTTCCAGCCCCTGTTATTAATGTTGAGATGATTGAGCTGAGCAGAGACATTCTGGTCAGAGAGTGAACACAGCCTGGGGTGTTGTGAGGCCCCATCTGAGAGTTCACTGTCCCAATGTTACATGAGTCCTGAATCAGACTCAAAACATGTGCCAAGCCGTCCCTGTAGCTCAGAGTTCGCCAGCTGACCACAGCTGGAACTTGTATGCTGGTGGAAAGCAAGGAAGAAATGGTGAGCTTTGGACTTTTGTGTAGCCCGGAGGAGGCCTGCAATTGGCAAGGATAATAGCATGGCAAACGCTCTGCTACTGACACTCTGGAGCCAGCTGTCTTGCTGTAATTCTGCCAAATGAGGCTGGAGAAGTTCAAGGCACTACTAAAAATAATTAAGGCCATGGCGAATTTATTTTATAAGGAAAGATTAAAGGAATTTTACGTGTGTTGCTTGGCTATGCAAACATAAAATGAGAATGTGAAAAATATCAGTAAATACTCGAAAGGTCTAAGTTATTGAGAAGGACATGGGAGCTTGAAATAATAAACAAAAAATAATAATACACGCACCATACATGCAATTAAAGTTAAATAAATAAACAAACAAACAAATAAAGCTAAGTCATTTCAAAGTTAAGACTAGCATGAAAGATACACAAAGTATTAGCTCTTTATTCTATTAAGGAAAGGCTTAGCTGTTACAGTCAGACTCTAACGCTCAGTGTCTCTGAGATATTCTAAAGGATGTACACGTCATGTTGTTTTTGAGACTGACAGACTCACTGTGGGTATACATGTGTACTCTCAGCAGTATCATGGGTGAGCCAGAATTCATTTTAAGGTAAAGCTGATTTATTATGCACAAAGATATTCAGAGAACACTCTCTTGGTATTTCCAGACAAGCTGAAAGCTGACCTTGTCAACTGTCATCAACATATTCAACAAGCTAGCCTGAGAAAGAGATCAGATACCTCTCAAAAGGATGTGTTCCATCAATTTCTTCTAAGCTGCATGGCAAAACAGATTCATTTCCCTACCTATCCTGTTCCAATGAAAAGTTTCTTATCTTATGGGGGAGTAGAGAATCCACTAACTTAAAAAAAAATTTTTTTTGCCCTGACTTTCTGTAATGTGCTCAATAGATAAGAGAATAAACACAGTAAACCTGATCAACCAAACCCTAGAGTGAGTTCTCATCCAAAGCAAAATTGCATGACCAAACGTCCAAAACAAATTTTTTACCTCTTTTCTCTCTTCCCAAGAGTACAATCCCATTGGTTATGTCATAAACCACTAGGGAACATGGTGGTTTTTTGGGGACGAGTAATCTCTTCTCAAGAACTGGCAAAATGGGCTTCAAAATTGCATGTCTCACATTATTTAAAATCCAAGAAAAAATGCTTTGCCTTTCAAGTGAAGACAGGAAATAGGAAAAGATTTTAAGTATATGAATGTTTATATGAGAATCCGTAAAATTGTTGACCCTCAGCAACCTCAAAGTTTTTGTTTTGAGTTCCTAGAGTTGACACTTTATGTCACGTTTTGTACTAAATGTCCTACTTGTGTAATAGGCATCAGCCAAGGTGTTCTGGGCTCACAATCAGTGTCTGAGAATGTTATGTTGTTTAGCATGATGTTAACTCAAGGGATTCCCCATCCTTCTTCAGTGCATCTCTGTCTTGATGAAGGGAAGGATATAAAATCAATAAAAACATGGACAAGTTCAAACAGTGAAAATATGAGTTGAGTCATCGAATACGACACTGACATTAAAACTTTAAAAATTGACAAATTTTTCCAGTCAAAAAATAAAAATTTGATATGGAAAATTGAGGTAATCATCTTTCAAGTTAGATTTTTTAAAATTTAATTAAGTGGCTACAAATGTGTAACCTTTCTTTGAAGTTTTTTTTTTTTCAACTCTTCCACTTGGAGAGAGAGAGAGAGAATATTTCAGCACTTCAGAAAGCAAACAGCACTTCAGAAAACTGACAGCCACCCTTTTCACAAAGGTAACCTTTATTTTCCTTCAAAAGGATTATCCAGAATGGTAATGATGGATTAATATGTTTTAATGTTATTTACATATGAAAAATATTACCTCATGCTTCACAAATTAATATTCATATTATTTACAACTTTCCCTAAAATTTGTGTTTTCATCACTAAACTGCCACTGAAAAACAAAGGTGCTAGACTTCCTTTATTTGAATGTGTGGCTCACTGCACAGATTCTCATAACTTGCAATTACTTGCACTCACCTTACCCAATACTTATTTTTTTCTCTCCTTCTTCATTTATAAAGTTTACCCTGTTATTAAATATGGGTCATTTAAAAACTCTACTAAGCTTTTTCCAATGAACTATTTATTTCAACATCAGAAATACATATTGTGATATGGTCAGAATTTCACTGGTATGTCAAAATATTCTTAACCTGAGATAGAGAAATATGGGATACATAAAATCTCTACTTTGAAGTGTAAGCCTTACAACACTGTTGCTCCATTCCTCTCTTACTCCACAAAGTTATTAATCTCCTTGAATATAGCAACCACCTCTTTTTTTATTTCCTGATGGAACCTGGCCCAGAGTTTGTTGATTACTTCATTTATCAAGTTATTGTATAATTCCTGAAATGTACTTTTATGTTACTTTTTAATTAAAATATTAAACTGAAAAAAATTTCTCTTCTAAAATATTTTTAAAGGCCTTCTTGAATGCCTCTTTCTTATGATAACCTGACATTGATTTTGTTGTTCATTTTGTGTGTATATGTTTTGTCTTTGACACCATATATGTGCTACTACCATTCTTAAATGATCCATTCTCTGCTGCCTTTAGAGAATTTTGAATGTTAAGCATTTATACATGTGAGTCATCACAATTCCCATAGATTAATATCCAAAAAATACATAGTCAAGCTAAAGTTCTTCAAATTAAAATTATAATTATAGGTACAATCATATGGAAAACAGTATAAAGTTTCCTCAAAAAACTAAGAATTGAATTACTATATGATTCAGCAATTCCTCTTCTGGGTATTTACCCCAAAAACCTAAAAACATTTATCCTCAAAGAAATATGGACCCTGATGTCATAGAAGCATTATTCATGGTGTCCAGGACATGGAAGCAACCAAACCAAAGTGCCCTCCAATAGATTATTGGATAAAGAATCTGGGGTACATATAGACAATGGAATATTACTCAGCCATAATAAAAGATGAAATACTGCAATTTGTGACAACATGGATGGATTTTGAGATAATCATGCTAAGTAAAATAAGTCAGACAGAAAAGCTTGAAAGCCATATGATTTTACTCATACATGAGATATAAAACTGAAAACAATCAACAAACATGACAAACAAACAGAGACTCATGGACACAGACTGTGGGCTAGTGGTTACCAGAGGAAAGTGGGAGTGAAGGTACATGAACACACAATACTACATACTGTTGAAATGTACACTTGAAATTTATTTGATCTTATTAATTAATGTCACTGCAATAACTTTTAATAAAAAATTGATGGAAAAAATATCAGCTAAAATATAATTATAATATTAGAACAATTTCTTTTATATACTAAAATTTCTGGAAAAAGAAAAAGCCGAGTACAGCATTATTCCAGCACTTTTATTATTTTCCAAAGGCTCATTCTTGGAAGACTTGCCAAAGATGTTTTGGATCAAAGTGTGATAATTATTTTTTGAGGGTTAGGTCAGCTTAGTAAAGCTTAAAGTGTACTAAACTGCAGCATGTTTGCTGAACTTTGTCAAGCCACTTAACTGATTTGGATATCTATTTCCTCTTCCTTAAAAGGAAGGACTGGGCTTCTAACCCCTTTTAAAATTTATTGTTAATAAATAAGGGATGCGCTGAGTTATTAAAGTGAGACCATAGCCTTTAAAATACTTTTCCTTTGGAAGTTGTTTTAAATACGTAGTATTAATTCTAATGAGAAATGTGCTATTTAATATCATTACTACCCTTCAGTGTTAACCACAATGACAGGTAATTTTTTATTTATAAAATTTTACGCATAGAGATTAAAAGAAGTTTAACAAATTCTTGAAAAGAGGTACACTATTAATTCAAGAAGTCTAATAAAAAATCTTACTGAAAGCAAAGATAATTACTTATAATACGGCAGCTTATTCAGAAATCCTTAGGTGCTGGGAACTCTGCCAATCTAATAATAGCATAGATTGGGGGTACAGAAAAGTGAGAATATGGTCTTTCCCTACATTCCAGTGGGAAAGTAATTTTGGTAATTGTTAGTGATATTTTAAAATACATGAAATCAGCTCTTTATAATTTTAAATATAACCACAATATCACAGGTTTAGGAAAACAATCATGCATGATGATATTTTAGGACCACAGATAGATGTAAATGTGAGCCATCTAAACCCTTCATTCCACATTTACAATGTGTGTCCTCATTGTGTAATAGTCATCATCTAGGATGCTCTGGACCACACAGCCAATATAAGAGAATTATGTTAGATGTTTGCAATAGTCAAGTGTTTACACCTCTCATGTATAAGATCTTGCTATGTTTTTATTATTTTATGTTTATTTTATGTTTAATCATCTGATTTCAGTTACATACAATTATCCCCCATTCCACTAGAAAACACAAAATCTGTGCTCCTCATGTTATTTGTCCCTGAGAATGTCAACATGTGTGTCATACTGTAAACCTTCATGACAACTTATTCAACTCCTAATAAATTCTCACCCTAGAAAAAGTAATTATTCTTTTATTAATGACCCCTTAGCACATTAAGAAAAAAATTGCAGAGAACAAAGACAAAGCAATAATGCCTTGAGTATCTACTATGTAGAGTAAATAAATTATTAGTATTTTGTCTCTTTTCTTATTATTATTGAAAATAATACGTTATTGAAGGCCTTTATATAATCCTTCCTTGCTCAATTCATATGTGTGCATATCTCCTTAAATAATAATGTTTTATAATATTTTGTGGTAATATATTCACAATGACCTACAACTTTCTATTTGTATATCCAATAACCACAAAAGGTTGTAAAGACTACAAGGCATGGTTCTAATTTTTGTTAATCTTTCATGCTCCAATACCAGCATATGCATATTTGATATTCCATAACATAGAAGGATGAATGAATGAATGAGAATGAATTCGTTTCTTGAGTTCTTTCTAGAAATAAATTGGACTGACAAAAATCAGATAGAGGGTATTAAATAACTATACCAATCTGTGTATAATATATTAAACCGAATAACCCTACTGAAACATGTATAACCTTACTATTTTGATTAGAACTTATTATTATGTAGGTTTTAAGTGTATGATTCTATAACACATCATCTGTATATTGCATTGTGTGTCCACCAATCAAAGTCAAATCTCCTTCCATCAACATATATTTAACCCCTTTACATATATAATTTTATTAATTAATGTCACCCCAATGAATTTAAACAAACAAACAAACAAACAAATAAATAAAATGTATTTACTCTGGAATTCACATGGTTTATGTACTTTTCTTCTGAGAGACAAAATAGATAACCTTTGTAGATAAAATACTAAAAGTTGTCACATCTTCATAATAATTAAAATTCAATATATCTTAAGTTTTTCTACAATTCTTTTCCAGTGTTAAGAATCTCCTTATTTCTTCCTAAAAGGAAAATTCCACACACAAAAAAATCTGCATTAATGTCTTAGGCAAGGTTCATTAGAAGTAATCTTTAAGATGAAGATTCATGTGCAAGAAGTATATTAAGAAAGTACTCTCAAGGGAGTCTTGAAGGGAACAGAGGAAACGAAATGGGGGAAGAAAGTGGACTGTCACCATTTCAGCAACAGTCCTTGATTTCCTAAAGTTCACATTAAAGGGAAGGAAATTCCAGACATTTCCAAATTACTCTGCCTGTGGGCACATGGCTCCAATAGCCCAAGAACTGTCCTTTGAGGAATTCTGGGTAATGAATACTGATAGTTTAGGAATTGAGTCATTCACCTGTTCAATGCTGTTTGGTAGAGTAAGATTGGGCTGTTAAAATATGTAAAAACTATGTTAGTTGGACAGTAGTTAAAGAAACTGAAGATGTATAGCCTGGAAAATAATAAATTCATTCTACTATCTTCGAATAACCTTCACTGACTTACAAGAGTAGGCAGAGACTACTTCTGGGCAGCTCAAAGCCACTGCTGAGAAGCAAAGATGAGAAAAAGAGAAGAGAGGATTATAATTTAAGAAGAACTTTCTAATAACTAATTCAATTCAATGATGAATAGATTGATTTAGAAGTTAATGGGCTTCTCAGAGGTAAAAGAAATGCATTTAAAAAACCTTGTATTTATTATCTGTTGTCCCTATAATCAGAATGTTGTATATATCACCTCAAAAAATCACCACAAACCCTTGAAGTGGCCTATTTTACCTTCATTTAAATGAAGAAAACAGACTCAGACTCGAATTGTTGCTCAACCCTGAAGCAGGAGAGAAGTGCAGCCACGATGTGAACCTAAATCTGTTCAACTCCAAAGTTTATAACAAGGAAAGATGGGGTGAGCGCCTGTTATTATCATAAAGGAGAGTCTTTCCCTAATAGGTGGTAAGTAAACTAGATGACCACTAAAGTCTTTTCGAACTCTAAATTCACATGACTTGGTAAGGGGCAAGATTTAAACTTAATCTAAGACTTAATCTAAGAATGTAAGTTTTTTAGAAATCTACTTTTAGCCACTTCAAGGACTGGTAAATATTACTGGTCTTATAAAAATAATATAGATAAAATATATTATCATAAGTATTATATCTTGAATATAGTATCACCTGTATTGTACAGCTCCTGGCAAAGTATGTCTATCCCTATCATCTCTATCTGTCTATCTATCTATCTATCTATCTATCTATCTATCTATCTATCTATCATCTATCTGTGTGTTATCTATCCATCATCTATCATCTATCATATATTATCTATCTATCATCTGGAGATATAGATATTTCTAAATAGATATATCTCCCTAGGCCTGGCCTTCCTGGTATGGACAGGACAGCTTTGACAGGGGTTAGCATTTTTCTAAGGAAATTTTCCTTCAAATAAAAAATCCTGATCAGCTTCCCTTCCTTGGAATCACAGTTTATAGTTTTGGCATCTTCATATGTAATAACTCTTAGCAGAAGGAAGAATCAGAATTAATAGGTCATTTCTTATCTGAGAATTGATAAGAAGACACAAAGTGCACCCACACTACTTAGGATACGCCACTCAGCCTTCTAATTGTGACTGGTGACTTCCCACACAAGTTGACCATGCACAGATGCAAAGTTGTTGGTTTTGTCCTCCTCTCAGTTTCATTTAAACATGAAAATGTCTCATATTTAAACATATGTAGAGTTGCATTAAAGACTCTGTTTAAAATAATAGACATCTGCATACACTTGGTCTAAAATGAAATGATACCTTTTCTTTGGTATTCAGATTTTGAAATTTCAAAGTACTTTCATATCAAATAAGTTAACTAAAATTATAATATATTTCATGTAACATATGGGGCAGGGTTAACTTCCTGACAAAGTGTCAGTGCTGAATTGATCGAGAAGCCACAAGCCTGGATCACAGCCAGACCTGGGACCCACCAAGCCTGAGTCCCCAATAAGATATTTGGGCCTCATCCTCAATGGTGTGCATGCAAGGAACTGAATGAACAAAATAACTAGAAAATATGGTAAATGTTTTAATAATAGTTATAGTAACAGTTCAAAAATTTAAAATAAAAACTGTTTTTTATTGTTCTTTTTGGAATATTCCTCTTCAGCAACATGTACTTGGAAGTGTAAAGAAATAAAAGAAGAAAAAAGTAAAAAGCATATTTTATCATCTCATTTCATTTGGTATAAAAACAGAAAAAAAATCAGAAATTGAAAGAGGGAGCCTCAGGAACACAAGAATAAACAAAGAAAAGAGGCCAGCATGACTTAGAAAGGGGAATGACACCTTTAAAACCTTTCCCTGACTCTATGATTTGAACCTTCCTTAATGCATGAAATATGGTAATCTATTTTCTTAACGACCCTGCTATATTTATTTCAATTTGTGATGTAATCTTCATTTATTTTTCAACTGCATTTACAGTGGTTGGAATCAAAGGGCATCTCGGCCTTCTAACATTTCCTTTTGCTCTCTCTCTCAATAAATATATTAGGAGCGGGTATGCATGTATACCTAACTCTATCACTTAGACTTGTACATCTCTGTCCCTTTTTTCTCTTGTATGCAGGACCACAGTTTTCCTTTGCCAGGGAATAACCCTGCCCTTGGCTAAGTCAGAACATCTGGATCCTGATCTCATGGTCCTTGGAAAATAAACAAAAAATAAAATTGTTCTGAATTCTCAATGTCTTCTCTATAAGTAAGTATTTTATAAGAGAATAATAGTCTCTTTGGGAAATAGAAAAAATGATTGAAATGATCACATTCAACCCTGGACTAGAGCTATAATTAGGAACCATCTGAGCAAGGGAAGCATGATTGCAGGGGCATTGACATTCATGAATAAACTGAAGGAGAGACAGGAAGAATCAGTCACAGAGAAACTAAAACTTTTTGCACTCAGAAAAATATTTCCCCTGCCAAATTAGCAAATTTTAGTCAAATCACTGAAACAAGTCTATTTGGAAAACAGGAACACCGGATTGTAAAATTTTAGCAGATCCATTTTACATGCAAACAAGAAAACATCTGCTTAACAGAAATGTCTGCAATGCATCTTCAAGTTTAGAAAACATGTATACACAAAGTTGTTTTTCTTTTTAGAAGATAAATAGCAAATTATTGAGGTAACTAAATAATTTAATTGTCTAAACAAAGCTACCCAGTTTAAACCAAATACATATCGTCCTCTTCTTTTGCAGTGTCACGTTAGTGACACTTGGGGAGAAAAGCTATCTGATGCAAATGACTATGTATATTTGCTTTCTGTTAAGGTTAACATTTCTTCCTTTCAAATAATCTATTTAAACCACATTATGATAAAAAAATATATCCTTTAGACATGTAGACAGAAAACTACTTTTTAGGTTGCTACTTTTGTTCTCTCACATTCTTTTCAAAGATTTGAAACTTGGTAGAAAAGTTGCAAGAGCAATACAAAGAGTCTCTCTTATCTCCTGTACTTAGATTCCCCAATTGTTAATATTTTACTATCTTTCATGCATCACTCAATTTCTCTGTTTCTCTGTGTCTGTTTCTTTCTCTTTCTCTCTCTCTCTCATACACACACACACACACACTCACTCACTCACTCACGCATGCAAGCACATACACACAGACATTGTGGTCCTTTAAAATATAGCCATAGACTTTTTGACATTTCTCCTAATAAGATATAAGGTCTTTTATTCTGGGTGGGACTGTGACTAGTTTGAGAATCAGAATATGGTAAAATTGATACTGTGTAGACCTTATTTGAGATGGCTTTGTAAGATATCAACTTGCCTTAGACAAAACTCAAACATATATCTCAGAAAATTTTTCCCCATAGTTTCATTTAGAGTGGAAGACAAGGGAGATTGTAGGAAAATTTGGAGAGGGGAAAAAAAAGCAAAAGCCATTTTGTATCTCACAGATCCATTGCTGATCTGCTAACTCATGTCACTGGCATAAAGCAGCAGGAAGCCTGCAACTTCTCTATCTTCCCATGAATCCTCCTTCAGCTTCTTTGATTCCTATGCCAGGGGCATGCGTGTGTGTGTGTGTGTGTGTGTGTGTGTGTGTGTGTGTGTGTGTGTGTGTTTCTGTTTAGTTCCATGAAAAAAGCTTTTATTTCTTTAGGATACCTTCGTTTCCAAGGGCAAAAGCAGCAAGAACCGACATGGGTTCAGTCTGGTTTCATGCACTTCCAATTAGTGCTTTTGGCATCTAGTCTGCCCATTTTACATCCATGTTCCCTTCCTGATTTTTCGTTCTGTGGACTTCAAGCTCCAGAATCAGAGGCAAAGACAATTGCCTTATAGAGACCACAAAACCAGCTCCCTCAACTGTGAAAGAGTAAATGCCTATAACAATATTATATATCATAATATAATATTTAATATAATATTTGGTACCACAGTGTTTCCAGAAGAGTTGAATCTTAAGAATAAGTTATCTTAATTGGTTCTTAATTTTCTGGATTCTCTAATCTGATTAGATTTAAAGGCATTAATGACCTTGTTTCCAGAAACAAAAGGGGGCTAGTGATTTATGCCATGCAGTGGCAAACGTTTACTCAAAATATTATTTGAATGTACAGTAAGTCCTAATTTAAAGTTGTGGAAAATTTCCATGACTTTAAAAAAATTATGTATAATAAAACCAATTTTACCATAGGATAATTGATATAAATAAGAGGTTTCTACGGCATCTCATCAATGTTATACCTAAATGACATTGAACAAAATGACATTATTTGAGGACCTACTATACCTGTAATCAAGTGCCCATAGAAGGTGTGGCTCCGGGTAGCAAAGAATTTACTATATTAGGTCATTTGTTCAAGATTAGCAGCATAGTGTGGTGTTTTAGTTTGCAGACTGTCATAACAAAGTATGACGACCTGAGTGCAAAAGAAATTAAATTTGCTTAGTACGATCTCTAGGAGTTGAAACTCCCTAAGAAATGGAATTAGAGACTGTGGCTACAAATTATTTGGGCAATGTTTAGCCCAAAATAATTAGAAATCTTTTTAATACTCAGAACAATCCAAGGATAAAATAAGCTGTCTTTAAACAAAATAAGTTTTCTAAAGAAAGAGCTCTGCAATCTGGCTGTAGAGCCATTTGGGAGTGGAAGAGGGACTATAAGAAAATGCAAACAAGCATCAAATTGTTGGGGAACCTTCATAACCTTTATCATCTTTATGACTAAAGTAGAAATTAGGACAGAGATTTTATATTTTGCATCTAAATTACCTGCAACACACAGAAGATAATGGGCATGTAACACATATTTGGGATTAATATTTTAAAGCAGTATTATAGCATAGTTCATATGATATAAATATTATACAGTGATTACAATATATCAGGAACTATTGTGTAGGTATTATTTTATCCTTTAACATGTACATGATTTTGTACATCTGCAAAAATAAAAGATTCTAAAGAAAATGTCTCCCGATTATATTTGCTTTTACCATAAACATTGTATTACTTACCCATTTTCAACACGTTGTTGAGTAACAAACTGTCCCAAAACTTAATGCCTTAAAACAACAATTTTTTGTTTCGTACTTATCTTCAGGTTTGCTAAATAGTTCTGCTCATCTGAGCTAAGTTCCGCTGCTCTCAAGTGAGTCTGCTCGAGTGTCTGTGGTCAGGTAGCAAGTGGCCTGACCTGGCTGTCTAGGGTAGTTGAAACCATGGGCCTTGTCTGTGACTCTCACCCTCCAGAAAGTTAGCTTGGGTTCTTTCTCAGATTTTAGCAGGCTCCCAAGAAATCTCCTGAGGGCCTAGACTTAGAACTGACATATATATCATCTCTCCCATCCTATTTTATGGGCCAAAGCAAGTTACAAGTCCAGAATAGTAAATATATGCAACCTCTGCAAGGGAGAAGACACAAAGCAGCACTGCCAAGGACATGTATCCCAAGAGTGGAGAAATGAAACTTTTAGCAAGAGATCTATCACACTGTGCAAGTACATGATCTGGCAGTTCTTACTTAGTATATGTCAAGAACTAAACCGATGATAAGTATTACTAAAAAAATTGTTAATTTTAGAATCACTTACTTTTGTATTATTTTATTATTAAGTGGTTATGTGCTGGCTATCTTTGCGAACAGAAATGTGTTAGTTTTCAGTTTTGTGACAAATTATCACCAATTTAAAAGGTTGAAAGAACACAGACATTTTATTTCATAGTTTCTGTGGGCCAGGATTCTGGGTTTGGCTTAACTGGGTTCCCTGCTCAGGGTCTCAGGAGGCTGAAACAAAGCTGTCAGTTAGGGCTGGGTCTCTTCTGACAGCTAGGATATCTTCCCAGTGCATGCAGTGTTGGAAATAATGCATTTCTTTGTAGCTTTAGAACTAATTTTCTTTCAGACCAATAGGAGAGTTTCTGACTTTCAGAGCTACTTTAAAAGGGTTTACCTGAATAGGTCAGGTTCATCCAGAATGATCTCTTTCTGTTACCTCATACCAACTGATTTGGGGCAATAATTACATGTTTAAAAAATCTTCAATTTTTTCATAGAAGATAACCTAATTATGGTAGTGGCAGCCATCATATTTATGGGTCACAATGAAGTGGGGAGATAGAGTATGTGCACTGGGGCAGAATTCTTGGGAGCCATTCTAGAATTCTATAAACCATACAAACTTTTCTAAAATTCTTTGCAAATGTTCATCATATTTTTACTGATGGATGCTTTCTGCCCATATGATGCAGAAAAAAAAATTGATGAGTTATTTAATAAACTGCTCAGAGTTCTCTAACATTAGTGGATTCTATGGTTGAATGGCTACTGAAATTAGTTTCTATGCTCCGTTAAAACCACTAAAGCTCTGAGCCTAAACCTTAACCCTCTTTTTCTTATATTTAAATGTTTTGGAGATATTGCCCAAATTATAATTTTCATAACTAATATAATAGCACAAAAATTATATAACTATTTTTAAGCTGGCACAGATAAAAATTTAAAAAAATCTGTGTATCCAATCTTTTGAAAGCGACTTCTATCTGAAAAGGTGTATGTCCTTGAAGTGGACAGGGGAATGAGAGCTAAGGATGAAGTCTCTCCAGTATGAGATGTAATAATCAGGAAGACATGAGGTCATCCATCAATCCTAAATTCAAGTTTAAAAAAGAGTCACAAAAGAATAAGCTTCTGTTTTTCAGCTGTAGGTAAATTCAAAATGAGGTACAGAGAAGTTGGTACAAATTACCTGAGCCAGTAACGTGCAATGAGGTCTAGACAGACTCTGACCCATATTAGTACTAACTCTGCTTCACCCTTCCTGGGAAGCCTGAAATATTCTCTCACAGGAGTCTCTACCAAAGCCTCAAATGTATTTCTGTGTGTTTATACGTGTACGTGTTAGTGTATTTGTATGTGTTTGCAAGTATGCGTTTGTGTATTTGCACGTGCATATGTGTTTGCATATTTATGTATGTTTATGTTTGCATATCTGTGTGTGTGCTTGTGGATTTGTATGTGCATTTGCGTATTCGTGTGTGTGCACATTTGTGGTTTTAAGCTACAGGTGCAACACTCTGGTTTCAAAGTTCTCATTATGATAAAGCCAGACATGGGGATATCATCGTTATGAGCTTCTTCTCAAAGTATGAAAGCACAATATATACAAATGAAAAATGAAACATGAGCATGAAGTACGTAAAAAGAGAAATAACATCAGATACTGGAATTTCAAAGCCACAAATATAAAAAACCGCATATTTCTTAAATTCAAGGTTTGGTTTGTTTGCATTTTATTTTAGTATGCTTTTCCCACTCCCAAGGATCCTGGAAGCTCTGTGGTGGGATGCTTTTCTGTTTAGGGGTTTAAGACATTTGAGAAGTTGAAATTGGCAGACTTGAGAAAGCTCTCTGTGGCTCACAGACGTATTTCTTTGGTTTCCAAAGTGGTTTAAGAAAATTGAAGTCATTTTTTTTTAACTGGGTATGTTTTTTGAAGCTTATCACAGCCTTCATCACTCTCTATCACATTATGACTAAGAGTATCAGCATCAGTTAGTTTCCCTAGCTGAGGCAGAAGGCACCCAAGTTTGCAATCCTTGCCTTAGAACACTATGAATGGTGGCAGAGAGAGGTTTCAGGTCAATCCCTTTAATAAAAATATATTTTTTCATTGTTATTATTTATGAAAATAAAATTATACAGGTTACACATTAGATGCAAAGCACAGAAACCTAATATTAATCATCTTACATAGGCAGTAATTAATAATCTACAATTAACTTTAGTTTCTTCTTTCCTTCTCTCCTGTGTTGAAATGAGGATGCTTCTAAATTCTGCTATTGCTGACTGAATGGATTAAGCTAAGAAACATTTCCTTTTCTTCAAAGTTTGACCTTCTAACTAAGTATTTAGTCTTTCTGATTGTGACTTTCATTTCTGATTCTATGAGACATAATGCAGTTGGAATACTTAAGAAGGAAAAGTTTTTTGCAACTGTTTTTAACCCATTCAGTCTGCCACAGTGAAGTAGCTGCATGTCAGCCCTTCTCTGCTGAACGCAGGGCTCAGTGGCCTTAGCTTTCTATTCTAGGGCACTTCACGCCAGGCGAGTGCTGTGACTTGGCACTATCACTTCCCAATACAAATGTCTTAGCTCCCTTCCTGAGAAAGGATTCTGAGCTCAGGGCTTCCTTTATATATCTTAGAGCTGCTTTGTCAAACTTTTCCTCCTGCTATTTCATCTCCCTTTTCTCTCCCCATCTCCTGGTTCCATCTTTTTCTAATTATCCTCAATTGGAATGACTCAAAATCCACATACACTCAAAGTAAAATTCTTGTGGTTGGGGACAAGGAATTCAGAAGTAAATGTGCATGTATTAAAATGTCACGGTAAGGGTAACTTGAGGTTAGGAAGGTGTTGCTGAACTAAAGCATACATAATAACACAACCAGTCCACAAAAATGGAAAGAAGGTACTTTCATTTGTTTGGCATCTCCAGACTTGCCGGTGAATTAATACACCACTTTGTCCTTATGACTGTTTATCCTTTTTAAGTGTCTTTCATATCCATCAGCACATGCATGAGCCACCTTCCTCTCAGATCTTCTCTAATTTCACAGTGCCCTCTCCCCAGGCTTCTTCTTAGTTTCAAATTCACCTGAGCGTGAATTCACCTAAGTGTGGAAGCCATCTTTCCTTCTTTCTTCTTTCTCCTCAGTTAAATTTTATACTCAAATGTTCTGTGTATTTTTTAAAAAAGTAAAATTGGTAAAGAAATCTCTATGACATTACTAACACTGAATACTGTTCACTTAGAGGTAGCATTTCTTTTCATCATGTTTGCTTGGTGTGTGTATAGCTGTGTGTGTCTGTAGGCTAACTCCAGTTTTTAAAAGAATAAGACTGATGGGTGGTATTTTCAGGTAAAAGAACCTCCTTAAGGGCCTGTAGAATTTTTGCACTGCTTAAATGATGTGACTTTCTTTGCTTCCTATGCAAATATTTAAGGACAATAATAATTATATATTTTAGGTGGCAAAAGAGAAATTTCATATATATATATACACATATATATGTATATATATGTGTGTGTGTGTGTGTGTGTGTGTGTGTGTGTGTGTGTGTGTATATATATATATATATATATATATATATATATATATATATATATATATAATTTGCCTCTAAGCTTCTGAGTACTCTTTTTACAACACCATCATTTTTAGAGCATTTTCTAAGCTTCAATTTGGACATTAACCTTTACATCAACCTTAACCACGCTACTCTTCTTTCCATAGTGTGAATACCGTTGGTATTTGTGTTGGAAATAAGCCAGGTAGGGTGTGTGTATGTTTGTGTAGGCCAAGCACATGTGGGTGGGATTAGAAAAACAAAACCTCAGCATAGCATACCTTGAGAAAAAGGTGGGTCAAGAGAGAAAATGGGTGGTAGTGGTAGAAATTAAAAATGACCTCAGATGGAAATTTCGTGCATATTATAAAAACATAAAAACACTTTATCTGTCAACAGAAATTTTTCTATAATAGTGAATCACTCATTGTTCACATCTTGAACTGATAGCTTCCTAGAAAATTCGCATATGTGACATGCCCTGTTTTTTTCCTGTGGAACCATGAGCTTCCGAAAGAGAATAGTATTAATCATGTTTGTCTTGGCCAATTTCATAACATAGACAAACTTTTAGGTTTAAAACTATCAGATGAATATTTTGACACCAATTATCCAGCATTTCAGGTTAATGACAAAACTGTTAAAAGAAAAGAAAGTTGTACACAGTGACTTTATTGGTAGATACAAAATCTTTCAGAAGGCAGTGCAGAGCCGTGGGAAAGGGAGGTGCTATTGGACTATGCAGCTCTGGTCTGGATGTCTGTTTCTGGCACTTTCAGTTGGATGAACTAGGCAAATGACTTAAGCAATCTGATTTCCATTTTGTTAGCTATAAAATCATGTAATAAGATCTATCTTGAAGGGTTGTAGTAAGTATCGGGGCTAATATAATCCTTGGTTATTATAAGTTAAATCATGATAGATGATTATTATTCTTAGCATTATTTATTTTATGGGAAAAATCTACATATAATTTCTTCTCAGCCTTTTGGCTATGATCAAGTGAAAAAACATCTACAGTATCAATTTATTGATTCCATGAAAACCACCATAGGACATTTTTTAATAGAATCGCATATGTAATTGTATTCATAAATCATCTGTAATATCTGTTAGGAATTATCTATAATTTCTTAATAGTCATACTAAAACCATGTCAATTTCAAGAGAAAGTCGTCATTTTTCCACTTGAGATTTTTGGCTTTTTTTTGGCTCTTACTTTAACAGAATAGCAGGCAGCTTTCAAGCCTCCTTTCTTAAAGTTTCCTTAGTAGCATTTTCAGGTTGTTGCACCTAGCTTAGCCACATCCTAAAAGTCTTCTTACCCCATTTATTGTCTTAATAGATTTGACCATAATCTTTAAGTGTGACCTCCATCAAAATCTGCCCTCTCTTCATCCTGAGACTCTGCTTTTACCCCATAATAGATTCTACTACATTTATCTTTTAGTCCAGAGATGGTGCTATGTGCATTAAAAGTAAAGCTGTTATCACAGCTCCTGGCTCAGAATAATTGCTCAATAACTGATATTTATTATACTTATTACATCATCATCATCATCATCATCATTATATCATCATCATTATCATCATCATCATCATCATCATCATCATCATCACCGATACCTTTGTTGGATTTTCTCCTTCCTGATCTGCAGTACTAACAGCTTTTCAAGTATCAGTTCTTAGTCTTTTATTCTTTGCTTACCAGGTTCTTCTTACAAAAAAACAGCCACTCAACTAACTTATGTTAATAATATTCAAATATAACTTTTTAGCTCCAAATACTTACTAAATTTTCATTTTCATATTTCCATCTGCTTCCAAGATCTTTACTCAAATAGAATATGCTGTCATCATCATTAACTAAATGTGCACACACTGGCCTAGATACTCTTTCAAACTGTTCCATTTGCTTTCTTTACCACCTTCCTAAGCTGGCAGTCTTTGAGATACTGCCCTCCTTTCTCTCTCAAGAGACACCTAGTACTTGTTTTTTTGGAGGTGTCCTTTCATCTTGCCATGGACATTCTTCTAATTCAGATACTCACAACCTTATGATTCTATCAATTTCATTACCTTCTAATTGCCCACTCTTGAAACATGGCTGTCGTATTACACCCAGGCCCAATTCTATGAGGATACTGCTATAAGAATCATTTTGGGGAATCCACATTTTTCTCTTACTTCTTTTTTCTTTTTTTTTTTTTTTTTTTTTTTGCTGGTTTGATACAAAACCCTGAATGGATCTTTGCAGTCCATGTTACATTAAAGTTCATTTACAATTTTTATGTAAATAATGCCTACAAATTTTATCTATTCCTATTTTTTTCCCAAAACTGTTCTGTATAAACATATAGTTTTAATCGGTCTGATTCCCACTGTACCACTCCAAAAGCAAGGTGGTTAACGATTGATTCTAGACCACTGGCTCATACATTAACTTTCTTTCTACTTGGAAATTTTCCCACATATTCTGTTAACCCATCTATTTTTTGTGTTTTTTGCAAGACCCAGCTTAATTTTTCTTGATGCAGCTTCTTCTTGATAGTTTGGCTATTTTTACTTCTTTGTTTCTTGGTTATTGAAAATTTTTATCTATCACATATGTTCTTGATATGCTATCTCTAATATAGCATCCTTTGGGCTAAATTCTTATATAATTTAGATATATATTTTGTTATCCCCAAGTATTATTAAATTTTTTTTTATAATTCTTATTGCCAAGTTCAGGTCCTTTTAACTATTTCTAGAAACTATCACTTTTGCCTTCCTCATATTCAATATTTATCTTCCCTCTACCACCCTGAACATTATTGCTAAATTTCCTTTTATAAAGCTAAAAATGATGTCATTTTAAAAAATCTGTCTATAGTAACAGTGTCATTCATATACTTAGTAAATATCCCCCTTGGTTGAGAAACCCAGATCTTTATTTATTGTATTCTAAATGTAAAAAATAACTTTCCCAACATATATTACAGTCTTGGAATTCTGTTCTTCAAAATCATCTGTTGACAGGCTTTTCTAGATTTTTAGTCTTTCATCATTTCTTAGTTATATTTATTTAGGCACGCAAGCTCTTAAGTCAAGGTTAGTACAATTGCTTTATAAGGATTCTTTACTTTCTTATAATATCCCACCAGTTCTTCCTAAATGCTACTGCAATAAGGATTGCCCCAAACTAAAACTTTTTGACTCTATTAGGGCATTTTCCATTCTTCCCATCTTCATAGCTGTTTGATTAGATGTTTTTTGCTTCCTACTGGATCATGAATGACTCCATGTCTATGCATGCATCATTCTTATATCTACACAAAAGATGGAGATATAATGTCCAAAAAATAAAAACTGAATAATAATTTTCATACAAATGAATTATGCAGGATTTAAAAACAGTATTTACGTAAAATTTTATGATTTTATCACTAAACAGCATGTGATTGATCAACCTATATTCACAGTTACCAAAAATTAACTCTTCAAAAATGTGTTGTATGCCAGGCACTTTGTATAAAAGAAATAATAATAGACAAAATCAATTTTCTGCTGTTGAAGAGCTCAACATATAGTGAAGAAGATGAAGAATACCCAAACAATGTCAAAATCTCTAAAATAGGTAAATGCAAAGAAAAGACAGCAAAAAGAGAGATGGCAGGTGAGAGAGGGTTAGATATAATGTTGGTTTATGTATGAGTGGGGTCTTGAAAGATAAAATCTTCTCCACTATTATTACATATTAGGTAAGAATGATGCAAAAATTATTTTTTTTAAATCTCCCAAATATAAATTTTGTGATTTTTTTCTCATATATATTTTTTATTATGCTTATATGATTGCTTCCTTGTGTATATTTTGATGATAAAATACTAACTCCACTCATTTTAATTACAGTTGCTTCTTCTGAACATATGAAAAGGTTTCATTTTCATATTTCACTCTTAAATTCCTTTGTCAGCTTTTGAAATTGAAATCATTCATAATTATAAGCTTCCTTTGCAGCTTCAATGGCAAGGATAGACATTTTTCAAGTGAAGAAAAAAATATTGTCTGCCTGAGTAAATATCAAACCTAGAATTTAATCTCCAAATTATAGGTTTCGTAAAAATCCCTGTATGCTTGTTTGTTCCTCTCTCCAGCTAACACCTTTCATGTATAGCTTTTTTTTTTTTCTGAACATGAAGTAAATAAAGTGAATGCATGAACTCACTGAATGGATCTGACGCTCTAGAACTTGCATATTTTGTGGATCAGAACCACCAAGATAATCCAGATGATCATATGAGATCCTAGTTATCTTCTAAAAGAAGTAAGTAGATGATAGAGCGAAGCTCTAGCAATAGAAGTTTAACATTCATAAATACTTAGTATCCATTTAAATTATTGAAAAATCAATTAACTGAGAACTTTCAATCAAGCTAAGTATGCTTAAAGACAAACTCCCTGATAAAAGCTGATGTTAAAATTCAAAGAACTAAAACATATTTCTCTTTAGTGTTCTTTGGTGATGTATGTACTATTTAATAGTGTTTTTAAAAAATTGTGATTCTAGAATTTATTCAGCACCTTTTTTTTATTAGAACATCTTAAGAGTCTATGTAAACTCTTAACTGAATATCAATTCAGCTATTATCTCAGTTAGCTATTGCTACAATACTTGAAGCAAAATAATTGATATTATTTTTTTGTGCACAATTTAGCAGGTAAGCACAGGCAGCTTTTATTCTTTTTGCTTTCTTTGTTTTGAGACTAGAGGGCCACTTGCTTTTCTAAATGAACCCAATAAATGTGGTTGGAATGCATTTTAGGACCTAAGTCAGAATTTACACACTAGTTCAGGCTATCAAGGGATAATAGAGGGTAAGGAACAAATTTTGGTAAATAGTGATAGAGTCTACTGCAGATGTGTGTACCACCATGCTTGGAAAGAAAGAAATAAACAACACAGTGCCATGTGATAAATGTCACAGATTAGAAATGTATGAAAAATATGGAAGGAGAGAGTCAAAACTTCTTTCTTTCTTGGGATTTGGGAAAAGTTTTATAAGGTTAATAACATTAAAACTAGATCTGGAGAAAACTATGAGTTCACAAAAAACAAATAGGTGAGAGCATTGTAGTCAGAGGGCACAGCATATATAAAAGATAAAAAATACAGAGTCACAGAAAATATTTCCTAATTAAGAAAATGTTCAGTATATGAATTGAGAAGAGATTGCAAGGAGAGAAACAGCAGGACCCATAATGGATACGCAGGCCTAGAGAGAACTGTAAAAAACCTTGAATATAAAACTAAAAATTTTGAAATCAATTTTGTGAATTATAAGAGGTGTAAGAGTTACCTTATACTGCATAGCAATGTATCACAAAACTTAGTGGCTTAAAACAATAAACAGTTGACCACATAACAAAGTGATAAAAAAAATTCGTGGCTTAAAACAACACCATTTATTTAGTTGATAGTTCTGTGGGTTAGTAAGTAACAGAGCCTGGGTTCAGGGAGGTAGTTCTTCTGTTCTAAGCTGGGCTCACGCATGTGGCAGTATTACTGGGTAAATAGGAGATTGATTTGATTAGGAGCCACCTGAAATCTCAGCCTTCAGTGGACCAGCCAAGACTTGATTACATGGGAAAGCAGAGGTCCCAAGAGAGCAGGTGGGATTGTGTAAGGTCTCTCGAGATCTAAGTTTGGGACTTGAATATTAACACCTTTTTGCTTCATTCCATTGGCCAAAGCAAATCACAAGACCAACTGAAGGATAATAGACTCCACTTCTTGATAGTTAGAGCTTCAAAGTCACGTTGAATTTGAAATGCAAATGGAAAAGAGTGGAAATTGTGTGTTCATTTTTGGCAATTTACTGTAAGAGACTTTTAAATGATTTTATTTTAAAAAGTGGATGTAAACTGTGTACTTGATTTAAATAACATGGTTTTTAACATTATTACTGACAATTTTTTTAAAACTTCAGATACTATCAGGCCCGAGTCCTCCTTTAACAAAGATGGAGTATGAGAGGAATCCCATGAGCTTCCTGATACTTCTTCCTGCTTTAGAATGTGTGAGAATTTGAATGGAACAAGGAAATGTATTCAGAAGAGCAAGATTATGTCTTGCAGTTAGTTGTCTGTATATCTTGGAGCAGAGCAGGGCTTCCTCTGCTTACTTTAGCCCTCTCCACTATTCCTGGACCATATAGCCCTTTTTTCAGAAGGCTTGCCTTTCCCATGTCTTCCTCTCTTCCCCTCTTGCATAAGGCCTACATGTATGTTCGCCGTGTGTAGCAATGCATATAGTTTCATCTTTCAGAGTGACGAACAGACCAATGAAAAAGTAAATTTTAATGATCATAATGAGTAAGTTGAGCATTCATTTATTACATATGCCCAAGCCACTAGATTTCTTCTAGGGTGGTGCATAAAATTAGAAAAAAAATATTATGAATCCAGAATATATGAATCAGCAAGAGAATGTGGTGGGGCACATTTTCTCACACAAGTTAAATCAGTGAATTCACCTGGAACTTCGAATCTCACCGTCAGACTTATCATCTGTTCCCAAGAGCTGTGTCAGGGGTTTTGGCTTTTCCTCTTTCAGCTTTATTGTTTTAAGATCTACTTCTCACCTTTAAGTAAACATTTCCACATCCTGCTTGATGAGGACACACCCTTGGAGATAATAACTGGAAATCACAGTTATTCTGTGTCATCAGTCTTGATGTTAGATGTATCAGCTTATTAAATTTTAGACGGTGATAGCAAAAACTGATAAATGATATAAAATTAATTGGTAATTGTATGTGAAATTTTTAAAAAATGAATCCCTTAGATAGATTTATCCTTTGTTATGAGTTTCTTATAGCTGAATTATATAATTGGTGAACTAGAGTGCAATTATTAAGTTACAAAGGCATCTTGTCAAATAAAATTTCAGCCAAACAAGGCAGAGAGCAAATGGTTATTGCATGTGTCAATTGACACATTGGCTTCCAAGTTCAAGTCTTCATTTGGAACAGTTTAATTTACCTCTTTTTATAAGTTCAGGAAAATTACCTTGTAGCTACCAAGGCACAAAAAACTGGCTTGAACTCAGAAGTCTGTGGGCCCCAAATATATACTTTCTCCTCTATAGCCTATTTATTCTTTTTTTTTTCCTATTAATTTAACTTCTAAAGACATGTTTTAACAAAATGCAGTGGCTGCAGCTTTTATAAAAGAGGGTCGTTTAAAAAAATTAACTTAATATTTATCTGATGTTAAATTTTGTCCAACATTCGAATGAAATGTTTCTTTAATGAACCTTGTAAACATTCTATTGCGCTAATACAAGGAAAAGAAAACTAGAATTGTCATCTGACTCTATCATTAACTTACTGTGCCATCTCAGGCACATTTCCTATTCACTCAAGACCCTATTTGTTTATGACTAACAGAGGGACACAAATTAAATTTAACTTCCAGCTTTAAAATTCTATTTTTATAACAAATAATATAGTGAGTTTCATTTTTTTCACATTTTTGCTTTTAACCTTAGAGTAGCAGAGAATGATTTTAAAATTTCTAAAAAAACATATTGGTTTTCTTAGCAGTAAAAGTTTAAGGCTCTAAAAGTAGAAATTTTGTAAGGAACATTGCTGTGCTGGGACTCATTATTCCTTCCAGAAAGGCAATGGGTGGAGGTGGGCTGATTGAGAAATCATCCCAGGCCTAGTGAGGAAGGTTTTACCAGGGACACTCAGCAAACTTGACATGTATCTCCCCAGTGGGAGACACAGAGGTGACTCATGCCTAAAGAAGACAAAGCATCCTCGGCAGCAGAATGAGGAGTCGCAGCTGGTCAATAACTGCACTTCCAACTGGGAACAGGCAGGGCAAAGTGCATTCATTTCAGACTGGAACATTAGCCTGTAGGTCATTCAAAATGACCCCCATGTAAGAAGATAGTCTGCTTTTGCCAGAAGATGACAACGGTTAAGTGGCTCCTGGAGGCAAAAGCTAAAGGGAGTCCATAGTGGCCAGGCAACTGAAAGGCATCTCTGCATCACTCACAGCAAGGAAGCTATGGTCTGGGGATACCAACGTGTTGCCTTCAAGAAACCCACACCGGACTCTGCACAACAAACCACAGTTTTAAATATCTGCTAGACACAGAATGCAAGAAACCTGAATATAATAGCACCTGACAAGGATAGACTATCTTAGTCTCTTTTTTCATCTTCTCTCCCTTCACACCAACCCCAGAGGAATTAGAAATAACATCTCACAATGAGATGAGAATTGAGTGACAGAGTAAATTCTGCTATTATTCATTTTTTTTTCCTGATTACCAGAAGCCTTCCTGAGTCTGGCCAAGCTAGCAGAGGAATGGGAAGGCAAATGATCTTAAACAGAGATAAAAATGTCAATTAATAGATGTGACTGGATTCTTTAATTTACTAAAACAATGAGATTGTGTTTGCAGCTTAAAGAGTCCAAAGGATTCTATACTATCTAAAAGTGACTAGACATGCACAGGGTTCTCATCAAGCTTTCATCAAGTGACAGGAAAAAAATATCCCCCTTAGCACAGGTTTACAGAGACAATGGGAGGCAACAATAAATGAGTTCTCTAGTACATCTAATGAGTTCGACTCGATTAACATATAAATTACACATGTGCATTTACTCTACCATAATATGAGAAATCAATGATTAAAAAAAAAAAAACCTCTCAGTTAACTAGGAAAGAAGGAAGGGAAGGAGGAAAGGAAAAAGGAGGAAAGTAAAAAAGGAAGGAAGGAGGGAAATAGGATAGGAAGACATAGTGTATATATAATAAACCTAAACATTAAAGGCAGTATAGAGCAAGGCTCTTTTCCTTATATAAATATAAGCAATCTTTGAATAACATTTTTCTTAGAGTTTTGTTTGTCCCTTTTTTTAATTACATGAAGCATATTTTTAGAATTCGTCAAAACCTTCAGTTTATTAATATTCCACTGCTATTTCCCATGATTTCTCTCTCACTGATTCTCTCCTTGATAACTGAGGCTGCATCTAGTCATTAACCTTTTATGTACAATCTACCCTGCTATCTGATTTCTGTTCACTTACTTCAGAACCACAAGTGCCTCGTTACATTCTCCAAAACTGATCAACCCATTCATTTGTTTAGTACTTATTGATTCCCTGGAGGCTGCACATTGCTTAGGAGTATTCAGCTGTTTCCTGATTGGCATCATTTCAGATTATTATTCAACCTCAGCTGCTCCCTCAATATTTCTGGAAATGTTATTTTTGCAAAACCTTAATCATATCCTTTATCAAATCATTTAAAGTCTTCTAGCATCAAACCATCTTTCATTTTTAAATAGCTGTCCTACTTTTATTTTTCTGGGGAAAAAATAGAAGCTTTCAGTTAATAATATAACCTCACCAAGCCCATAGCTTCACCTATCCTTCCTTTAGTCATTCTTCTTTTTATTACCTTCTAAAAATTAACTTTCTTTGTGATATTTCTCCATAAGTTACATCATTTTTTAGTCTTTCTTTTTTGTTTTTAATTCTTATTGCCATAGCTTAATTTTCTAAAGGCAGTGTTTTTAAATTAGGGGCAAAGGGGGCAATTTTGTCCCCAGGGGTCAGTCATCTGCCTGTGTTGAGACATTTTGATTGTCACTACTGGGGAAGTAGTCTGAACTGGCACTTAGTGTGGAGAGACCAGAAATGCTGCTAAACATCTAAGAATGCAGAAGACAGCTCAAAGTTCCTATGACAAGAAATTATCAGGTCCAAGGAGTCAACAATGCTGCAGCTAAGGGAACCTGTCCTAAGAGCAGGAAGTTCAATAAACAAACATATAGAAGAATAGATAGATAGATAGATAGATAGATAATGATGATAATGATGATGATGATGATGATGATGGTGATAGTAGATGATGATGAGGATAGATGATAAATGATATATAATAATAATAATGATGACGATGATGATGGTAGGTAGATAGATGATAGATAGATGATAGATAATTAATAGAAAGACAGCTGGCCCTCATTGATAATATTTTCCTAAATAATTCTATGCCCACACATTCTTTTTTTCACTTCCAAATTTGTGGGGAGCCGTTAGTTTGATGGCCACCCTCTGGGTAAACAAGAAATTGTTTGCTCAGCAGGTGTTTGCAGTTACCTTGCTACTTTGGTAGGACTGAGAAGCACCTGTTGCTCCAGAGAACAAGCTGATTGTTAAGGAGGAGGATGGGAGCCTTGAGAGAGCAAAAGGCTCCCTGTGCAGGTGCAAGCAGTTGTTTCTTCTTGTGCAGGTGCAAGCAGTTGTCCGTCTCCCACGCAATTGTGATGCATCAATAGGGTGGACTGAACAAACTCGAGGCTGCAGTATTGACTGTGAGCCCTCCCGAATCTTTCTCTTGTCTCTCTGTCTTTTCTTTCATCCTCACTCTCCCTCTCAGGGACTATTCGACTTTGGCCGGCGGGTTCCAGCACAAATTTGTTAAAAATCAAACTATACAGTTTTTAATTTTTATTTTGTACATAATAGTACTAATTTAACTAAACTCATTTTTAAACATTTACCAAATATGGCTCCAATTCCAAGCTGACTATTCACTGAAGATAGTTGACATTAAAAAGTTTCTTCTTGAAACTCTTACCTTCCCTCTGATGACACAGTGAAAAAGGCATGAGCTTTGGGACTGGGAGATAGTTTCAAATCCTTGGTCTAAACTTTACTGCCTGGGTAACTTGGATCAAGCTGTTTAACATCACTTAACTTCATGTTCCATATTTTACTCTGTATGGGTTCAGGTCATACACTATTTTTATATCTTTTCTCTTCCTCCCAGTTTCTAACACTTTTCTTGGATGATAATGAGTGTCCAGTGAGTTAAATAAATTTCTAAATGTACCCATGGGCATCAATTCTGTATACCTATCCCTGTTCTGACCTTCTTTTTGATATCCTTGACCTATAGTTTCACAACCATTTCTAAGTAGCTCCAAAAGGTCACTTTGTCCCATTCTCTCTCAACTTATTCATGTCCTCTGCCAATGTAGTATAACACATCATCGTTCCTCCCTTGAATTTTATCAACTATTGTAAAATAACTGAAGAGGCGACATGTAGAAAATGGTTTAAACCTATTCTAACTTCAAAGGACAGAATCAAAATTAACATTTTAATGTAAGGAAGACATTACAGTTAAGCTGTTCAAAAGTGAAAATGGGTGGTATGTGTGGCTTGGTGATTATCCTGTTACTAGAAGATTAGCCTAAATTGAATCATAAGATATTATCAAGAGCAATGGACTCAAAGGAATGCAAATGGTTTAAGGTTTATTTGCCTTATCCTAGCTACATTCACCTTAATCAAGTTACTTGGCTTCTCTAAACCTGTTTCTTATCTATTAAAGCTTATAAAATCGATGTCAGGTTTTAAATAAATGGATAGGAAAATATGTTATAATATACAAAACATTATTTTTTTAAGTTGTTATGACTTTAAGGATTTATTTTTGCATTTGAAATCACTGTTTCAGTGATGACAGCTTTATATTTATATCAGTAATAATAGATAAAAATAGATATTTGTCTGCATACATATATGTATGTACTCATCTTCATTCTCATATTTTAATGAAAGAAATCTGGAACAAAAAAATGAAGCTATTTTATCAAAAAACACTAGCAATAAACACAAAATGACAAAAGCTTATGTTGAAATACTATGGCATATGTCACAAATATGATAGTTAAGCACAGAAAAGTCTATTCTAGCTATAAATGTTCATTTTGATAATCTCAAGTTAATATAATCATCGTCCTAGAGAAACGGCTTACAACTTCATTCAGTCTTTACATTTTTATAACTTCCCACTGACTTTCTTACCTTTCAAATAATTCATTAAAATGATCACTTAAGTTTTGTTTGATTTAATTTTAAGTATATAATAAACTTTAATCAAATTTTTTCTTAAAAAATACAAATTGAAAAAACAGACAAAAATATTAATCACGAAAACACAAAAATTCGTTCATGACACTTTAATAATATTTTAAATTATAAAAAAAATGTAAGAAATGAAAATTTTTCTCTTTTTTGCTGCTGTTTCCTACTCTGCCTTCCTGGTCTTCATTACCAAAATGCAGGATCATTTGGCACTGTTCTAGCATAATCTGTTGAGAAAAACAAGAACACAGTTTCTATCTCAAGTTTGAGTTTTCCAGTATCTGCTGTTGCCACATCCCTTCTTGTTTGAGTTAATCACGAGGGTGGGGACTCAAGCTGGTCTGGACTTCAACAATTACTCCTTCTTCCTCACACCCAGGGGACAACTCTTTATAGATAAAATAATCATTTGCATCATGTTGAATGCGCCTCTCTGAGTAACCTTGGGAGAAGAAAATGGCAGAGGACAGAAACAGTGGCGTCATTTGAATACTTTCAAAAAGTAAATATGCATTAGATTTTTCATAATCTGTAAAAAACAAAAAGTATCATGATTTATCTCTTATTTTAAAAACTAAGCAAGAAATAGGAAAAAAATATTTTCCTCAAGTAAAATATGTTTATAATGTTTGTTGTTTTTGTCCAGGAAAGTCATCTCCAAAGAGCTAATGCATTATGGTTTTTATGAAAAAGATTTTTTAAAGTTTATTTTAACTAAAAAAAATGTTGTTGTTGTTGTTGTTGTTGTTGTTGTTTGTTTAAAAAGTACAGGAATGGGGTGTAAGGTTAAAGAAGGACAAATTAGTGGTTGATAGTTGGTCGAGGGGATGGAGAGAATGGCAGAGGGAATGCAGTCAGCATTAATATGATAGCTAGGTGGAAGGCCAGGGGAGAGAGGGAGCAAATAGGGAGATCATTTTATAAACTATATTGATGTCTAACCAATATACTGTATACTTGAAACAAATTTTAATAAATAAATTAAAAATAAAAATCAATTATCTATTCAGTTGATGACATTTTTGGTATACTCTTTTCTGTCTTAAAGGTTCTGTGTGTTGTCTTCAAAATGTCTTCTCTAAGCATTGAAATTATAAAAGCAGAGTGTATTTAGCCAGCCTCTAAGCTTGAGCAGATTTCCAAATCGATTTAAGATGTGTCTTGTTCTAGAGAACTGAACCCAGATTGCTAAATCCTCCTCCTTCAGTTGTACTTCTCTAATTTAATACTTTTCTTTACTGCCTTCTCCTTGTAAATCATTCTGTTTTCAGATATTCATAAAACTGTTTTTATTTATTTTGACATTTCATATTCATGTAGAATTGATTTTTCCAAATATGTATCTCAGCAAGTTTTTGCATTAGCTTTCCATGAAAGTTTTCTATGATTGAACAATGTGTGAATAAATACAAAATTGTGGGTTATTTTGCATATAGGTTAGACAAAACAAACATTTGGCTAATAAATTGTTCTCTCATTTTTCATTTAGTTCCTAGTCTAGAAGACTTCTGAATGTGTAGGTTTTCTCTATAAATACAGCTCATGTCTGAATCATTGAAGCAAACTAATCATGCTTTGACTAAAATTTTAATTAAAAAAATCTTGAAAGTACTCATCACAAGAATATAAATTTTGGAAAAAAAAACATTTACAGTAAGATTTGTTTTAAAAGAAAAGATATAAGATCAAATCTTAAAACAAATGCATACAAAAAGAAATAATATGATAAATGACTCAGATTGACAAAAAATAATAATGCCAAAAATTAAATTGTTGATTTAGAATATGAAAGAAACTGATGATGTTACTCTTCGAGGTGTCTTATCCTCATTCTCTCTATCACCATCCTCTACAATGCCAGGCTGCCATTCTAACCTTTCTGTTTTGGCTATTTTGGAAAAAATTGAGAAAGCTAGAAGAGTAAATTAGTTCTTCCCAATAATTTTATTTTTAGGTTTAGGTGATTTATTTTCTACTTGTAAATCTCTTTGGACAATTTAAGAGTAAATCATTAGATTGGATGTAAGAGATCATCTATCATGCTAAGCAAATTTAATTTGCGCTAAAAATATAAAAAAATAATCTTATTTGATAAGCACTCACTCCATCTATATAGCAATGAAAATCTTAAGTATCTTCTGCATTTACATTTAATTGAACAGTAAATCCATTCACAAAATACTTAAATCAGAAACTATATTTTCTCCAAAGAATGTTAAAACAACTTCTCACCCATAACTCACACATTTTGACTATTAGAAACAACCAATGAAAAATGGTATTCAATGAAGTCACTCAACCTTCTTCAAATTGTTTCTGGTATTTGTATGTAATGCCTATAGCTAACTTTCTTATGTTAATCAACTTAGTTATTAACATAGTTAAAAATAACATTTTTTACATTTTTATTTCATTTATGGCATGGTTTTCAGATCATGCATTTATGCACTTCCTCCTTGGGGTAACAAGTTACACAAACTTTTCTAAAATTGTCCGTAGTCTGAGCTAAATGTCCTTCATATGGCTTGTCATAGAAATCTGTGATAGTCTCTAAGTAATATAGCACTTACCTCTTCACATTACATTTTTTTTTTCGTTTTACTTACATGTTTCCACAACAGAAGGAAAAAGTTTATGTCAGTCAAGGTTCAATCAGAGGACCATAACTAATATAACCTATATATTGAAAGACTTATTGCAAGTAATTAACTTAGTTGATTTTGGAGTCTGGCTAGGCAATTTTAGAGTGTGTAGGACAGGCCTTCAGGAAGTGCAGTCTGGAACTTTAGGGTAGGAGTTGGAGCTTTAGTTATGAACAGAATTTCTTCCTAAGGGAAATCTCAGTTTTGCCATATTAAGCCTTTCAACTGATAGAACAGACCCAACCAGATTATCTAGGATAATCTCTTTTACTTAAAGTAAACTAATCACAGACATTAATCATATATACAAAAAATGGCGACACCTAGATTATTGTGTATGATTAAATAATTGGGTACTATAATCTAGCCAAGCTGACAAAAAATTGACCATCACAGGGTCTATTCCCTAGCTTTCATAATAAAACATTTCAAACATTCAGAAGAGTTAAAAGAAACTTATAAGAAACACACATACTTCCCTGGATTTAAAATATGTTAACATCTTGGCAAATCTGCTCTATATGTTTGTGTGCATATGTATATTTTTGAAATTATTTGAAAATAATTTATTTTCAAATTATCACATTGTTTCTCTAAAAACTTTAATATACATCTAAAAATAAGACATTCTTCCACATAACCACAATAGTCTTATAAAAGCATCTAGTAATCAATTTATATTCAAAACTTCACAATTGTTCATAAAAAGAAATGGAAGAGGAAGAAAAAAATATTTGTCATAGTATCATTTCTCTATTAAGGACTATTTGAAAAGATGTGACTATTTGGATAATTGTTATTCTTGATAATATGAATTGTTGCTTGTAATATTGGAAGTAATTTGTATTTCATGCCTGGTTATACTTATTTTTCATTCAAAATAACACTTAATGGCTACCATGTTGCTTAATGGAATTCAAAATTCATGTCAGATATAGTCCTTATGATGGAGACTAGGCAAATTTTGAAAGAGAAATGGAAAGATAGAATAGAAAAAATCATGTAAAATTTGGTGAATAAGCATCAGAATTCTATATCCACTGGGCTGTTTCAGCTCCCTTTATTTAAACTTTTTTCTCACAAATCCTCACCACCTTTTCTGCCACAAGTTAGAAATGACATGGTTTAACAATCCTCCACCTGGATGTACTGGCATTTTGAGGAGGAAATGCTATTAGACATTTCTTTAAAGATAAAAATTGTATGCATGACAAAATTCATTTTTCCCAGTCATCCATTTAATTTCACAAGATGGTTACCTGTTATAGAAATCCAGTTTGAAACAGGATTTGAGGAAGGATTACTTCAAAGAATCTTTTCTGATATATTTCAAATGGTAACTGATGACTGAAATATTTGCTTAGTGAGGGTGATGCACTGGCTATGAAGAACATTTTGTTCTAGAAGATAGTTTACTATACAGCACGTGCTTAAGAAAATAGCAAAATAAATAAACATTCAAAAATGACTAACCTTGTCTGATTTCACATTGACCTCGGAATTTTGCGCCAGGATTCTACCAAATACAAATAAACTGGATTTTGTTTGCGTCCTTCACAGTTTGAGCCATGTATTGAGTTTGTTAGACCTGCACATCAAGGCAAAGTGGCCCTGCCCTGAACTCCAACCTGGCCTTTCCATCATAAATTGAGGAGCTGAAATATGGCCAATAGTAAGATCACTATAGTGTAGAGGTCTTCTCAAAGGCTATAAATGCAGAAGCATGGTATTCCTACCCCCCAAATTGCACTGCCTCACATCCTGCAGGAGACTGGATGTATTGAGTCCTTGTCTTGTCAGAACATGAGGAAAGAAAGCCTAGGAAATGCAAGTGTGGGTAAGAAAGAGTGAAGACTTTATAGATGGGACCAATCTGTGAAGCAGTGGTTTTAACTCAAAATACAATATACAGAAATACACTTTAATAATAAGTATTTTCCATAAAGGGTTTAATATGCATCCAAAGTTTCTGAATTCAGGTCCCAGGCTGATGTTAAACTGCACTGATTATGATAATTTTTGACATCTACTTTCCCATTCTTTTGCCATCTTATATGCTCCTTGATCTTCAAAGGGAACTGTAACTGAATTCTTTCAAAAACAAATTTGCCCCACATGCAGTTTGAAGCACTTCTTACTTAGAAATAATGACCCGCAAGAATTTATTGGGTCCACGAAAGCACTGCATTTCCCTTTTCTGAAATATACTAGGTCTAGCCTAATCCATCTCTTTTCACATACTAATTAAGAAGGGTTTTAGGCACTTGCAGAATGTTAACTCCCAAACTCCTTTGGTTAACAGTGCTCTCTTCTTCACACCTACTTTTGGCTTTTATAAAAATTTTCTGTTGTGTTATGCATTGTTCTTGTGTGTGAAAAGATTTTTGTTTGTTTGTTTGTTTGTTTGTTTGTTTTGCTTTGTTTTGAGTATAGTCTTCTAAGCCTACAAAAAGAAAAAAATTTTTAGTTACTGTACACAATAGAACAATTTATTGTTATTTATTCTGTTATAATAATTATCTTTTGAGTCTTCACATGGACATTGTTCTATTTTATCTAATGATTATTTCTTGCTTGACCATCAGAGAAAAAATTATTTTAACATATTTTAAAACCATATCTGTTTTCTTCTACTGGGGAAAAAAGGTAGAGTCAATAAATACTGTCATGAGAAAAAATAAAAATTTGGTGCCAAGAACCATTTCACCATAAATTTCATGAGTTTCACTAAGTGTGGCCAAAAAGAATATTTTTCCATGGAAAAATAAATGGAGGTGAAAACTAAATGATAAGAACAAGGCATCTAATAAAAATGCTAAAAAGGTAATAATTTGGATTATATACATAGAAAGTATAAAATAATTGTAATATAAATCATTAAAGTTATAGTCATTAAATGCAATCTACCAAAGAGGTTTATATTAATAACAGTTTATTCCTTCTCCCTGAACTTTGGAAGTGTACATCAAAGTTCCTATGTGACATTTTGACTTAGTTCTAACAAATAGGTCAGTTTCATCGTATCTGCACCTTATCCATTTCCCTGTCATGATAAATACTACCTGTTCAGTTTATCCAGAATCTTAGAAATCATTCTTCATTCTTCATTTTCTTTCATTCTCTTTCTTAATCTATGGACAAATCTTCCATAGGCACGTTTACTGAGTTTCTCTGCTATTTCTTACTCTCTGCTGTCATTTCGGTACCCCACGTCCAACCCTCCACGTTGTGTATTGTGATAACCACTGTAGACCCTTTTCACACTTTTTGCACTAAAATCCTCTTGTCCAGAAGCAAACAGCAAAATTTTTTAAAAATTTATATTGCAGCATGATATCTCCTTGCCTAAAACTTTTCCCTGGCTTTTCATTTTATTTATAATAAATAAAATGTATAGCTTTTACAATGGCCAAAGTCTTACAATAATTGGCCCCTGACAAACTCTCTGATTATGTGTTATACCAGTTACACATTGCTCACTACAGCCACACTGGCTTTCTTTCTAGATTTGCAAACACATCAGGTTGGCTTCTATCTAGGAAGGGCTTTTGCATTGGTTGTATTCTCTAGTGATCTCCATATGGTTGGTTTCATCTTGACACACAGATTCAGTTTAAATGTGATTTCTTTATTATAATGTACTTATTTACACAGTGGAAGAACTCCAATGATTACTTTTAAATTATATTACTCTCTTTTATTCTTTTATATTTATCATATTGTCTACTTCTACTTAAAATATTTATTCATGTATCTCTTTATTTTTCTATCTTTTTATGAATGGATGGCATACTGTTTTTTGTTTTTTGTTTTTTGTTTTTCTTTTTGGCCAATCTAACTGCAATAGGATCTTAGCAATCCATGAGTATTTAAAGAATCCATGCCTCAATTTCCTCATCTGTTAAAAATGAGGAAATCATTTTTATTAGAATATTTTATGGTAAACTCTGAACTGTAAACCCATCATCACTCAATATTTAATCTAATTTTCTACATACATTGCTATATGAAATATTTTTGTTACTCCTATAATCTGTTGACCCCAAGTCAATGCTTAGTATCAGCACTCAAATAACTGTTAAAAACATTGGATTGATTCAGATATTTTATAATACATGATAACCCTAAAAAATAAGGTCAACAAGAACTTACTCCCCTGTGCTTTCTTCCTCAAACACATCTTCACAATCAGCTTCAAAATGATAAGAAATACTCAGCTCTGACAGCAAGCACATAGAGACATTACTGTCTTTAAACTCTATTATATTATCTACCTACATGAATTTTAAAAAAAAGAAACACAAACAATAAACTATTGTGTTAGCAGCAAAGGAGTGGTGTACTGACTTATAAGATAAAATCTAGACAATTAAGCTCTCAACATTTTTTAGATGTCTCCTGTTCTACCATAGGTTAAATAAATTTAGGGGAGTCAGGATTTTTTCTTAATATTGATCTTTAAAAGTTGGAATTCCAAGAATGTTAGGCAGCTGCCATTCATACAGATAAGTTTAGAGACTGTAAAGCTAAAAAACATCAATGTTAGAAAAAATGTAGTTGCTGTTAACAATATAAAAGTACTGAAATGTATTACATAAACCAAAGGTTAAGACATGCATAGAAAATATAAACAGTTGCTAATCACCAATCTCAGCCTGTGGCCATAGATGGATGGCCTCAGAGACATCTGTTCAAAGAAAAACTATTAATTTTTGCACACTGACATTTCGCATTATTCTGAAAACACATTAGATATCCTTTTTGGTTAGATTATCTTCTCTAACATATTAAAAGTGAAAAGTCAAAATCTTTCCTGCTCTATTCTTCATATTAGTTTCTAAAATTACACCAAGATTACTCTGAAAATTTAACTCACTGCAATTCATTTGTTCTTTCACCATGCAAATCACTTTAATATAAACCTAATAATAAAAAAAATGTGCACTGCAGTGCAACTGAGCTGAGTCCTTAGTATGTGACAAGTATAAATCAGTGGGGACACTAGGCAGAACAGTATTGTAAGCACATATCACATGCTGACCTTGCAGCCCCTTGATTCTATTTCTGCTGCTTCCAGCTTCTCTTTGAAAAAAATGAAAATCCTGCAGTTGTGCCAGTGTCTATTTTAGTGGTCAGAAATCAAATGGAATTAACAAGAACAATAAAAGGAGGGTTTATATTATTGACTAGATTATTCAATCTTAAGAGAATTTATTAATTTTTTAATTAACCTTACATATTTTCATTTTGTTTTGGTTTTGATAAGTGGGAAATAAATTTAGAAACACTAAATATTAGTAAATATTTTATGTCAGAATACAAAAATTTAGAGATTAAACAAGCTATGAAATATATGGGAGGGTGGGGACAACTAGTGGAAAGAAAATCTCAGTTCTATATTATGGTATACTAATTGTAAAAATATCCCGAATTATTGCCCTCCCGGTATCTATACCCCTTACAATGTGACTTTTCAAAATTTCTCCCACAAAGTGGTGGAGTCTATTTACCAGCCCTTGAAAATGTGCTGGCCTTGTAACTTGCTCTGTCCAAGCAAGAATGCAGCAGATGTGACGCTACTCCACCTTCAAGTTGAGGCCTCAAGAGACCTTGAATAATTCTGTCCACTCTTTTAAAACTCTGCCTATGCCATGTAAAAAAGTCCAGACTAGCATGCTAGAGAATAAGAGGCCTAGGAGCAGGCATCTCTTTTATCCTCACCAATGCCATCCTAGACCAGCCTGCAGCCAGCCAACCTTTGAGCATGTGATCCAGGCCAAACCAAATTAGCAAAACTGTTTTCCTAACCTAAAGCTAATCGCAGATACATGGGCAAAGCTCATTTGTAATTCTCCCAAGACTCATAAGCAATAATTATGCTTTGCAGTGAGTTTTATTGTGCAGCATTATTATGTCACTAGATAACTGATTCATATAAAAACACCTCTTAGAAGCAGAACAAGTCATAGCTTCTCTATAGTCTTTTGGCTATTGTGTGATGAAGGCCCAGATGTGATATGAGATACAGTCTGAGAATCAATTTAAGTTGACACTAGATAGCTGATTTCTATATCAATGATCATTATTGAGTGTCTAATATAAAATAAGTGTTCAATAAATATCTATTAAATTTATTAACTGATATGTTTCTAAACAAGGTCAAAGAAAGTTTATTTAAAAAGATGGAATTGGCCAAATGCTTATCTGCTTAAAGAAAAGAGACATGACTATCCTTTGCATTTGCCAACTGAGAGGCCTGATAACAAAACCAGTCATTATTTTTAGACAACAAGAGGGCATCTCAAGGCCCTAAGAGATAACAGAAGCAAAAATTAGCTCTAAAACAAGAAGAACAAATGGAAACATTGGAAGAGTTTATAAAGAGTGAGTTTGGAAACATCTTTGAAAATATGAGTGAGCTATTGTAATTCAAGGTGGTAACAGACTCCTTTAATTTCAGCCACTCTGTTGAATATATATTCTTGGCCAGACCAGAGTCATGTGATGTCAAATATATGGACCCCACAAATGTGTTCTCTTGATTGCTATCAAGAAATGGAACAAGACACAGTTACTTTCATATGGTATGGGCTAGGATACATATTTATACTTTTCCTTTTAGGGTTCAATTTGCAACCCCATCCTCTCTCATAATTGAATCTGAAAGTTCTTGAACTGTCAGGACATTCTACAAAACACCACATGGTTCCACTATATTGATGACATTATGAATCAGACTAGATAAACAAGACGTGCCAATTTGGTGGAAGCCAAGGCATATGTTCCAGAGGTTAGACAATGTAAGCTACTATGATAAAGAATCCCACCATGTCAGTGAAGATTGAAGACCAGTCGTCTGAGGCATACTAGGATATACCCATCAAAATAATGAAGTAGCTACTACATTTTTAATTTCTCACAATTAAAAAGATAACACAGTGCCTGGTAGGCCTTTCTGGGCTCTGAAAATAATATATCTTACACTTGGGAAAATAATCTCAACTCATTTACTGAGTGGAATGCAAGCCTTCCAGCTTTTAATGAGGCCCAGAGAAAAAAATAGATCACCATCAGTTGCAGGTTGGATGAAAGCAGTTCTGACACTTGAGTCATATACTGTAGACTTTATATATTAAAAGTATTTTTAGTGACAAAGAGTTTTGTGATAAGCTCTCATCTCAGAACTACAACAGAGAATGTTGTGGTTCTGTATCAAAACTATATTATCTGAATTCGCAGATTCAAAAAGCAGCTCCCATTATATAACTAGTTTTCATGTAGAGTTCATACACCTGAGCAAGGGACCTAGATGACCATGTGACCACAGCTGCCCATCTTATACTGGGTACATGTTATAGTCAGAAAACCAAAGGTCAAAAAGGCCTAGCAACAATGCATTTTAAGAAAGAACGGATTAGTTTTACAGGGCAAAATTAAACCACACAGTAGGTGGACTAGACTGCCATATCACCGTTTATTATCAAACCAGAACCTCTTATGCTATCCTGACAGAGGGGGAAAAAGGGTGAGCTTGCTTTGAAGAGACCCCAGTTTAGTAAATGGGTTTAAACTTAAAATTAATTATTGCTTTATAACAACCTCACTCAGATTTATAAATTTGCCTAAAAGTAGCTTTTTTGATGGTGTACTTTGTCATCTACTTTGCATAGAAATAGGAATGGTCAATGGTAAGAGTAGGGACAGTAACATAGGCAATAACTAACAGCTTGGTTGGTTTGATAGAAACCTTGAAGAAAAAATATTGGAAAATTTGGGACAAAGCATTTTGGAAAAGAGAAATATGGATAAACATATAGTCCTTTGTATGACATTTTAATACCCATAAGAGAGTATTCATCAAGGAAGAGGCATTAAACAGCATAGATTTACTAGATGGACAATAGACTTAAGCACAAAATAACTGTAGTGGCAGAAATGGAGCCATAAAAAAGCCCAGCAGCATGGAATCCCATTCAATAAGGTGGATTGAGTTTTTTGCTAGTCAGATGTTCAGTATTCTATCTAGGCCCTGACATGGTACTATACTTCAATGTAACTGACAAGGTATCTAGTGGCAAGCTGCTGTCCTTGGACTTTTTTAACTCTGGAAGGGACTTGAGTCATCTTGACTATAATTGACATATATTCTAGGTACTGATTTCCCTTTACTGACTGTAGAACTTCAGTCAGATACATTACCTAAAAGCTTAAAAATGTCTGGCCCATCAACACAGGATTCTACATAGAATCTCATTAGATAAAGGGGTCCATTTCATACAAATTGAGATAAGGGAGTGAGAACACAACTTCAGAATTAATTGGTTTTGTTACATACTGCATTGTGTGATATGCCAGAAACTGTCAGATGATATAACAGTGGACTGCTCTTCCTAAGATACAGGGATGCTTTTCTTATACCATCTTTGAGATAAAATCTGCAAGTATGAAGCACCATCTTCAGGATGAAGCAAGTACCCTAAAGCAACAGATGTTATATGGGAACCAAAGTGTGGAAGTAACAGACTCATTTAGTCTTACTTCAAGTGATGCACTTAGGGAATTTGTGCTTTGAGTACCCTGTCACTCTGTGTTTTGAAGAATTAAGAACTATGGAATTTTAGGGTGAATAAAACAAGAGTCCTAACAGACTTTAGACTCTACTTGTTACCTTTTCATTCAGAATCCTTGAGCCAAGAAATCTGCAGATTAGTAAAGGAATTGCCATTTTAGCATGATGAAGTTAGAGAAGAAAGTATTTCGTACTCATGTGATCCACATGAGAAGCTCTTGTCATTCTCTGCCCATATTTGATAGTGAGTGGATGGTATCAGCAGCCACATTCAGGAGGTGGAGACCTCTTAAAGTTTCCAGACAATCCAAAAAGATAAATCTGTATTCTTCAGAGTGCATAAAAACAAAGGCTGTGCAAGTACCACAAATTCTGTTGTCCCCTGAATGTCTGTTTACTCACTAAGCAATTCCAACAGAGTTGACTTCAGGAGACAAGAACAAAAAAGTGAAGTTTTAAAAATTACACTTTAATGACACATACCCTTTAATAAGGTGGTGACATTGTTTTTAAAATACTGAAATACAGAAAAAACACATTTATAGCAGAATAAAGAATATTGTTGGAAAATAAGAAATGCACATACATTTATTTATTATACCTTTATACTAAATTTGATCTTTAGGGACAGACTTCTTGAAAAGGGTAAAACAAAAAAATGTTTAGCAATATTGTTTGAAAAATATTCCCAACTATGAAGATAAGAATGATTTATTTGCTTATTAAAAATAATTGAAAACACACACATATCCACACATACTTCCAAAACAAATGCTTCTTCATCCCAAGAATAAAAATTCTCAGGATCTATTTTTTATGAGTATTGCTTAGAAATCATCAACATGAAACAGAGAATTTTTTTTCTTTCCTTACTAGAGTACTGATGTAGTAACAAAGATTCTACAAAAACAAGTCTTGATTTTAATTATATTATACCAATTTTTTCTTAAAATGTAGTAAGTGAGGATGTTTTGAAATATCATTCTGAATTAATTATCTTCATTTTATTGGTTATTTACTCATTTATCACATTTTAAACAAAATATTTCTCATTATTTGTTAGGGAAATGCAAATTAAAACTTCAATGAAGTATATCTGAATTCCCACTAAAATGGCTTTAAAATGAAATTCTTAGTACCAAGTTTTGGAGAGATGCAGCCCAATTAGAACTTTCATAAAGGCAGGTAGTGTAAAATGATACAGCTATTTTACAAAACAATTGGATAGTTTCCTATAAAGTTAAACAAGCATTCACCACACAATCCAGCAGTCCCTCTTCTAGGTAGATTTAAAAGTGAAATGAAAATACATTTTTGCACAAATACCTATACACAGATACTTATAACCATTTTATTCATAACCACCAAAAACTAAATCCAAATTCCCATCAGCTGAGAAAAGTATACACATTATGGTCACAATGGAATAAAAAAGAATTCAACAACATTAATGAATTGCAAGTGTATAATGCTAATTGAAATAAATAGATGCAAAAAGCTATATACAATATGATTTCATTTATAAGAAATTCTGGAAAAGACAAAACCATGTGGACAGACAATGGTTGTCAAGGGTTTAACGTGGGAAAAGAATAGACCACAAAGTAGAATGAGGGAATTTTAGGCGATGATGGAAATGTTCTAGGTCTTAATTTTGGTGATTTCCTGACTACATGCATTTGTCAGAATTCATAGGACTGTGTAACATAAAGGGGCAAAGTTGACTGTAACTAAATTACATCTCAATAAATTTAACTTCAAAAAAAATTCATTAACTCAAGTAGAATTTAGGACAATGTCTGGCACAGGTTATCATGTAAGAAATGTTAGCACTGTCTATTATCATCATTGTTATTATTATTAAAATGATAGATGAATAGCTACAATTTTTGTAATACAGGGTGAGAGGGTAATGTGATTTAATTTCATCATCAAATATTTAAATGGTCAAATAAATAATTCTGTAAAATCACAAGCTAAACAGTAAATTCTCATTCAGAAATAACAAGCATTATACACTTTTGCTTTTATAGCATTTCATTTAAACTTGTAAGACCGATTATAGTGTCTATGTATGCATTTACTCATGCAATATTTCTGACCATCTACCATGCATTAGTCCTTTGCTATTCATTAGGAATCTACTGGTTTAAAAAAAATACTAATAATCTTTATCCTTATATTATGCATTGCATAATCAAATCACGTAATCATGGTAAAGTCAAAAATAGTTAGAAAAATTATCAGAGTCAAACTAAAGAATTAATAGAAACATATGTATATGCTCTTTAAAGAATGTTTCCCTGCTGCATGGTGATAGCCACGTTAGCAATTGAGACTGAAACATGCATGCAACACTATCACAGTTAAAGTTAGAAAAGAAATTAAAAATATTTGATGGAGAGTGGTGATGTGAAATTATGCTTGAAAGAAGGATGTTCCTTTCAAATCTAATTGTATCAAAGTCACACACACACACAATTTTACCAGTGCCATAATTTTGAGATTAGGATGGTTTATCTCAACTATGAAATATTTTGGGCTATGCCTAGGAAGACTTGCTGGCTGAAGGCCAGAATCATCTGGAGTTGTCTGTTTGTTGGCTGAGATCTCAGCTGGTCTGTTGGTTGGACACTTACAAGTGTCCTCTTTATTCTGATATCTGTAAGTCCCACTTGGACTTTTCAGCATGGTGACTGAGCAAATATCCCAAGAACAAGGTGAAAATGCATAGCGTATCTGTAATCAAACCTTGGGAATTTCACTGCATTATTTCACCCCTATTCTGTTGGTTGAAGTAGTCACAAATGTCTACATGATTGTAACATGGAAGGTGGCCAAGGCACATATGCACCACATCACCACATAGAATGGAAGAAATGTCAGTCACACTAAGAAGAGCATAAAGGAAAGGGCATGCAGTGTCAACCTGCTACAAAGAATGAAAGTGTTTGCCGTAGAATTATATGAATATTGATATAATTAGCAACTAGTGATTTCCCATTTCAAAATATGGTAATTTACATCAGAGTTAAGTGAGCATCACAGAGTCAGTTTTGAATATTTAGAATAGCAGTACAAGCAGGAGTCTCAAAAATTATTTTCATTCTATGGGAAAGACTTCTATGAACTTTCAGGTCATAGAATCTATTTATAGCTGCAAGAAATATACTATTTAGCAGATATTTATTTATAACATGTATTTAATTCTTATTATGTGTTAAGCATTAACTATAAATTGTAAGACATCATGTTTCCATAAAAAAAAAAACTATTATGTAAAATACGCTGCCAGTTTTTAGTATTTTCTTTTTTCCTTTCCTAGAGAAAATTCTTTCTCAGCTTACAAAATGTTGGATAATTTTCCAATTTTATTACTATTAAGGAAGCCCAACTAGACTAATTTGCCTTTTGGGGAATGGGCTGAGATGAAGAATTTGACACATTTCTTACTGTTATTGTTTCCCTGAAAACATCGTTCTATTGGTTGGTTTAAAGCCACAGAGTATCAGTTTACAGTGACTAACAAGTACAACTCCCCACAAATTGAAGTTAAAACCTGCACAAGAGTATTATATACTTTCAAGCACAATATATCCTGGTGTGTAGACAGCACAATAACATAGGAACAGCAAATGTCTTTTCGCCAGAATTCTTTATTGAGGTTGCTATGTACCTATTCCCTTCCCTCTTTGGGAGACCTAATAGTTTGGCAGAGAACGCTAACTACTCATTAAATCGGTTTTATATTTCAGAGTGGTAGGACACAGAGGATCGTGAGTAGCTCTGGATGATGAAATACAGGTGACAATAATGTGTATTTTATTAATACACATTATATTTTTTCTTTGATGTCCAGATTCAGGGTATCACCAGAAGATGTCAAGGTTTCAGAGGACTTTGAAACACTTGGCAACAGTGGATAAAACTAGATAGAAGGGACCTCCACCCTTGAGTCACCCCTGGGAAGAGTCCTTCTGAGAGTGGAATATCTGCATTAAACTTGGTGGGACAAGGACACATTTTGCTCTCTGTTGAGATCTGAGAGATTATATTTCACATCAGTTAGGCTACCCTGATCAGTAGAATGGTTATTGTGGGACTAAAAGTAAGGTTTGAGAAGGTTTCTTATCTGTGGTCTCCATGCATGTAGCTGAAGAACAAAATCATTAATTACATGTGAGGGGGTATAGCAATTATAGATGATAGATGATAGATAGATAGATAGATAGATAGATAGATAGATAGATAGATAGATAGATAGATAGATAATAGATAGACAGATGGTATATGGTAGATCTGGTTTTTGCACCACACAACATCCCTTAGTCCCACCAACTTATGTACCACTCTTTCCCCAGACTTGGGCCCTTGCCTTTTCCCTCTGAGATAGACATTATAATAACTCGTGGACTTCTCAAATCCAGACTTGCTCTGTCACCACTAGAAATTGGAGCAACCTTTAATTCTTCATCGGCTAATGAAGAAAGACTGTCCTATCTTTATGATGGCCACACTAAACCCTGTGAATATGTGGCTCTTCTGGGTCCCAGAGGTGATAAATGACACCACAGCCTGAAAGTGTGTGCAAGTTAGTGCTTCACTGGGCAAACTTAGCCAAGGAAAAGCAGGATGTTGGATTTTCTTCAACAATGTCTTAGAAATGGAAATATGAAAAAGAGTTCACCTAAATGGAGCAAATACTTCTCTATAAAACTTATAAAAATACTTCTCCATGTTTTCTTGCAGATAAATAGACTGAGCTGGGGAAATGACACTAACATAAAATCAATTTTATAGTTACTAAAACTCAATTACCTCATGAATAAGCACTTTGGAGCTAGAAATAATATGGATAGTTTTAAGTCAAAGTGGGCAGGTGTAGTTTTATACTTCTGGTAAATATTTGGCTTCTGTGCTTTTAAATTAGCATTGTAACTTTGAAACCACATTTTGACTTAACCTTGGAATGTTTAAAAAATAAATCATGGCCTTGAGAAGTCACAATTATAGAGAAGCAGTTGTGTATTAGGAAAATAAATGGAATGTTAAAATACTTTGTATTGACAATAGTAAAGCATTCCAGATTACTCAAATAAAACACAGCCAAATAATTGTGACTGTAATCACAGATGTATTTGTAAATCTTCAACCCCTCTAAACCTTTGAATGATAAATAATTCACAGAAAATGTGCCTTAAAATTCAGATTAAACTATCTGTTTAGATGTTTGTTTTTGCTACTAGGCTGATCACATGATCTTAAAGTTAGAGAGTTTTAAATATTTTTTTCTTTTCTTAAATATTAACATTGTACAAAATATTTGTGAAATAGGGAATTGATGGAGATTTGTGGTGCTAATTGAAGCTCCACATTTGAGGCTAAAAATTATTCGAAATGAAAGTATTATGGGAGAAAACTTAAGCAATTGACGTTTTATTTATTAATGCTCTAGCATTTAAAAAAATTTTATTAGTGAAAATCATTCAGAAAAAATATGCAGGGATATCACACATAGAATGACACATTTAGAAACATCATATATTGATTCCAAAATATAATTCCTACTCGTAAAATAATTTTTATTGTTGTAACATAAACTTTCAAGAAAATAAGTTCACTCGAGGACAAAGAATATTGGATTCTACAGAGCTGATTACAAATTCCAAACACTTGACAGATTCAGCGTAAAAAGAAAAAAATGCAAACTCAAAAGTACAAAATGTAAATATGTTGCCCTGACTCATTAAAAAATTAGTTTGTGTGTTACTTTCAAAGCTGTTTTTCAAAACAACTGTTTGTTCAGTAGAAGATATTGCTTACCCTTTGAAGTCATTTCCCAGGGAGAAGCGACTACCTTTCTATTCTATGTGAATATACAAATATAATGTTTATTTCACATTAATGCTTAGAATCATCCCACTTCTGCACTAAAGCTATCCACTGAGTGATTCTAAACTTTTCTATGTAAAGCTACTGCTGTTGAAAAATCGTTTCTGACTGGTAAGCATATCATATAGAAACATTCATCTCTGAGAACCATATCAATGGGATTTAGTAAGCAAGTCAATAAGGTGGCACAAGGTCAACAGATTTCGAAATTTCTGACCATAAGATAATCAGTGAGGCTCTGTAAGCTGCTGGGTATAATATCATTTTGGAAATATTTGCCCTCTGCCTGTGATTGAATAATTTTATAATACAATTTTGGGGGAAATCACCACATACTATTTTCACTCATTTATTGTTAAGATTTTGTTAAAGAGCCCCTGTTTCTGCTAGTGGGGGTGTGTGTTTGGTGAGGTGAGAAGGCTAAGTTACAGAGTGGACACAAAAGGGCCTGTAATCTCATAAAGATGACACATGAGTCCAAACACAAAGGCATTACAGAAAGCTCTCAGACCATTGCTATCACTCCAGGCTTGCACTTCTCTTCCTCTCTTAGTTCAAAATTCTATCCCTTGCCCTGCGTTGTCAGAAGTTTCAGACACGCATTGCATTTCAACTACAACTTTCTTCCTTTTCAGTCTCTGTTAATCCACTCCCATGGGAACCCTTTTACACCTTTCGTTTAACTTAAATTTTATTAAATCTCTCTTTACCCAACTGTTTCTTCCACTTGATATTACATCTTATCAAGCTTAGATTTTATAATCCATTTTTTTTTATTACTTTTATAGCAGCAGTACTCAATCTCTGAATTCTTGCATTTCAACAAGTCTGCCAAAAACCCAACATAATTGAGGGTCAAATAATCACTTTTTCACTTTGCTTAAACTTATAAAGCTAAGCATTGCATATTGGTACCAATGTGAAGTCACCTACCCCAGTCTTGACAAAGTACAAATAGGCAAACAATACTACACCATTTTTCTTCTTGATAGCCAAGAACAACCTCAAATTTTCCTTGTTATCCAAAAATGGTACTCTCTCTAGAATGCATTTCTTTTACTGCTTCTCATTCAATTTTATGTCAACCACATCTATCTAATTATCCAAGCCAGAAATCCTGGTGCCACTCATGACTTTATTGTCTCCCTTACTTGACAATTCCAATTAATTATGATGTCAAATGAATTCTGGCTATACATTCATCTACTTTTCTACAATTCCACCAATACTGCCTGGTCAAGCCACCACCATGTTCTTAACTGAACTTCATGCCTCCAGTCTTGCTTCTTTCCAAAGCATCCCATATACCACAGCTTGGGTGACAAAAATAAATAAATAAATAAATAAATAAATAAATAAATAAATAAATAAATAAACAAACAAATAAATAAATAAACAAATTTGATCATTATTCTTTTTTACTTAAAACATTTCAATAGCTTTCCATTCCATTTAGGAAAATGTCAGATCTCATTGTGACTTATGAGGCACTCTATTATTTGGCCATGCATACTTACCCACTATAGTTTCTTATCATTCTTTTCCCTTTTCCAGACTATATCTGGCAATATAGAATTTTTTAAATATATTTTTATATTTGTTTAACTTCTGGAACATGCTTTATTATCTCTTGCTTCTGAGTTTTTCTTTAACTTTCTCTTTGACTAGAAAGTGCTTCTTTCTTCTCCTTGACTAAATTCTATTCACCCTTCAGATTCATAAAAGCTTTCCTGAAGCACACTGTCCTCTTATCCTTATACCTTCTATCTTAGCCTTTTTTTTAAAGCTCATGGAGCACTCATAGGGTGTTCAGTAAATATGATAAAAGATAAACGATGAAGAAGTTCTTAGTAGAAAAGTTCTATTTAGATAATAGCATGGCTAAAATAAACAGGTTAACAAGTTTTAAGGTAGCAGTAAAATAGAAGCAGTTAGAACCTATAAACACTAGAGAATATTAAAAGAACACTATTAAGAACTATATGCCAACAAAGTGACAACACAGGACAAAAAGATACATTTTTTGAAAAATACCATTTATCAAAGTTAACAAGAAGGCAGTTAATCTGAATAGTCTTAAACTTCATTAAGAATATTGAATTTATTACTGTAAAGAAAATATAGGACTAAGGTAGTTCTACTGGTTTATTCTACATAACACTAAAGAAACAAAATGAGTTACACACATCTTTTTCAGAAAACAGAAGAGGAGGCATAATATTTAACTCATTTTATAAGGCCAGTCTAATGCTAATATCAAAAACTTAAAAAAGACCTGGCAAAAATAAAAATTAAGAAAAACAAATAATAACAAATCAACATGAGCCACAATTATTATTATAGGTTGAATTGTGCCCCCTCCAAATATCTGCTGGATTTCTAAGCCCTATTACTGAAATAGATATCAAGGGTTTTATTCTGAGGGTGAAAAAAATGTCTTAAAATATTGCATGCTGAATGATTCCACTCATACCACATTCTTGAAATGACAAAATTATAAAAATAGAGAACACATTTTTGGTTTCCAAGGGGAAAGGATATTGGAGGTAGAGGAGGATGGGTGTGATGACAAAGAGGTAGCCCTCGGAAGATATCTGTGGTATTTCTATTGTGGTGGTGGTTACATCAACCTAACATAAGTGATACAATGAGAGAAGTAAGTATGCATCTTATATTAATGTCAATTTTCTGGTTTTGATATTGCATTACAGTTATATAAAAAGTTATCTTTGAGAAAAACATGGTTAAAGATACGTGGAAATTCTTTATACTATATTTGTAATTTCTCATGACTATCTTAAGATAAAAAAGGTAAAAGTAACATTTTTAGTGAAAAAACAGATTTTTAAAAATCTATGGTAGAAGAATATTTTGGAAAAAGACAATAAAAATTACTAGAACACTGAGATACAATAAAGATACACAAAATACAAACCCATTTTTTTATAATCAGGAATATATTTTCATTTATGATCAAAACAACATAAAATATAAATAAAATTTTAAAAAATAGTATATAATGCTTACTGAAAGAATGTACATAGGCCATTAATACAGAGAATCACTATTACACTATTTATCTTTCTTCAATCCTAAGTAAATAAAATTTATAAATGACACGTGATTTCATATGACACTTTTCTACACATTAGCCTTCACTGCTGAGGTCAGGAAACAAATGGGCAATTGTGCCAGCTGGTAATTATGTCTGTTCGAATTACGTACCTTGGAACTGAGGATATAACCACAGAATGGACTTGGGGATCCACTAAACCAGTAAACTGTGCTCATCATCTGATCTGCACATGGCTGGCTCTACTCTGACTAGTGGACCACAGTGATGTTTGGGAGTCTCCTGATTTAGTGTCAGTTTAAACCCAGCTGTCTCCCAAAAATATGATATCCTTTTCTCCTATGTACAGTCACTCTGGTAAAAAGCCATAGGAGTTAGAAGAAAGTCTGGGAGAATGATTAATAGCACAAATGTTCAATATTATATGGGGTCTTTCCTCAAAGAAAACCAGCCTTCCCCTCATTCAAAGAATTCTGGATTTGTAAACTGGCTCAACTCTGGGGAACTGACTGAGGGAATGTGACTCCATTTTTATGATTCAGGTTCACTTGACTTAGAACTTATCTGCTTAAATTCTTACAGATCAAGTAAGAATTTAGCAGGCCTCTTACCTGTTTTATTTCTAGGAACATCATGATTAACTAGCCAATGTCATAATTCTGCATGAGTCAGACAATTCTGACTGCTGCTTTGACTCTGCTGTCCATTACGGTAACCACACCGACTTTGTCTTGGGTGATGGAGTGCTGCCACTTGGCCCCTTTCATTCCTGGATCTAATCGCTCCCATTGCCTTTAGTTTTTCCAATTGAGTGGCTGTAGTTCCCACAGCAAGGTCTGGCCCACAGGGAAGAGTGGATACAAAACTATTCAAGGATGCTGGAGCTTTCTTCATAAATTTATTTCTGAAAATATTAGTGAAAGTTGTGTCTTCTGGCCCCTCCCCATGTGAGTAATATGTTTCAAATGACAAACCAACTCTAACATTCCAATCTTTACATACTTTTCTATCCCTTCCTCTACATTAAATCCAAGCAGATCAGACATTTTCATTTCACTCAACGTGGGACACCTTTCGGTTCACAGTTTAGCCACCAAATCAAACTGTTAGTGTCCTTTTAAATTCCCTAAGCTGCTACATCAAATACAGAATCTCTGCTTAGTAAGCCCATATTAACAAATTTGGCCTGATTCAACTTTATTTTCTCCACTCCCATCATCACACAGCCTTAGTATACATTTTCCTACAAGTTCCCTAGATTTCTTGCTTGTATAAATGAGAAAAGTCAAGAAGTTCTTTTGAAGTGTAGCAAACATCCTTGTGAGTCCCACTTTTTACATCATCTTTAGGATCCTCTTGGGGCAAGAATCTAGTTAAAGGTATTCAGGAAAACAGAAATAGTGGGTGTCCTGCCTGACAATTGCCTTGGGGGAAGTCAGTGCTGTTTTCTCAGGCAATGAAGGTTAATCCCTTTAGACTGAAGTGGAAAGGATGATAGCACTGGGTGTGAAGATGCCTTTGCCCCTGGCGGTGAGTGAGAAGCTCTCTTTCACCTGCAAAAAAAAAAAAAAAAAAAAGGTGTAATTGTTCCCTGCTTCATCAGAGTCTTCCAACCAGTCCCCATTAACAGAGCCCTATTCTCTCCCAGTCAGTGTCCTCACTTTAACAGCAGACACCGTGTGAGGCTGGGATTCAACTTGTATTATATTTCAGCCAATTGCAGGATGAAGTTCTGTATTAGATTTTTAGCAATTTAGGTCCTGAGATGGGAGTTTGGGATGCCCTTCAGGGCACTCATAGTCATTTTCAGGTCATTTACACAACAGTTCAGCTGGGAATTCAAATTCCTGAGCTCATGTTTTCACTACTTTATCCAGCAACATTAGGAGAAACCAACCAATGTCATCATACTTCTTAGTTTTCAAAATAACAGTTTCAAAGTATATACAGTGTAACTTGGCTCCTTGCTGCTTGTGAGTAGTTGATCAGGAGTATCCATCATAGATAATTCATATATCTCCATAAACCATTCACACCATATACTATCAGAGCTCTTTACTACCGAAAATAAAATCATTAGCATCTTTAAATCTAATCAGGTTAGATTGCCAACACCAGAAAACCCAAAACCAATTCAGAAAACTCATTCTTAAAATGTTTTTCTTCTAAAATTTCTCTCACTATCAAATCTGTGTTAGCCAGTGTCCTCCAGAGAAACAGAACAGATAGGATATATAGATATATGGGAGATTTCTTATTAGGATTGGCTGATATGATTATGGAGGCTGAGAAATTTCATAATCTGAAGGACCAGAAAAGCTGCTGGTAATGTTTCAGTCCAAACCCTAAGAACAAAGAACCAGAGGAGCTAATATATAAATGTCGGTTCACCTCCAGAGGCCCAAGAACTACGAGTACTGATGTCCAACAGCAGGAAAATACATATGTTCCATCTCAACCAGAGAGGGGCCTTTTCTATTCAGGTCCACGATGGATTAGATGATGCCACCCCACACACATTGATGAAGGAGACTTTCTTGACTTAATCTACAGATTCAAATGCTAATCCCTTTCAAAGACACACCTAGAAATAACTTTCCAGATATCTGGGTACCCCTTAGCCCATTCAAGTTGTTACATAAGAACCATCACACCTTCTATTAAAATTTTGGTGATAACCATTTTTTGTAAGGTAACATAGTAACATTAATATCTAGTTTCTTAATAATTGTTGTTTTTAACTTCATAATATCTGTGAAAACAAGTGTTTATAAATCCTGTAAGTTTGACTTTTCTCTCCAAACTTATCTGCCATTTAAAAACTTATTTTATTTCTACCATATCTGGAAGTATTAATACATTAAATGTGTATATTAAATGTGTACAAAATATCAGACAAACAAACAATCCTGGCTAACAGTGAACAAGTTAAAAAATTGGAATCAAACTTTTGATTTATCTTGCTGAAATATTAAGAAGTTTTGGGTTTTTTTTTTCATATTTCAAGTGTCTTTAATAAAACTTTTCCTCTCCATAAGCATCATGCCTCTCCATGCAATAGTGTGAGTTTATTATCAGCTTCCATACTATTGCTTAGTAAAAAAAGTAATCTCTGTTTACTTAAAGTAATATCTGTTTACTTAAACTGATATTTTGTAAGGAGCAAGACATTTTAGATAAACAGAGTTGTGTGTTGCTCTATATTTTGGTGCCAGCTCCACATGTGAAAAAGTATCCTAGAGTTTTCTGTCATAAATATCATGTTATCAGGATGAATTTATATATAAAGCTTGATTTCCAAACTACACTGGTTAACCACTCAGACTTTTATTCAGTTCAGATCTAGTCATTTTACTTCAATAATGAAGAAAAAGAATTTCATCTATCAACATTATGTTGAAAATGCTCTGTGCTAAAGGAATTGTCATGTGAGTAGTATCGGTGAATTAGTGTAGCTGCAATTAAAAACACTGCTAGTTTTAATTATTCTCTGAGTTGCTCTTTTATATCACCACTCAGTCCTTCGATACACAACATCATTCGAAAGCGATATTCCATTGACCTCAAACTATAGATTCTTAGAAGTAAATATCGTTTTATCAAGCATCTTTAATACCATATTTCACTATTGTGTCAACAATCGTATGTTTTATTTAGTCTCAGCAAGCAAAGTGTTATTTTACAGGAAGCCCACATAGCACCAATATTTACATATGAAATGCTGAACATCTGTTTCTGTCAGCTTTCTAATTCAATAGTCTTTTTTACAAACAATTTTGGGGTTTTGAACATATTTATTTATATCTGTTATGTAAATACCACTTAAGTGTTCATGTTTCTCTTCCTTAATTATCCAATATAACTGCATAAATAATATGTTGTGGTTTTGGCACATTCTCATCAATTATGGTTAAAACACTGATCTCAGTATGCGGGAAATATTCTTCTGAATAAAATGAGTATGAACTTTTGGTTTTCAGCTCTTTGTAATGACTGCCATCACCATCATAGGTGTACAACTACTGTAGCATTCACAGAAGGTACATGTCCTTTTAACAAGCCCAATGCAACTTGTTTCTCCGTATGTAAATGAGGATTAAAAATAAATAATGCAAATTGTATTGCCTTAAATAATATAATGTTAAACTATAATTTGAAAAGCAAGTATCATTAAAAATTAAATGCTTCTAAAAATAACATTATAAAAACATACAAAAGCTTACATTTTCTCAAAATTGTACATACACTTGGGTTACTGTGAACAAACTAAGCTAAAAATGTCACATATTGTAAAGTGGTCCTACTACATGTGACTAGCAAATTGTACTATATATGACTCACAATACCCTGACTGTTTTATGCCCTGGTCAGAAATAATCTGACTGATCACAAACCTGGATGGCCTGCAACATCAAACTGCTATAAATGTTTTTGAAATGCTTACTCTCCCCACCTATATTTATCTTGCCCCAAACTAGTAATAGTTTTCCACTGACTTCAGTCCATGAAATTATACTTTGAGTATCAAAGTCTAGAAGGCAAAAGAAGTATTAAAAGAATGGTGATGATGGTGATGATGGTGATGACGGTGGTGATGGTGATGCAAATGTATATAGTTAGAGATTTTTATATGGTTATAAAGGAAAGTTCAGGGTAATATAAACAAAACAATAATCCTATTTCTATCAAAGGGCAAGAAAAATCCTTAGGATGAATGGAGAAAGGAAACCTTCTAGGTAGAAAATGAGGAGACATCAAATTGCATAGAACCCAGGAACTGAAGTGAGGTCAGAATGGCAATATGTTGTGGAGGCAGCAGAAAGTCCAAGGAGGTAAATGAGAGGTGAGAGGACAGCTCAGAGCCTCGAGGCACTCCATATTGTGATAATGAGTCTGAATTTTTCCTAAAGGCGATGGGATGTCATTAAAAGGAACACAGACCATGGTTGTAGGTCATGGTATAATCAGATTTACAACAAATTGGCAAAATTGGAAACAACTCTGATGAAGGAGCCTGAGACCCAATGTCAGTCTGAATGTAGAGCGTAGGGGCAAGAAGGAGGCCAAAGATGAGGCATTTTTATTTTTGATAATCCATTTGCCATGCTTGTGTCCTCCTAGTTGTGACTGCAGCATATTTTATGAACTCAGTAAAAATCTTTTAATAAATTAATGAATGCATTTATTTTGTATGCTGTACAAAAGTATAAATTTTTTTAGTATAGAACTTCCTAGTAGAAATAAGAACATAAAGTATATCAATAATTCATAGCATTCTTGAGAAAGCATAAAAGTAATTATATTAAGTAAAATTTATAAAAAAATTCTGATGGTGATGACAATCTTCAAGTCACTTTTAAAAATCATTAGCAGTGATATAGCATTATTGTTGATAGTTAAAAGCTGAATTAGCTTTTCTTGGATATTTATAGGATGGCTTTGTAGATAAAATATAGAAGTAAATATTTGTGTCAGATTGTTTTATTGCAGACAGTTATTCATTCTTTGTTTCCTGTAAGGGAATTATATGTTGCTGCTCATTGCCAGAGTTCAAGGGACTCATTACAGAAGGCGATATATTCCCTGCTCTATTGACATTGAAACTGGTCATATGATGTGCTTTGGCCAGAGAAATATGAATGGATTTGATGTTTACTGCATTTTAGAGAATATATTTAAGAGGTACTAATAAATTTTGCCAGTCCAATTGTTTTCATTTTCTTTCTGGATCCTGGAATAGAAATATATAGATAAGGGCTGTAGCTGACCTCAGCCTATATGTACTTTTAACAAGAAATAAATGTTGCTTTACTGTTGTAAACCACTGAGATTTTATGGTTGGTTGTTCCCTCAGCTAAATTGTTATAGCAATCTCTACAATTTAGCTAAATAAATCTAATATGTATAATAAAGACTTCATCACCATTCATTCCTGAGTTTTCAGTGCTTGTAACATATACTTTAGAACTCAATAAATAGTTTTGGATGAATTAATAAAATGGTAAATTGAATGAGTTAAATAAGAGGATAATTATTTTCATTATTGGGTATATTTTGAAACTCTAAGAAGAAATAGAAAATAAGTTAGATATAGAATGGGGTCACATTGAGAATAGGCAGAAATAGCAAATCGCTCACTTTTGATGCAGTACAAAAGAATCAACAATTGTAGACTTCTAATTATTTCTCAACTTACTCCAATTTTCCTTTTCCCTCTTCTAGTCTCCCAAATGTCCTCCCAATGCAAATATTTAATAAAGGTTTATCTTTCTTAACATCGAATCAACTTTCAAAAATGTTGAACAATCACATTTTTTGAAATATGTCTCTTTTCTAAAATGCTATGCTCCACTAGTCTACTTATTTCCCTGTCATTTCTAGGAGTTAAGTGTTGACATTACTCCCATCTTCCTCCTAAGCTCTTTTCTCCATACTCCATACTTAATTCTGGAGTGATGTCATCTGTAATCACAGCTTTAGTTATTATCTAACAAGGAATAACTGACACAAGTACATCTCTAATGTTGACCTCTAGGCTGAGCTTTAGCCTCTTGTAGCCAACTCTGTCTTTGACATCTGCAACTAGATTGCTCCCCAAGACAGGGAGCAAAGCCATGGGTATGGAATGCTTCTGAAAGGTTTTATAATATAAGCAGTAAAACATGCCCATGAATTTAGCTATCAAAAGATAGCTAAGCTGTTTTGGTTAAATGAGAGAGGTAAAATTCAAATAAGAATATGATAAGCAATTAATAAGGAAATTGAGAGAGTGAATATTAAACACTTAGGTGAAGTTTGTGATAGGATTAGGTTGGCAGCCTCAAAAAAAATAAATATTTTTAGATTGATGTACGTTTCACATTTGTACGATTGGTAGCAGAATGCAAAGGCAACAGTTTATCTTTTATAAGAGGTAAGTCTTGTGTTTTAAAAATAATACTAGCATGCATTTTGGATATTTTTCCCCAAGTTCATACTAAAAATAAGAACTTCCCAGTTTGTAAAAGTAAAAAATCTATAAACGGTCAATTATTATTTATGTGTGTAATATAATATACTGATGGCCATTATATAAACCAGGTAGACATGAAATTAAGGACTTCTCAAATTTAAAAAGCATAATTAAAATGTAAAGTATATTTCAATAGAGTATATTTCATATATCTCTTTTTACCTGGAAATAAACATCTAAATTGATATACTTGAGATTTTGCTGGCTATAACGGTTAATTTTTTTGTGTCAACTAGGCCAATATTATGTTTGAGCAGGCATGGTACCTAGTTGTTTGGGTATTTAGGAAGAGAAGGCCACGAAAAGTCTAGAACCTGAAAGCATGAGCAGAAACTTGTTGTCCACAGGCTGGGGCCTTTTTCTCCTCTATGGAAGACTTAAGCCTTCTTTGAAAGGTTTTACAAATTAAGTTGTCCCCTGCCCCACCAAGAATAATCTTTCTAATTTATATAGGTTGATGATAAACTTCAATTAATTCTCAAAATTCCTGCATAACAACATCAAGATTAGTAATCTATTGAATAACTGGGAGGAGCTGTGTTTATGCTGCAAAGATGGAGGATACTTGCCTTTCATCCTCCATCTCTCAAATGAGATGATCTTTTGTAGTCCATCCTATCCAGAATCATATTAGAAAGGAAATTCTTAGGGACTGTACTTTAGTCTAGACAAATTCTCATATATTATTAAGATATCATAGATGAGAACAGAAATGTCACTTAGGATAAATATCAAAAAATTAAGATAAAAGATTGTTATAACAGAAAGAGAAAGTATTAGAGGACAGAGAAGTATCAGATATAGACTGAAATAATAAATAAAAATCTTAATGGTTCCAAGGCCTACATGGAGGTGATATCAGGAGCATTAGAAGGTAGGAAAAAGTAGGGCTTTTCACCAGGAGTCCAGAATGTTCTGGAACCCATTTAGAAGGTGGAACAAAGTTGGTCCTTATATTTTTTCTGGTTTCTCATTGCAGGAGGCTAGAGCTTCTCTCTAACAGACTTTTAGCTTGAGCTCTTAGCACTATTTACTGGTCCTAAATCACTGAAACTGATTAGCACAATGCCTCTTACACAGTTAGCTCTCAGGAAATACCAGTTGTTATGGCCTTCCAGTCATTAAATGGTTATACTCGGGTGTTCACCTCCAAGTAGTTGTTATTGGTTTGGCTTCTACACAATAGGTCATATTTTTATTTCTCTTTAAATTGAAACATTAAAACTTTTAAACTGTTGAAGAACTACTATGTGTTAAGATCATAGTTTCAGAGCCAATAAAATTGACTTTGAAACACAGGCTATAGTCTTTTATGACTAGAGAATCTTGTATGACTTGTTCTCTTTTCATGTCATTATCTGTTGTAGGATAATTCTGAAGTAAAAGAAAATATTATTTACAAGCCTTTGGCTCAATGTTAATTGGCTCGCAATTAACATTACTTTTTTTTTTTTTCTGAAATCAAGTGAGTAGAGACTTTGTAAATGGCCCCTAGAGGCTCATTTCTTCCACTTCCTTGGAGAACTAAAGAGTTGGCTAAGCAAGGCTGAGGCCCTCGGAAGAAATAGGGGCTGATTCTAACTTCCAAATTTCTTCTCTCTAATAAGGCACCCTCCTTCATCTTGGAAGTTTCCCTTTGGTACACAATCTGCTAAGGTTTCCTGTTCCTCAGTTCTTACATATGAAGAGCCTTATGGGGTCAAGCTTCCTCTGACAGTCTTTCCCTGGGTGTGTTTTGTTAAGTTATGCCCTGCCTAAGAATACATGAGATATTAGAAATCAATAGATTGTGTGCTCTTGGTACATCTCTGCTCATGTATTTTTAACAGATAACCTAATTTTGATATTACACTACATAGCTCTCATAGCTGTGTGTGCCTGAAACTATGCACGTCTTCCTGGCTCCTTGCACAACATAATAATTTTTCTGTTACTGTGATTACTATTACTTTTATGTATAATTAGCTAATTAGCCAATACATAGGCCATCTTCATTTTTTTAAACTTTAAGTTAGTTTTATTTAAACAAGAGATAAATGAATGTATTCTTTCATAAAATTAATTAATTTTAAAATGAGTGTCCACTATCAACATTTTTAAATAGACTTTAGTTTTTAGAGCAAATTTAGATTCATAGCAAAATTGAGTGGAAAATACAAAGAATTCTCATACTTCCCTATTCATACACATGCTCAACCTCCCCCACTATCAACATCCGACAACAATAAAGCAATATATTTGTGATGATTGATGAACCTACAACAACACCTCATTATCATCGTAAATCCACAGTTTGTATTAGTGTTCACTTTTGATGTACATTCCATAAGTTTAGAGAATTGCATAATGACATGTAACCACCATTGTACTATCATACAGAATAGTTTTATTGCTCTAAAAATCCTCTGTGCTCCACCTTTTCATCCCTCCCTGCCAAGTCTTGGCAACTATCGATCTTTTTATGGTCTCTCTACTTTTGCCTTTTCCAGAATGTCACATACTTGGAATCATAACATATCTAGCATTTCAGACATTTTTATTTTACTCAGGAATATGCATTTAAGTTTCCCCCATGTCTTTTCATGGCTGGATAACACCTTTCTTTTCAGTGCCAAATAATATTTCATTGTCTGGATGTACCACCATTTATTTATCCATCACCTATTAAAGGACATTTCAGTTGCTTCCAAGTTTTGGCATTATGAATAAATTTTCTATAAACATCTGTGTGTAGATTTTTGGGTGGGTATAAGGTTACAACACATTTGGGAAAATACCAAGAAACATAATTGTTGGATCACCTTTATATGTTATTATCAGTTGGGTAAATGCTTAGTATTCTCTTAATTTTCTTACATACAGAACTTTAGTTTGTTAATAAACTCATTTGGTAATTGCCTGAATCTTCTAATAGTGACTTTTTATCAAATTGTCAAATAACAAATGTAACATGTTACAGGATATGCCATAGAACCTTTATTTCAAACTGATATTAATTAACATTTTATAAACAAAAAAATAATGAATTAACGTGACCTTTTATAAATGGTAATGGAATTGGAAGGGAAATGGGCATGTGGACAACCAATTATTGCATGCCTACAACTTAAGCAGTAAGTAGTCTGATTTCTTTTTTATAAATGGAGAAACTTAGAAAAGTTGAATAATTTGTCCAAGTGCAACCCTGTAATTGCATCTTTCTGACTTCAGGTCTATGCTCTTTCCAGGACACAATATTAACAATGGTGAGGAAAGGAGATTTCTGCTTTATTAGTTTATCTCAGCTTATTTTCCACAAAGAGCTTTCAAACTATAGTACCCATGGGACTATCACATCTGTGTGATTTTTCTCTGTGGAAGTTTAGGGTAGGGCTGCAAATGATTTCATAATACACAATTCCAGAATCTAAACCATATGGCCTCATTCTATGTTTGCATCAATAGATCATGCTATCTCCACACAACAGTAGCAAAACATGTGTAATTACATACACAGTAGTCATTACAGCAAGTGCTCTTGCCCTCCATAAAGAAAACCATAACTGTGCAATTATTGAGAAATCATATACGACATCTACCTATGTTGTTCTTATAAAAAAAAGTCAAATTATAAAAATATAGTTTTCTCCAGAATTAAAATGTGTTTCAAATATAAAGTTATATTTATAATAAAAAATAGCAATTTTTATATGAATGAATAAACACACTATGTTTAAGGATGTTCCCGTAATGATACCCTGCATTTTATATTTTCTTTAATGCTCAGCCAAAGTTTCTCTACTGCTATAGCAACTAAATATTCTTCATTAGGAAAAAGAAATACTGCTATGCTCTTTCAGTCCATAATTTGCTGCAGCTTTCAAATTAGGGTTACTCAAATAAATAATCTCTAACATCAGAAATATTTGTAAAAGTTACTTCGATGTTAGCTAAGTAAAGGAAAGCTCTTCTCAAAAAAATAAAAAGTAAAGAAAATTTGCAATACCCATAGGTGTAGTCAGGCAAAGGAAGAGGACTCCCCAGAGCCATCCAACCCATGGTATGACTCACTCAGCAGAGGAAGCTTAACAGACCTCACCTGCAAAAGAGAAATGATAACTCATATCCAACAGTGTTCTTGATTAACTCAAATTGCAAAGTAAGGTTTCTTCCAACAACATGTTTTTTTTTCTAAATAGTTTGTTTCATGCCAGAGATAAGTCATGAATATGGGAATTAATGGTCTTACCCAAGGAAGAAGAAAAATCAACTTTTTCTCAATATATTTTTATGAGAGTATGAAATATTACACTTCTAAGTCAAATGTGATGGAATGAAGAATTTATTCAATAGGTATTTTAATAATGACATCAAACATCAAATGCTTGTATTATTTGATCAAAAATTCTTTTATTCAAGGACATCAACAGAATTGTAACAAATTTGAGTGAATTTGAAAGATTTTTGCCCCGGTTGGATTTGTTTGCATCAATATTTACATATTTGGAAATGAATTGATGATAGATATGTGAACATTGA